>CM076582.1:1458071544-1458671544 GCA_034641835.2 Pinus albicaulis
ATAGTTGCATCTCGATTGTTATATATATATATATATATATATATATATATATATATCGAAACTATACATAAAAAAATAAAATAAAAATATGAATTCATCTATATATGGATTTTAAACCTTTATTTTTTTCACTGAAATTCCATGAGTGGATAGTGGATAGTTATATTTTTAATTTTGAAAATAGATATTCAAACCACATGAAATTTGATCATGTCGATTTTATTTATTTTATATTCTATTTTTCCTTTTTCATTAAACTACATTCTAAAAATATAATAAAAAAATAGATAAAAAAATATTATTTTTTGGTTAGCCAGTCAGGGGGATTTAACTTTGAATCTCATGTTTTAACATAATACTTCATAACAAAGTGATTTTCAAATGAGTTATACTCTATGAACTAAGATTGTTTCTTTTTTTAAATATGTGAAAAAATTTAAATTACTTCAACTAAACTTTGATATAAATTTGAAAGAAATTAAATACAATATAACTATGAGAAAAACTTAAATATTTTCTCAATCTATATATATATATATATATATATATATCAAAACTACACATAAAGAAATAAAATAGTAAAATACAAATTCATCCATATATGCATTTTAAACTTTCATTCCTTTTTTTTCTAAATGAAAAAATAAAATTTTGAGTCTTGTATATGTCTTATAGTCACATCTCAATTTTATTTTCACTATTGAACAAATATATCAAAGAGATAAATAACAATAATTTAATTATTTCTTATATAAAATTTTAGTATTCAAATTTTTTCTTATTGTAAAAAAACTTTCTACAAATATTGTAATATATATATATATATATATATATATATATATATATATATATGCAGTTTAATATTTTTTTTTATTGATTTATTATTAGGTATTAAGCTGTTGATAAAGATTTTCATCTTGTAATTTGAAAACTTTGAATGCATTATTAAGAAACCAAGTAATATTAGTAATTGATATCATTTCAAGCTAGGGAATAATGATTATATGGTTTATCTTCGTCACTTAATAGAATATATGTAAATAAAGTTTGAAGGAGGTTGAAAGAGTACTCTAGCATAAACTTTAATTTAACCTATAAATCCATTGTCAAGCCCCTATAGTCACCCATACCGGAGAGTGACTTAGCGCACCCAGATGGTAGATGGCCCATCACTATAGGTTTGTGGTGCATCTGAATCATTTCATCTCATCGATTTTCTTAATCTGAAAATATGTGATTATATACTACACCTCACTTTTTATATTTCAGGATCATTAAAATTCGTAAGTTTAACACTCATTGAAGTATGTAGATAATAATTCCATACAATTATGCCATAACATAACCAACATGAAAATGATATGAATGAAAGTAATCTTATAGAATCAACAACCTAACTGGCCTAACAGTTGTCAAATATTCAGATGTGTTACAATCAAGTGAACTCTAGTCTTGTATAACAATTTAAATTATAAGAGCACACAATTCTTACAAGCCTATCACCAAATTTCCTATTTCATTTACAATCATCGATCGCAACTTTGTCATAGATCAAAATTATTTCACTTGATAGAAATAGTAAGTACTCTCGTATGCATGCAATGTATGAAGAGTTAAATTAAGTCAAAGAAAGCAAGTTAGGTCTAATTAAGTCTAATATTAGAAGTCAAGTGAGTCAATTTTAAAAAGGTAATGCCTTGTCAAGAAAAGCTAGGTGAAGGAAAAGAAAAATGTCAATTTATCTTAAAGTGAAATTTGAAAAGTTTAGTTAAAGCCTCAAGTCATAGTTTGCATGAAGAAAAGAAAGTTAGAGTTTGCATGATTTCATATTTAGAAAGTTCAGTGCTTATATACTCATGGTTGGGTCAGTGTTATGTGAAGTAAGAAGAGAGAATAACAACAATTTGGTGGATGTATATGAGAGAATAATTAATTAATATAACTTATTTATTCTTGAAGCTTGTGTACTTATTTTTCTTGTGTTTGCATGTCTATCTTTGAATCTAAATAACAAGAGGTATCAGTGCAAGGTTTAACAAGGTTTCAAAGCACCAAACAAGTTAAGAAGGTCATGAGCTACTTCCACTAAGATCCTTGGTTATTGTGAGTAGTCTGCAAATAAAAGTTTGCCTCCATTGGTCTGGAAGTAGAAACTAGAGCTCGTTGAGAGTTTGTAAACCCAACTACTAAGATATTAGGGTGAGTAGCCTGTAGAGCCACCACCATATCAAGAGGAAAGAGCCACCACCACTAACCAAAGAAGGAGTCTCCACCGTAAGTTTTAGCCATGAGCCTCCATAAGAATATGCACAAAATAGCTTAGCAAACTTGCTAGTAGTTATTGGGAGCCACTGTTAAAGTGAAGGTTAAAACGTTTATTTTTAAAGATAATCAAGTGTATGTGATGTTAATTTCTAGAAGGCTAACACAATAAGGAAATAAGGTAGAAGACAAAAGAAAGACTACAACCATGGGTCACAAAGTAAGAATGAAGCAAACCGAGAAAAGAAATCGAGAGGAAGAGCTAAAGTATTTTGAAGATCTCATAGAGGTTATCTCCACAGTCAAGGTATATAAAAGACAAGTAGATGAAGTAGAAAAATTCGAGGATGAATGTATCAGGATAAATCCGGTAACACTTCCAAAATTTACTAGTAAACATATTATTCTTTAGGAACTATCAAAATGAAAACTTTTCTTCGATGTAAAGATTTGATTGAGTATCGGTATAATAAACCATGTGATGAAGTATGGGATATCTTAGTATTGGATCTTATAAAACATGCATTGGATGAGAAGTCCTTGTGTAGGGTAGCAAAAGATACCTCTTCTTAGGAACCATGGAAGACCCTGGACACAGAATTTGGTGTAAAAGAAGTGACATAAAGAAATAAATTTTGTTATAGTCTATTGAAGAATCAATAGAAATTTAACCGAAGTTCTGAGATTAAATGAGCAAGACTTTAGGAGGAAAACAGAGCTTGGAGAATCCCACTCAAAAGTGGATGACGGTGATAAATACTATAAAAGTGAAACCCATCATGCAGCCATGCATATGGATGAAGAAGACACATAAAATATTGCAGAGTGAGAAGTTGAAGCCAGTACGTGTGAGGTAGAGTAAGAACATATAAATTATCGAGAACCCCACTGTAACATGGATGGTGTAGATGATGACGAATCCCACTCTGATGAGACACATGTGGATGGTGACTGAAAAGTGAGTAGTGAATAGGTGAATCCAACAATAGTCCTTGTTGATGATGGCAGAACTTCCAATAAATAAGTGAATAACATGTGTGATCTAGTTGGTATGATTATAGTTTATGATGGCCTCTTTGCATCAGAGTTTGAAGCATTTAAGTTTGAGAATAACAAAGACCATTTTTCATATGAAGTAATGGTTTGTGGAGCTGAATGTGCATCTCCCATGAATCCAACAACAAATGATGAATTTGGTGAAGTTGAATTTTTTAATGAGCACATGCATGCTCATATATATAATCACAAAGTGGATGAAAATTATGTTGATGAAATAATTTGTGGTCTCTTTTTCAAAACAAGGATTGATTTTGGAAATAAAGAAAGTGCCATGTTTGATGAAGAATTGAAGGTTGAAGCTACCGTGATGTAGCAACAAGTTGTAACAACCCTGGTCAAAAATCCATGTAAAAGTTAATAAAGGTAAAATAAGACCTTGGTCATGGGACACATATTCCAATTTGAATGTTGCGCAAAAACATCCTAGCGGGTGTTCATTTCGGTTTATTAATGGTTATGGAAATTGGCAAAGGAAATGGCAAAGGTTTTGGAAAGGCATGAGGCATTTATTGGCATTTTATTTATGAAAATAATGGAAAATAGGAGAAAAGGGAGGTGAAAGGTCATAGGTTGCATGTGAGGAGGAAAATGAAGGAAAAAAATGGAAAAATGAAGAAATTAGAGGCTCAATTGATAAAAAGGCTTATGAGGATGAGTTGGTAGCTTTTGCACAAAAATTTTTCAGTTTAGTTTTGGAGCTCTCATTCTATTCTCTCTCTCATACTCTTGGACTCTTTGAGTTTTCTTATAGCACTCTTGGAGGACTGTGGTATACTTTGGGTTTGGAGCAAAAAGGAAAAGGAAAAGCAGGAAAGCGCAAGAGGACAACGAGATCAATAATTATACCAGGTTTTGCTTGCAGGTACTGAGTTTCATGTATGGTTCTCTTACTAGTTTTGACATGCATTTGGTTATTTGGTTATGATTTGTCAATGTCATGGGGGATTGCATGGTGTTATTCATCAGCATTTTTCACTTGTTGGTGATGACTAGTTATAACTATCAAGTTTTCTAGCAGCTGATCTAAAATTTGTCAAATTTTCCAGCTGGAAAACACCCATAAACATTTTTTTCCCTCCTACCATTTCAATCCGCCCATGATGAGATGAAGCCTCATTATCAAGCCCTATCTTGCCTTCAGCCATACTAGTTTGCCCATCAGCCCCAAAGAAACAATCCAAATCTGTCCAAAGAAGTTTCCCCTAAGTTAGGTAGTGGCTCTTTAGGCATTTCTCCCTTGGCAAACTGCCCCAAAGCCAAAGAACCTCTATCTGCTACAACCCAGTCATAACAGACCTTCCCTTTCTGCAAATGAAGTTGGTTACACCCTAGGTCACGCCACTAATAAACCCTCAAGTCTCAGCAATACATGTCCCATAGGTCAAACTGATTTTAGGTGTTTTTACAGAGTTTTAATGGATCTTTCAAAGAGAAGAAATATAATAGCATCACAGAAGACAATATTTGGCTCCACATGAGAAGACAGCTGCTTCTCATGTGATTTTGAGCCTAGAATGCAGCTACAGGGCAGGGAATCCTTTCATTAAGCTCCTGCGATCACAGTCAAAGCATGAAAAGACAGTGAAAGGAAAAATAACACTGTTAAAGGCTGATAAAATGGCATGACTAAAAAAACCTCCTTCATATATAAGCAGAGGGTTTGAGGACAGAAGAAACTCCTTCATTTTATAATTAGAAGGTTGAAGACTAAAAGCGCCTCCTTCATCTATAAGTAGAGGGCCAAGGGTAAAGCTTGATTTTTAGAATAAAAATGACAGTAAGGCAAAATTTTTGAGTGCAGTGGAACAACAACTGAAGGTCTCCGCATGAAAATGATGATTAAAAGGCAGAGGTACAGAAGTGGGCTTTAAAAATGGTCTGCATGAGTTTCACTATCATTTGAATTACGAGGCAAGGAAGTGGTGCTTTTCAAAGATTGTTTTCATAAGCTCCATTGTTATTGAGTTACAATATGAAGCTTATAGGTTGGTCATGAATGAAGAAATGTTATGAAAGAAGATAGTCGAAAGAGTCAAAGGGTCTTGGTCCCAAACTGACCTCTGCCATCATGTACAAGGGAAACCACTAAGAGTGATGATTGTTTTTCAAAAGGTACTGTTATTCCTATTAAAAAAGAATTTTCTTTCAAAATTACTCATCATAGTGGACAGAAGGCGATTTGAGTTTAGTTTTCCCAAAAGTGCATTGCAACTAAACACACAAGCTCACAAATATGTAAGAATGATTAGGGCATGAGTTTCAAGATCCTGGAACAACATTCAAAGCCAATAATGCAGGCCATTGTTACAAATGAAGGCATTCTCCTTATGAAAATAGGTCAAAGGTACCTTGCTGTTGCAGTTTGAGTAGAGAAGAAGTTTTATGAAGAAGTGCCCTCTTGATGGACAGATGACAGTGAAGCCCAGGTTTCTTGTAGACCTCCATCACAGAAGAACAAAGGGGCATCTTCCCTTATTCACTTTTCAACTCTAGTACATCATCCCCTGTTTTATTTTTACCCACATTCAAAAATAAGCTCAAACAGCACCTACCAGCTCAATCAGTTTTACAATAGGCATGACCACCTCCAAAGCATCAGGAGCGAACACTATCAGTTCAAGTTTCAAAAGGGTGAAGCTACCTCCTTCAAGTTTCAAAGAAAACCTCACATAACACAATGTGTCTTTCTAAAGTGACAGCGAATGAACAATGCAAAGGACAGAGGTTAAGGAGCGCCCGGGGATTTTGTTTCAAAATGTGTTTCTGACAAAACAGAGATAAAATTTACAAAAGTGAGAGAGGTTTTTGTTCCTCATAGTTTCAAGAAGAAAAAAATCCCTCATTTTCTACACAGGTATCATGGTTTGTGAGAAATGTAAAAAATATAGATGTCACGGGAGAATTTCTGCACCAGGATTCACCATTTTGACTAGTGTTGGGACAGTCAGATTTTGAACAACCAAATGGATACCAAATGAAAAAATTAAAGTTTTTCTGGAAATTATACTTCCATATCTTTCCAATGAGCCATCTCGCGCCCAATTCTGACAACAGGAAGGCATCCAAAAGTAGCCTGCAATCAACACTATGTTTTTCTGCACCAACATTCACCATTTTTGACCAGTGTTGGGACAATAAATTTTTGAACGCCAAAATGGACACAAAATGAAACAACTCAAGCATATTTGGAAATTATACTTCCATATATTTCCAACGAGCCATCTCGTGCCCAATTTCGACACTGGGAAGGCATTCAAAAGTGGCCTACAAACAACACTATGCATTTCTGCACCAGGATTCACTAGTTTTGACCAGTGTAGGGAAAATCCATTTTTGAACAACCAAATGGACACCAAATGAAAAAATTCAAGATTTTCTAAATTTATACTTCCACAGCTTTCCAACGAGCCATCTTGCACCCAATTCTGACACCGGGAAGGCCTCCAAAACAGGCTTCAAAGGTGCACAACGTGTTTGAAAAGTTGTGCGGCGCGTTTGGGAGAGAAAATATAAAGGTTTCTTATTGATGCACGTCGCGCCTGTAGCACCAGTCACAAACTCACCTAAAAACCTTCAAAAACTATTTCCGGAGCTGCTCAACTAGTCAAACAAGGGCTTCCATCCATTTTTGAGGTATTTATATTTATTTTCCTGGTATGGTCAAGTTGCTAAGCGAGAAATCTTTGCCATGTTTCCAAAGCTAAATGGTGATCGAATAGGGAGGGTCATGGTGTAAATCAAAGTGATGTGTTGAAATTTTTAAAGAAAGTTGTTATAGTGGGAGACTGATGGAGGGTTTATATTAGCTTCAAAGAACCTAAGACTGCCCTAAAAAACAGTGTTAGACATCACACTACTTGCAAGACAAAACAAACACTGTTTTAATGGTTTGTCAAGAATTAAGAGTATCCTACTACTTTAGCATAAACAATAAACTCTGTCAGCCTTATGTAGTGAGGAAAAATAGTGGTAAGGAGAGTTGTTTTGTCTGTTTGAAGCTCGAAATTGCTGTGTTTTTGATTGCCCAAGATTGACATATTAGAAGTAGTGAATTTTTATTGTTGTCAAAAGACCTAACAAACTGCCCTCAAAACAAGTTGAAAGGTGGAGGCAATGTTTAAAGGGAGGTTTGATCTTTTGGTTCAAAACTCAAAATTTGTTGTGGTTTAGGATTTCTCAAGGTGAACATAGCAAAAGTGGTGGGTTTATGATGATGTTAAAGGGCCTTAAACTGCCCTCAATACAATACTAAAAACACAACCAGCAAGTCAAGACATACACAACAGTAGAGGTTTGGAAAATTGATGAAAGTACCCTAACTATGATAGGGCAAAGTAAACCTCTGTCAGCCCAGTGTATGGTGGAAACTTTGTTAGGTGGAGGCTATGTTTAAGGAAGGAAAACAAGGTTTCAAAAGTGAAACAGTGGCCCTATTTTCAAACAGCAGTAATCATTCTACAAGTTTTTTGTCATTTCAAAGTTCTCCTCGGTGTGGTAAAGAGCAAAATCAGTGCTGCATTTTTGTACATAAAACAGGCTTTAATGAGTGAAACTACTAAATCAAGTTTGGAGGTGTTTCTATCTAACTGTGTGTGAGAAATAGTAAACACAAGGAGGGTATTTTTGATTAAGTGGAGTTTTTTCCTTTGTCTAAATGCAAGGTTGTCTTATCAAAACACCAAGAGCTCTGTGACCTTATCCGAGCACAGAAAATCACTTGACAGTGTATGCATTTTAATTGACTGTGTGTTTATTATTAAAATTACTTGTTGAGTGGCATACAAAGAGAAAGGGTAGCAGCAGGAAGAAGAGCATGACCATGATGATGAGGAGGATGATGAAGGGCAGCAACATGACACACAGCAGACTCATGATGAGGGTGATCATCCTTATGATGACACACAGGAGCATCACAGTGATGATGAACAACAGCATGAAAGTGATGAGCAAGGACAGTCAAAAGAGGACACACAGCAGCTACATCATGATGAATAGGGGCAGCCAAAAGAGACTGAACAGGAGCAGCATGATAGTGATGAGCAAGGGAAGTCAAAGGATGATACACAGCAGCCTCCACAAGAACAGCAGCCTCCTCAAGAAGAATAACAAACTCAAAAAGAAGAGAAACAAGGCGACAAAGGTAAAGAGGCCATGCCCTCTTCTCCTAAAATGGCGAAGCCTCAGACAACAAAGAAGAGAGTGCCTAAAGTTGTCACTCCAAATGTGACAAGGGCCCTTTGAAGTAAAGGGAAATTGCCAAAAAGGCCCATGATTGATTTTCCTAGGAGGAAGAGCACTAGAATAGCCACCCAAAGCAAAGGGAAGGGCAAGGTAGAAGGCAGTCATGAATAGGAGAGTGCATTCGACATCATCCAAGTCTAAAGTGATGATAGTGATAATGAGGCCCGGATTCTAAAAAACCTCTTGATCCATAGGGAACGCCAAATTAATGCCTTGAAGGATGATCTTCATAGAGCTAGGAATTTCAATCAATTTTTCCAAATCCAAAATAGGCAAATGAGTGTCCATATGGCTGTTTATGAAACACGGGAGACCAAGTACAAGAAGGAGGCCTCCAAAGCCCAAGCGAGGTTGGAAGAACTCATGGGTGAGTTCGATGAAAGTGAAGGTGAATATCAGCCTAGGCGAAAGAGGCCTAGAACCATGGGGCTTAAAAAGGCCCTTGAGAAGCAAAAAGAAGAGGAAAAAGCCCTTCTCCAATCTACCCCTCTCACTGCATTGTTTTAACAGGAGATAGAGAACAATAAGGAGGTGTGGCTTGAGAGATTCAATGACCACTTGGAGAAGAAATTGGAGAAGGCACACAGAGATTTAAACCTTAAAATGAGAATGACGGGGCATTATAAAAAGTTAAATCAGTTTGCCCGGCGCAAGTTGAAAGCTGCTCAAGAAAAGCTCAAGGAGGCTAAAGGGAAGCGCCCGGCACGGAAAGTGAGGAAAGACACATCAGGACTTCAGATTTTGGCCTCTTCTTCGTAACATGTTACTGAGAACCCTTGAGGGTCATGCTCACCAATTTTGGGCAAATTTCGACATATTTTGGTTTTTTTGGCATTTTTGGGTTTTTGGCCAAAACTCATGGGCTTCGCCATTTCAGTTTGGAGGATCATCAAAGGAGGAGAATGGTATCATTGGATGCCATAATTTCAGGAGTACACACTCGGAAATTTTTAGGACATTTCAAGATCATTTTCTCCCCTGAAATGGCGAAAAATACCCACTTTTTCTACACTCTGCCCGGTCTATCAGCAAACCTTATTTTTTGGTTTTTTACACATAGGCCTATTTTTGGAGAACTTCCAGGCATCATATTGGTAAAATTCTAGTTTCCCCAGAAATTAGACGCTTAGAGCTTTCCAACGAGCTATCATGAGCCTCGTTTCGACATCGGGAAGGCTGTCAAATGTTGCCGGCAAGTCAGGGGACCTTTTGCTGATGTAATTTTTGAGTATTTTTGTAAAAATTGAACCTTTAAAAACTGTTTTTTCCTCATGTGCGTTTAGCTATTTTTGCATATGAGAAGTTATGAAAAGTCAATTTATTTCCCTTTTTTAGCATTTTTTTAGATATTTTATGAGATATTTTGTGCCTTGGGCTTTGCAAAGCCTCAACAAAAAATCTAGATATTTTGGTTAGGCCAATGAGATGGCAAGTTGAACCAAGAAGTTTTCCTCACTTTGGCCCATTTATTCCAAAGGATTTCATTGTAAACAAGGCTGAACTTGATGATAGAAGCAATATATGGTCATATAAGCTTTGGAAGAAATACTTGTCTCATGCTTTTGGATAGTCTCTTGGATGTTCTTGGATGATGAAAGAGGATTGTTGTTGGATTCCATGACTTGGTAGAATGGTATAGTGTCTCTCTCTTTGTTTTGTTTCCTAGTTTTCATTCATTAATCCATGTTTCTTGCTTGCTATAGAACAGTAGAGAACAAATTTGAGACATGCCCTTGGAGGCACCTCAAATTTCCTGTTTCTTCATAGCTTCCATGTTTTCTTCATCTTTAGTCACATTAAAGAATCCTTGATTGCTCTTTAATAACTTAAGGATATTGTTGCTTATTTCATTGGTTTTATGCATGCTAAGTATGATTTACGATATTCCCTGCTTACTCATGGCTAGCCATAGCTCCATCCATGAAATTTCTCTTTGACTGATTATATTGTCATTTGTTGAACCAAGGAGGTATTGTTCTGATCTTACCCTTTGTCTAAGACTATGAAATCTTGTTTTCAAAGTGCCCAATAACTTGAAGTACTATGTTTATGCCTTCCGGCATAGTGATTTGAGTTGTTTGTCTGTCTTAAGTGTATTTCCCCAAAGACTGATAGCCATTTCCCAAAGTTAGGGAGTTATATATCTCTATGCATGGCTTGAATGTTTATTTCTATGTATTTATTAGCTTATAGTTACATTTCTCATGATTAATGGTTTTCCCTACCATGTTTATCTTTTCTATTAAACTAGTTATGCTTGAAATCCTTTGTTATTCACAAACTTGATGTCCATCTCACTCCATTTTGCCCAAAGATCCATTCTACCTCGAATCAAATCGGCCCTTCAACAGCCTTGTATCACCATTTGAAAGCTTTCTTGACCTTTTCGACCCCATAGCCCAGTTGATCTGACCTATTTTTACCTATCTTATATCTTTGATTAGTTTCATCCCTCACAACCTAAAAACTAAAACCAAAAAACCTACTTCATAACTAGCCTAAAATCAGAACACAATAAGCAAACACACAGAAATCCTTTACACAAATAGAGAGAGCCCTCTCTGAGTCCAGGAAGGCTAGGTCCTTGGGCTCCAAAGACTGGTTTGATGTTACGCTGTCATTTGGCTTGCCAATCAGCCAAATCAAGGGACCCTAACACATGGATTGACAGTGGTTTTTCCTAGCCTTGCTATTTCCTAGATAGCCATGTTGTTGTGGGTTTTACTTTTATTTTCTGGTTGGTTGTATTGTGCCTTTGGTTGTGGGTTGAGTTATTAGTTCCTAGAAGCCTTGGTTGGACAAATGCTCAGGAAGCCCTTGGTGGGTTGAGTTAATAGTCTTGGAAGCCCCGGAAGTCCAACAAAAACTGTGTGTTGAGTTACTAGTCCTGGAAACCCTGGTTTGAACAAACGCGTTGGAGTCCTAGACAACTTGGTTAGAGACCAATATGGTGATGGTTATTGATGTTTGATCATGAAGTGGAATCACTGATTGAGGGTTGAGGTGGCTTGGCCTCTGGAATCCCTGGTTTGCTTTTGATTGATTTGTTCTATGAGATCACACATTCATGCTTGGAATATGGCAAGAGGGTGACTGGTTGAAAGAAATATTTGGTTCATCCTAGCTTATGGTTGGGTGGTTCATGGAAGTTCCATACCTAGTCAGACTATGAAATAATCAATGAGAACTCTTTATCCATGGTCTTTTAAGGGTAAATATACTTGTTTACATGTGGCTTATATCGTTGTTATATCCATGATATTTATGTTGGTTATGATTGAATTTTATGGAAATGATAATGTATGGCTCTCATCATGTTTTGGCTAATCACTGAATTTACAATGACTATATGGCTTAATAGATGGTAATGCAGTTATTATGATGAGGCATCAATGCTTCTTAGAGATTCTCAGATAATTGTGAGGCCCTTGTGCTCATGTCCATTGTTTTAACCTGTAGAATGCATATTTGTGACATGTTCGACGAAATGGCTGTAGTAGGAGTCCACTCAAGTCCTTGTTCAAGTATTTACATTTTTATCATTCTTTTGATGTTACTTTTAATTTCTAGAAGTTTCATGGAGTTTTGGGTAGTGGCATGAGTCCTGGATCTAAAAAAGTGGCTCAAAATCCAGATTCGTTGGCACAGAACTACCTGAAAAAGTCCCTAGTCACATGCATGCCTTATTGTGGGAGCTACTAGAGGTTCTAAGTCGAAATCATGCCCATTTCAAGGGAGCGATTAAGGCTTTGATGAAGAAAACTGTCAATTTTTCTCAAGGGTTGGTCACCTAGATGAGTTGGATGGCTCCTGGGGGTTCTATTGCAAGTGGAGAAGGTCACGTTGGTTGTGTTCCACCGGTTCCACTTCCTTAACTTATATATAGGGAGTTGAATAATATCATAGTAACTCTTCATCACATGTTTTCCCCTGTTGGCCGGTTACTTGGATAGATGTGGGCGGAGGGTGTTATAGAGTGGTATCATAGCATGGTTCTGTTCTCCTTGGGTGATGTCTGGTTTATGTTCCCCTTGGATGGATGTGTTGTCGTATGTGCATGTTAGTTGAATATAGGTCCTTGTGCTTGTGATCTATGTGCTTGTTGTGTATGCATGGCATTGATCATGATTGTAATGGTGTCTCCATGTGAAATTTGATGGTGTCATTGTTGAATGTATTTGTTGTGACTTTATGTTGGTCGTGCATTGATTATGTGTATCATTTGAGAACACATATGTCGGTCGTGCATCGATTATGCTGGTCATACATCTATTATTTCACATTACTTGAAGGAAATTTTGGACAAGGGATACATTAGGGCAAGTGTATCACCATGGGGCACACAAGTATTATTTGTGAAGAAGAAGGGTGGTACTCTCAAATTGTGCATTCATTACATGCAATTGAACAAGGTGTCCATTAAGAATAAGTATCCATTGTCGAGGATTGATGATTTTTTCAATCAATTGAAGGGAACAACAATGTTATCGAAGATTGATCTGAGATTAGGATATCATCTGAGATTATACTATTGACTATTAATATTTCTCCTAAGGATTGCAGAACTAGGGTTCATAGATAAACTTGTATTCTATGGTTTCAAACCCTTATTGTCTCCTTCAAGGGGGTTTCTTAAGCCCTTCACAAAGACTTCCTTTTGCTAACCAGATGGATTGTTTCTTTGACACATGTATGGAAACAAACTTTGAAAATCATAATGTAATAGATTCATAAGATGATATTATTGGTATTGACTACACCTTATTTGGAGACATAAATTTATTTTAGGGGTTAGTACCTTTCTATTGGATGTGGTTAGTGATGTGAAGACTACTCACCTTCTAGTAAAGATTTATACTAACTCTAACAAACCCATGGGTTCTTGTTTATAAAGGGAGACCCCTCTCAGCTCAACTCATTGGATTCTTTGTTTGTTCATGCTAATTTTTTTTTCTCAAGTTTCCTTCTCTAAGGGGTTGAGACTATTTACTTCATTTATTGAGACTAAGAAAATGTTCTTTCAAGTCAAAAGTATAATAAAAAGTTGGGATTACCTCTAGGATTTTAAAATTCATAGGGTGGTTGGTTTGGATTGGATCCAATTTTCTTAGGATATATCATGTCTACTACTTTACCTTCCTCTAGCTCAAACAATTAGAACACATTAGTAAGTGTTTCTTCCTCTTCTTTCTTTGTGATGATATCTCTCTCCATATGTGATGCCTTACAAACCGAGGCTTCTTAGTGATGGAATAGCGCAGTTTGATCTGACCATTTCTTCTTATTGCAGTTTGCAAGAGGTTCTTGATCCCACCATTTATTCCTATTTAAGTCTTTTAATCCAGGTTGAAGGACCTAAGGGGGTTGAGTTGCAGACGAAGCCAAGGAGGATGCATGGACTACAACTTGCTCAAGGTTCCCGATCCTGCCTATTCTTCTTATTGAAATTGAAGCATTTTTATCCCAGTTGAAGGAGATGAGGGGGGGATGAGTGGGTTGAGTCACAGGAATAGTCAAGGAGGATGTAGGGACTGCAACTTACTCCATTTTCTTCATCTTGTCGATTCTTCCTATTGAAATTGAATCCCTTTCATCCCGGTTGAAGGAGTGGAGAGGGGTTTAATTATATGTGCAGTCAAGGAGGATGCATGGACTTAGGTTAAGGGGACATGATAATGACTGGGTTAACTTGGTTTTCCTTTTATTTTAGTTCATAAGAGGTTTAGGGTTATAATAATTTGACCTATGACATATTTGCATGCCATCAATGGATGTGCGTTTGGGGAATTTCCCATTCCAAAGTTTCCTCGAGTGCCATCATGCCATTGTATGAACATGGTATACAGGATGAATATTGAGCCCCAACTGAGGAGTTTCGAGTTCATCAGTCATATAAAAAACCCTCATTTTAAAAGTCCTCATTTGTGAATTCAATCACTTGCTAGGAAGCATAATGAGAGGTGTTGGATTATAAATTCCCCTTTCGAAGGCCCTTGCAATATTCTATTTGTCGGGTGCACTCATGTGGTATTATTGGAAAGAGAAATGAACAGAGCTTTCACTTAAAGAGTTTGAAACGAGACAACTCTCCTATCTACCCTTATTATTTGAGCCAGTAAGAGTTGGGAGTAAACATATATTACTCAATCTCGAATTGTAGGACCTTATTCAAAGTAAATTTAATAAAAATCTCTGGGATTTGGATGAAATCATTACTCATTTCTAGTTCTCCCGAATATGAATGGGGACGTCATCTGGAAAGACCAAAACCTACCATGAGTAGCATTAGGGTGCACCCTTTAGAAAGTCATAGGTTTTATCGTTTAGAGGTTTTTTGAGAAAAATATTGATGGGTCCCTGTAATGCTCAAGATAGATCTTTTTGTGAAGACCAAGCTTTAAACAATGATGACATGGCTCGTATCAGAGGAGAATGGATATTTTGGCTCACACCTCCATAATATATTTGGCAGATAACTTGCTTGCCCCAATACCAATGGCACAAGACTCATTCATTAGTTGGGAACTTTCCTTAAAAATACATAAGGAAACAACTACCGATATCACGGTCATTCGCCATCATTTCCCATCACCCATGGGACAGCAAGACTTAGAGGTATGGTGGGAAGTGAATTTTGGGCTTATATATTGTAATTAATTGGATGTCGACCTTTGTTCTTACATCGATTTATCATTTCCATATTTTTTTGGGTTTCCTCTTGCTACAGAGTGCAGGGCTGGGTGTACATAGGATAAAATCTTGCACCTTCCCCTTTGGTTCAAATTTCAAGGGCCCGATTTTCATTGGTGAGTAAATTTCCTTCCTTTACAATTGATTGAAGTAATAAATACAAGCCAATGTAATAAATTTATATGCACCGAGAGATTGCTTGGGTTGAGCAGTTTAGGGATAAAATGATATTCTGTTGGTGTATATTCTTTAGATTTCGTTTTTTCCTCATCCTTTCTCCTTTATCTTTTCAACCAATTTTATCTGACTCGATCTCTCATGAAAACCTTTTTTTCTAGAACTTCTACGAGTTTTGGAACAAATTATTTCCTTGGGTGCGTGCCATTAACATTTTGGGTATATTTTAGTGCATCCAGGTGATGTTGTACATATCCAAGGTTTTTATATGTGTCTTTATGAAGATTGTATTCAATTTGACAAGAATCATAAAATCTTTCATCTATCCAGATTTAATGAAATGGTGCATAAGCCTTAAATCCACTCCCAAAATTTTAGGCCCTTCTTTTATTAGCTTAGCTAGGTTTGGATTGGTTTTCCTTTAAAATTTATTTCCTCTTAGGTTATGATCCAAGAAAAATTGGTGGTAGTTTCCTCTTATTTGAATGGAGGACTTACCATTCAATATGTAGGGGGTTTTATGTTGTAGATGCACAACATGTATGTCCTTTTCTCCTCCAATATATTTAAGCTCAAACATCATATTTTCAATGTTCATTACAAACCTCTAATTTATTACAAAGCACATTTAACTTGTCTATATATCATTGAGCTTCTCGTCTATTAAAATTTCAAATATCGAACAAATGCCTCAACAATTTGTTTTTATATCCCATGGGATAAAATCTTGTTATATTGTTGTTTTGAATGGCACAGTTTCATCCGTCCATTTCATACTGTTGCAGTTTGCAAGAGGTTCTTGATCCCACCATTTCTTCCTATTTAAGTCTTTTAATCCAGGTTGAATGAGCTAAGGGAGTTGAGTTAGAGATGAAGCCAAGGAGGATGCATGGACTACAACTTGCTCGAGGTTCCCGATCCCGCCTGTTATTCCTATTGAAATTGAAGACTTTTATCCCAATTGAAGGAGATGAGGGAGAGCTGAGCGGGTTGAGTCACATGAACAGTCAAGGAGGATGCAAGGGTTGCAACTTACTCGAGTTTCTTCATCTCGTCGATTATTCCTATTGAAATTGAATCCTTTTCATCTCGGTTGAAGGACTAGAGAGGGGTTGAGTTTTATGTGCAATCAAGGAGGATGCAGGGACTAAGGTTAAGGAGGATGATAATGACTAGGTTAACTGAATTCAACCTAGCCATATATGCAAGGTTGCTTTTCTTCATGAAGTCGAATTAGATCTACTTTCATCCACACATGTTAATTATTACAATGAGAAAGGCAAATATTGAGAGGTGATGTAGTCAAAAGGGATTATTATTTCCAGATTTCGTGTTTCAACCATTCAAACAGTGAACGATCTTGGAGAGGGTGTGCTCAAGGAGGATAATTCTAGGAAATGTTTGTATTTCATCCATACAAACGAAAATCAATAGATATATATGGTTAATAAAGGAAAACAACAAGTTATTACAAAGGGGGCACCATATTGAACTATTTCTAGTAGGTTGGAACTTCATAATAAGAAAAAAATAGATATCATGGAGAAGCAGTGCCACGGTGTTGTGCTGAATTGTTGCTCATACATTTAATGCATTATCATGAGTATTACGTGCTAAAACAACACATATTTTAGAAGACATGCACCTCACTAAAGATACTTTCAACATATTTTTCAATTAAAGGAAAAACATTAGCTACGAAGTGTTTTTAGTAGGTGTGTAATTTCAACAAACCTAGTTTTGAAAGAGAGAAAATTCACTATGGAGGAATTGTGACATCCAAAATGATCTAGTACACAAGCCTTTAACCCACAATTTGATCCTCTTCTCTTTCCTCGACTACATTATCTCTCCTCCTATCATTTTCTATAAAGGAGAGGTGCAAGTCCTCATTCTAGAGGGTGGATTTACTTACAAAGGTGTCAAGAGATTCTCATCACCTACCCTCATCCATTTTAGACTTGAGAGCACTTCCACTACTGCATGTAAGAGCTTGATAGGGTAGCCCATGGTACAATTTCTTTATGATTTACTTTATAACACTTCATTCACATATCAAATGGATTCTAATATGCTTATTTTATAGCTCTTTGAGTTCAAATGGTTGTTTTGTATATGTTATCATGCTACGAGGATTGTGTTGTCATTAAAGTGCACTTATTTAAATTTTATTTTCATATAAGGTGCATATTTTTTGCTTCTTTTCCATCTAATAACTACACGTATTTTAATTAAGAAACTCATCACATCCCTCTATAGTATAATTTGTACTTTAATCTCTATCCTCTTTAAAACACTCAAAAACAACATTTTATGTTGGATTATTTTAAACTTACACCTAAATTATGCACAAACATCTTAAAATAATCCTCATGAATAAAAAAAAATAGTAATGCTCTATTTATAAAACCAATAAATGATTAAACAACCATAACAATTATATAACTACTCCACATAACAATTATATCACTCTAAAACATTTTTTTAAGGCCAATTAATATTTTGTTTTAAAATCCTAAATTATTATTTTAGTTTAAAAATTAAAAATATTTTAACTATGGTAAGTTAGAAATTAAGACTAAGGCCGACTAATATTTTGTTTCAAAATCCTAAATTATTATTTAATTTTAAAAAAAAAATATTTTAATTAATTTATTTTAGTTTAAAAATTAAAAATATTAGAAATTAAAACAATTTGTTCTAGCGGCAAAATGAAGAAAACTATTAGAAATTAAAACAATTCGTTTGAGCGGCAAAATGCCGAAAAAGAAGAGGGGAAGTAGAAACGATGAAGGTTGGAGACAAGCAGGTCGAAAGAGGAGGGTGTTTTCCCTCTCGAATCCAGGACAAGGCCAACCTCGCCTCTACTGACAGGGCCAACCTCACCTCCTTTTGCAGTGGTTTTGATAGGGCTAGCCTTGCCTCTTGCCTCCATTTGCAGGGGTTTTGATAGGGATAGCATTACCTCTTGCCTCAATTTTCAGGGGTTTTTAGGGGAGAAATGATATGTACATGGTTTTTCAAAACACTAGTATTTTCCTTAAAGTTTATGGGAGAAATGACATGTACATGGTTTCCAAAAAAACTAGCGAATTCCTTAAAGTTTATGGGAGAAATGACACATGTACATGGTTAAGTTTATGGAAGAAATGTCATTTACATGGTTTCCAAAAACAATAGTGAATTCCTTAAAGTTTACGGGAGAAATGACACATGTACATGGTTAAGTTTATGGGAGAAATGACTGTTAAGCAGGTAAATCCTGTTTGCAGACAGAGACGATCCCTCTAGCCCTAGAGTGGGTCTAGAAACAAAGAGACATGCTAGAGTGTTGATTCCTAATTACTGAATGAAAAGAGGACACAGTAGATCGACCTACCTGGAATCCAACGCTGTCGTCATTACTGTAGTGGTGGTGGCCTCTCGCTCATGCCTTGGAAAGTCACAATCCTTCCACTATTGTGCTCAGATACCTACACAGAAAAAAAAAAAAACAAGAACGACATATGACATAATGATTTCACTCATAACTACTAGCCAATCAAATAGGGATAACCATATTGCATTAAAAATCTAACATAATAAAAAACGGGAACGAAACAATGGTCACATATATGTATTGATAGAAGGAAGAGTTACAACCAATGCTTTTACGTCGCAGTATCCTCCAGCAGGGTTCAGTCAAAGCGCATCTCAGATGTTCATCAGGGAATTTGGATGGGATGAAGGCATGGACTCAATCTCTCTCAAAATACATGGACTCAAACTCTCTCAACGTAATTCCTTCTTATTTTATCTCTCTAGTAGTTCTGATTCTCCAAGTTCAGCGAGCTTATGTAAAGAGAGATAACTTATTTTTATAAAGGAAAAGGAGGAGGTTAGGATGCCTACAAAGGTGGGAGGGAGGCCTATCCTTTAGGGAGTTCCCATAAGAGGAGGAAACCATAAACTAAAGGAGGGAGTCCATGGTTTATTCAGTTCAACCACTCCCAATGACTCATCCTCGAGGTGGTCGGAGTGGAATCTCTGCCTCTATTTTTAAAAAACATTCCATAAACAACTCGGCATGGGTGGCAAACTGGGACAGAGCGTCAGCTGGTGCGAGGCCCAATGCTAATCTTCCTCTTTGGTACGAGGGCATAATTGACTACCCACGCTAAGGCAAAAACAAAGGTTTTTGAGTCTCTACTCAAGGAATTGCCAACATATGGAATATTATTCTCATGTAAAGGGATACAATGATGGTCTTTGCAAGGCATGACACTGCTTATTGATCACGGAAATGACCCTCCAATGGGCGAGATGGGGATTGCAGGGACAGTGACAAAATGTTGTGTAACATATGCCCCCTAAAGCATGAGGTCCGAGGGAGAGGGAGGGGCGAAAAGCTTTATGAGAACACGTTCAAACCAAAAACCACTTTCAGAAAACCTGCAATTACGAATACAACTGATATCTCTGATACATGATCATGTGGTATGGGTGCAGCCATCCATAATAGAGTATATAAAAACTGAGATCCAAGGTATGGACATAGCCATCCAGTAGTAAGGATCAACAAATAGACTCAGGTATGGGTGGAACCATCCAATCAAAAGAGTCATGCAATAAGTCATGATAATCCACCAAAATCTGCAGCCTCGATTTTATTAAACAAAGCCCAGGGTCTTGCGCTCCATATCGACCCGAACAAGTAAAAATTCAAGCATGCAAATATATGAGCTGAAGTCAAACATGCAAGAAAATCACTTGATTATCAGCCAATGATGAAAGTTGTTAACAGGCATGAGAGAAACCACCAATAACGACAATGGATCTCAAGGTACAACCAGTACAATCCACAGAATGTGAACAGTGATTTGGCATCGAACACCAGAAAAATCACTCGATCGAAGGCCAATGATGTGGACCTTGCATCGAATGCGGAGAACCTGTCATTGAGGCATGCAGGCTCAAAGGTACCAGAATGGTGTCTCTAGATCAAATTCCTGGATAATGAGCTGAAGTTGACAGGAAGTGACCTGATCGAAGGTGGGCCATAATGTTTCCCACATCATCGATACGAGATAGAGGAACATGATGATATTGAAACAGGACCAACAAAGAATTAGAGGGAGGTTGAAAATTGCAAAGGAAAACTTCTCTTGAACATATTAGTAGCACGACACTGGATTTGGCAGTATTTGACATCAAAGGATCTAAGGTCATGATGACAAGGCAAAGAGAAGTTGAGAGGTCAAAAGAGATTACCCAAACCCATGGATGCAAAAATGATGAAATGAGATGTCCCCAACCCGACACGAATGCAGATAAGTGCCATGTTCAAGAGCGACATATTGCCAACATAACTAAAACTTGGTTCCATTTTCCCCCACCATTTATGGCGAGTACTCTAATTATTTTTTAAAAAAATCTTGAAGGGGATAGCATATGCTTGTGCTGTAAGTTTATCCTTCAGAAAAATCCAACCTAGTAAATTTTACGAGCCCTATGAAGGAGGAACTCGAGTAATGTCCTCGCAATGAAATCCAATGTCATCAAGGTTTAACGAGTCTGACAAATGGAGAACTCGACATCTTTTCATGTTTAGAGAGTTTGAAAAGAAGGCAGAAAAGAAAACTCCATCATGGCCCTTTTTCGTAAATAGTCTCTCAGATCTGAAAAGGTAGAAAACAATATCCGAAAGAACCTCTTAGTCGTGATAGGCTAAAGTATTCCTTTTTCATAAATAATCTATCCCAGCCCGAAAAAGGGGTAAATGTATACTGGGTAGATATCGCTTCACAACCAATTAACGAGTTTGAAATGACAAGAGTCTCGACAATCTTTTCAATTTTAGAAAGTAAAAAAAGAGCTGAAATATGATTCTAGTAGTGACTTTTTCGTGTTTTTACCGAGTCCGAAAAAGTATAAAATTTAACTCGTTACTCCACCACTATGTCTTGAAAGCCTGTTGCTGCACAAGAGACACATGTAAAAACCATTTCTCGAAAATAATATAATAAAATAATTGAAAAACATGTCTTAAAACCTAATTAGGGTTGTAAAAAGTTATAAAATGCCAAAAATGGTAAAAATAATTACCTTTCACTTTTTACCTATTGTGGAGCAATAGTTAGCCATTTTACAGTGTGATTTTGTGGCGACGATAGCGGACAATCCAGCAGACCAATCTCAAATCCGTCAATTCCAGGTAAGAGCCGAGATCTTTCCCTACATTTTAAGTCATTTTTTACTACCTGCAACTTCCACTTTCAATTTCAGGGGAAGGAAATGCAAATATTAGGGCACAGTGGTTGGCGCAAGTTTCGGGCACGGAGTCAGGAAAACCGCCCAATTTTCTACACTAGGGCACGCTCATTGGCACGACTGTTTGGCGCAGACCATTCTTGTGAAAAATTCAAGTCAAATACCCCAATTGTTTATAAATCCAAGCTTCAAAAATGGCTAATACTATTAATATGAATGTGTTTGCAGGTAGAAAGTGGTAAAATGGTGATCGAATGGAAAGAACGGGAACATGGTGAAGAGGATGAGCTTGCCATGGGAAATGAGAGATGCATGGAAGCTCTCAAAGACTGTGGACTAAATAAGTGCGTCTTCAAACCATGTCTCTGTGTTCAACCGGAGCTGCTATAGTATTTGATCAGCATATGGGATGAGGATCGGGAAAATTTCATCCTTCGAGATCAGGAACTTGAGATTGATGTTTCTGACATGTACTTTATCACAGGATTGTCGTGGAGGGGAGCAGCACCGATCCTAACTGTCACCCGGCCTTGCATGGAGAGCATGTCCATGGTGATTGACAGGGTATGTCAAGGGGCACAGAAGGGATCAAGGAGTGGGAAAGTCGATATCTAGACTATCCTATACTTGGCACTAAAATTAGTGCTACATACCATCACATGAGCGGCGGGATCACAAGCACCATATGAAGCAAAAAAGACATAGTTTCTTCTTGATGTATACTGCTTGACACCGACCATCTACAACTGGGAAGAGGCCATGAAAATAAACATGAAACGCCAACTATCAAAATGCAAGAATACCAAATTGAAACAATTCGGCTATGGTCCTATCCTGGTATTGTTCTTCCTGGAACGACTACCAATTTTTCAGCATTAGGAGGTCATAGTCCCAACACCACCAATGAGAGAACCACATATGGCCCGATGGGCAGCTCTGATGCCAAGGGCAGGGGGCAGTCAACAGATGTCCTGGAGACCGGAGTTCTTTGATTGGCTCCATCGACAGTTGATCATCGTGGAGGACTGGTCCTATTCTAGTACAGATTTTACTAGTGATCCGGACCTCCCACTCCCGGAGGGAGAGGATTGGGATGAAGATTTGGGTAAGACTCATTTTTTAATTTTCATGAGTGTTATGATTTTTTTTAACTATGTATGTTCTGACATTAAATCCATGTATTTGTATATGTTGGCCCAGAGAGATCCACAGGAATGTCTCCGATAGTGAGGCAAATCTCTCGTGATTTTGACCCTCATGGTGAGGGAGGTGAGGAAGAGGAGATCGTGCGCAACCTAGAGGGGATCACACATGGAGTCCCGGACTATGCATGATTCGACGATATTCCTCGTGCCTAGCAAAGACATACCGTTGGGGTGCTAAGCCGTATTCATTGCTTACTGAGGTGGCTCGTACAGGCAGTGACATGCTACCATGAGCATCGCACCGATTAGAGACCTAGACTTTATATCTACATATTTTGAGAGACATGGTGTCTCAGGATGTAACAGAAACACATATTTTTTGAATGTATGATGCACACTGATGCAAACACGCGATATATATATCTACATATATTTTCCTACCTGGATCTTTTTCATATGATGATGATTCTACAAATCACGCAAATATCTATCTAATACAATGTTAGCCACTATATCAGTTAATTCATTCATTCGTCTAGGAATATGTTGATATGTAATAAAATCAAAATGTCTTTCCAACAAATCAATACGTAAATAAAATATCAAAATGTATGGGTTTCTAACCAAATAATGACCATTGAGTTGCATAACAACAAGCTCTGAATCTAGTTTTACAAGCAATGCATGTATGCCAAGATTGATTGCCTCGGTTAATAGTTCAAGGACAACATTATATTCAGCGACATTGTTTGTAGTTCATCCTAGACAAATACCTTGCAGTTATATCAACTCACCAGCAGGATCATAGATTACCCAGGCTGCTGAAGAAAAATTCCTGGTACTATGGGAAGCACCATCCGCGAATTCGACATAAGGGGTAATAGACATCTGCACAAATAAGAAAGACCCAAATAAGCAAGAAAATGCTCGCACAACACACCAAATAAAAACATGTACAAAAATGAAAAAAAACACCTATGTACACAAATCATGAATGAATGACTAATGCATAATATTTTTTGAGATACAACCCATTTCTGGGTTGTTCTAAAGGATGAACTTCATAATCAATAAGCTCATAGGCCCCATTCTGCAATACATGTTTAAAAATGTAAGGCCCATGCCCCATGGGTTTAACTTTACCTGCCCCCAACTTATCATGAGCTTGGTCGTACAAGAGGATGAGATCTCCTTCAATGAAAAAACGAGGGGAAACTAATTGGTCAAAATGAGCTTTGACCCGCTTTTTCTGTGCTTCAATAACCAGAGCAACAAAGCGGCGAGTTTCATCCAACCTTTCTAGATAAAGGAGACACTCTTCTTCTGGTGAAGTGTTCGGTAGTAATTCGACAGCCAACTTCAGCGAAGGTATTTCACATTCAATCAGAAGAGTAGCTTCCAGACCATGAACCAACTGAAAAGGGGTGAATCTGGTTGCATTCTTAACTGAGGTTCGGTACGCCCAAAGAGCCAAAAATAACATGAGATGCCAATTGGATTTATGGATCCCAATCGTACGTTGAAGCATGGTAACAAGAACTTTGTTCACGGCTTCAACCTGACCATTAGCCTAAGGATAGTACGACGTTGAGTTGTCATGGCACAGACCCAACTTAGAAGTCAACTCTGCCACCATGTAATGCCGAAAATGGGAACCATGATCAGTAATGATGGGTTACGGGACACCAAACCTAGCAATGATATGATTGAATATGAATTGAGAAGTTGTCTTACCATCAGCGTCAAGTGTAGGCATTGCTTCGGCCCATTTGGTGAAGTAGTCCATGGCTACGATAATATAATCATTCCCCCCCCCCCCGCGACCGAGTGAGGGTTACACATCATAAAATTGATGGCCCACTTCGCAAAGGGACCAACGGTAATGAAAATATGAAGAGTTACAAGCGGCACATGCATCTTGCGTTGATAAATCTGGCAATAATGACATTTAAAAATTGTGACAATGCAATCTTTGAAGATAGAAGGCCATAAATAACCAGCACAAAGAATATTTTGTGTAGTGGCATAACCATACATGTGACCACCATAGGCACCACTATGAAAATCATTGAGGACTTTCTTATCTTCGTCGAGGGTCAAACATCGACGAAGAATGGAATCCAATCCGACACGATAGAAGGTATCCCTGACTATACGATAAGGTTGCGGGCATCCTTCGTCAACTCAGATCTGAAAGTAGAAGTCTGGAGATAAACGATGATATCACTGTACCACGGATCGAGGGTGCTAATCAAGAAAAGAGTATCGTCTGGAATTTATTCCTCAGAACAAGATGAAGGAGAGTCTGAAGTGAGGGAACAGGTCAAATCGGCAAAGACTAGTGATTTCTTTGACTTGGCAGTAGTAAATTCAAAATCGAACTCTTGGAGGATGACAAACCACTTTGAGTATTTTCCCCCCAACAATTGTCGAGACAATATATAGGTCATGGGGTTGCAATCAGAAATCACAGTCACTGTACGCAAAAGAATATAATGACGAAAATGCTGAACAGTTACTTGAACTGCAACTAACGCTAAATGGAGACAACTTTTCTAGGGTGCACCGAAAAGTTACTTGAACTGCAGCTAACGCTAGAAGGAACCTGAGATGCAAAATGCTCGAGACAAGTAGACATGGCCCCGAGGCTAGGCATGAACAAGGAATGATGATGATCATCGTCCCACAACAGATCCTCAGGAGACATGGTTTCCACGATGGGTTCATCGGAGGGAAACACTTCTTTCAAAGGAACAAACAAATCGAAATCGCCAAGACAAGGGGATTGAGAATAAATGTCAAGAGACATGCTCAACGGAGAACAATCAGAGGACAGAGGTTCCGAAGCTGTGATGAGTTCACAATAATCAATCTCAATTGGACTCAAAGGCATCGAATCTTCGAAGGAATCAATCTGTTCAGGGGAAGGAATAATCCATGGGTCATCAGACCGAGAGATCATATGGATATGAATAGCTTTTGGTGGAGGAAGGGGAAAAATACCCATGAGGGTAGGATATTTAAAAAAAACTGGCCCTACCCTCTCGTAAGGAGTTGGAATCTAATCCACATATGGAACGTTGTTCTCGGCGTTGGTGTCCTGTGTTTTGATAGTTTGGCAAATCAAAAGACAAGGCAACATCAGAACCAATCTTTAGAGTTCCAGGATCTAGTCCTCCTGTTCTCAGAGAGGGATCTCTCAAATATTTGTTTGCAAAGGTTTATCTTGTGTGCTTTGAGTATGGATTTTAGACTAGTTATTAAGTGCAGATGTTTTGTTTGGTTGGGTTGAGTTGATACAGCAGAACAAGAAAGGTCTAAGAAAGATAGACAGAAAGAGGAAATATCTGGTTCATTGGGTAATGGAGTCAAAATAAGGTCATAACAAACTCTTCAAGAGATATGGGATATCAAAGGGCAAATCTAACTTGGCCACAAGATCCTTTTGTTTTTGGAATGAAGTGAACATTAATGATTTGGAAAGAGAAGTTTAATTCTCAACAAAGGGAACTTGAAGAACATAACTTAACAATAAAGAGATATTTGATAGATAGGGCTAACCATAAATTCTACAAACATTCTTTAAGCAAATAATGACTTCGAGACAACTTTTAAAATGAAATCTAAGATTCGGGGAACACCCTATTTCCTCAAAGATTTTATTTTAAAGGACTTAGAAAACATAAAATATTCACTGATAGTTGCATTCATAGAAGAGGGAACACCTAAATAACATCTATGCTTACAACTATAAAGACCTTCAAAACAACTGTTCAAGCAATGGCAAAGGGAAAGATCAAAACCGACCTCTTTGATTAACTTAAAACAATGGTACTTCAAAGGGAGACTTCAATAACAGCTTTCAAGTGATAGCAAACAAGCAGGGAGAAGCATAAATCATGCTGAAACCAACTATTTGAGCTATTAAGGAAATAAACAAGCATGAAGACTAGAGAGAAGGTTTAAAGCCTCTAAAATACTTCAACAGCAGAAAACATTAAACAAGGAAGGATGAACAGGTCTAAGGTGCTTCCAGGAGTCATTTGTTAGCCTAAAACTTTCAACCTACTGTAGTGAGAAATTATGGAACATAATGAAAACATGGGAAAAACATAGAACAGTTCAGAATACTTCACCAACAACCAAGCTCATGGATCCAGTGATAGAGCCTTCTCAGGAACATACATGCAACAACATCATCAAGAGATCCATGACTTCAATTTGTTTTTCAACTTCAACAGACTTATATATTTATTTCAGAGAGTTTCAGTGTTACAACTTGTAATCAAACAACAACCAACAACTCCTCATCTTCTACAGAAATAATTATAGGAAGATGAGAAGGTGAGAACCAACAAAAAGATCTCATGAACCATTAATACAGATTAAATGACTTCTCGGCCTTTTGAGGGGCTCGATGGAGAAGCATATAGGTGGATCACTGTATTAATGTCTTTACAATAAATATGAAAGCTCGATGGGAGCTTTGTTGACTTTGAGGCTCCGCATAACGTGGAGTAACTCTGCAGATATCTGTTGCATCAGTTTCCTATGGTAGAATTAACTTCATGGCAATGCTAGAGGTAGATATCTGATCTAAAACAATAACTTCGGCCTCTGTTTGAAAGGTTTGAGGCAACAGGTGGCTTTGTGGTAGCTGAGGAATCAATTTGCCTCAAATGCAGTGGTTGAGGTCCTTTCTGCCTGTTAAACATTTATAACTTCCTTTGACTGTGTTTGAATGCAAGGAACAAGCCTTTGATAATATTTTTAGGCCGTAGCTCCCTAAATCTATCTTCAGTCTTCATCTTCGCTTTTCTCTGCTCTTTAATGCTTATACTCTTTAATCTGTGTTTTTAATATAGTGTCTTGTCGATGTGCAGAGCCACGCAGGGCCTTTATAGTATCGGCGCCCATGGAACGTTGATAAAACGTTTGAAGGGAGCCCTGCGAATGGCTCTTTTTATAGGCCGAAAACACGGGAATCGTCATTCCCAAATCCTGGCTTTCCTTCAATATAACAACGGAGACCTTTTGAAACCTGCATAAAACATAAGATTATAAAGAAATATTTTGTTTTTAGGTTTAAACTTCTTCAGATGGCATGGAAAGGAGCGTAGCCGTTGGATGAAAACATCCAACAAAGGAGACCTGTGCAAAAAAGACAAAAGAAGAGCGGGGAGAAAAGATAAGGCGGGGTGATTTCCGGACCGTCCGATCTGGACACTTGGACGGTCCAGATTGAATCGGAAGGTAGCAATCGGGGTTTGCAATCGGGGGTAGTGAACAAATGAGCCGATCAAAACATGTGATGCGATGAGTGGGGAGAAAACCGATGCGATTGCGCAATCGACAGATTAAAATCGGCAGTGGTAAATGTTAAAATCGCACCGAAGAAAAGTTCCGATGCGATTGGCGCCCGGTTGCGGGGCCTATTTTATATAGAATTGCATAAGGCCCCGGGCTATGTGTATAGGGGCCAATCGGAGTCGGGCCTTTGGGCCGGGGCTTTTCAATCAACCCATTGAAATTTTTCTGACGCGATTGGTGCAAGTCGGTCTTTTTAATCAACCCATTTTAATATTTTAACACGTGATTTGGCTTTTTGGACGAAAAACTTAGAAAAGTGGGTTTTTGGTTTTACAAAGGAAAAAGGTGAGCGGGCAGGTTTATGTACGAGGGTTGATCGCAATCGAGATTTTTAAATGGAACACAAGACTTACGCGCTATTGGAAATCTCCAATGCGATAAGCGCTTAATAGGTTCAGCGTTTGGTTCTTCTGGCAAAGGCATGTGGGGAAGTGGTTTTTAGGACTTAGCCCAAGGGGCTTAAGTCCATAGTAAAGACTTACATTTTTTATGAATTTTTTCATAGTTTCTCAACGGAAATAGAGATTTACAAAGTGATTTTTTTAACTATGAAAAGGGGATTTTTTCATAGAATGGAAGAAGAGAAACTCACGAAAAGTAGAGGAAATTAATGAAGAAAGGGGAGACAAATGAAGGTTTGTTATGAGTGGAAAAAGGGAAGTATGTTGATTTTTGCAGCAGTTTTACCTTTGTAAACAATAGAATTAAATGAGAACAACAATGAGGATTTTGGACAGAGGCATGAGGCCTAAGGAAGTCTTCAAGAGCCAACAATTTTTAGTGATAAAATTTGTTCCTTGGAGGCTAAAAAAGATCTTAGCCACCTTTTGGTATAAAAAAAATTATAGGTGGCCAACAGTGGCTCCACTTGGGGATGGTGCCTTCTTGAAGGCATCAAGAACTTTCAAACTTGCATTCTCTGGGAGGCTGATCAGTTGCCTTATCCATTGGGCTGCCCTTCTTTGATTGAATGATCTTCTTTTGCTCTGGAAATACTAACAGCCATGAAAAACAATGGATCTTTCATCAACAAGCTTTCTACCTACCCAATCCTATAGATCTAACATTTTTTCTTCCTAGAGTGCACTTGGATTGGAAAACTCTTTTTACAACATTTTATTCTTTTGAAAGCAGGAAATCTAATCTATTTCTACTCCTTATTTCCCCATGGATCTGGATTAAACAGTTGGATCCATGTGATTCTCTACCTAATCTACTGTCTATTGGGATTAAACTGTCCAACAGACTTTCATTCTCTAAATTCTATAACAAAAATTTTAAAAACAGTCAAGTCAAGGTTAAGCTGTTTGACTTGCTGTGATCTATGGCATAAAAAAAAACTGCACATAGATTATTATTTGCAGAAAATTAAATCAAAAAATAGAAGGCTTAAGATCTGAAAATTCAAGGTGCTGCCTTCTCTTTTTACAGCTCTGTTTTAAACTTGTTTGAGCTTTTCCTTCTTTGTTCTCTGGTTCAGATTTTGAGTTTGTTTGAACCTTAAATTTCTATCCTAATCTATCTACTGATAAGCCAAGTTTGAATGGTTTGGCAAATCGAATTCACTATCCTATCAGCAGAAAATTTTTAAAGCTAATTATTCAAGATTAAACAGTTTGACTAACTAGAAGTGTGTTTTTAGGAGTGGCATTTGGGCTTGCGCACTTTCAGATTTGTTTCTCTTTTTTGGTATGGGGCTATACCTTTATTGTTTTGTCAATCTTCCCTCTTTTCCTTCTTTTCTTTTTTTTTTATATTTTTGATCTTTTCTAACTTTGAATGCAATGGTTAGACTATGATATTTACAATGGTAAAACAAAAATTCTTTGAAACTTAAGATTCTTGGCAGAAGTAATGCTTGAGCATCATGTCATTGACGGGACCTCCATATAGGTCTTCTCCATTAAATTCTTTCAAGAAAAATGTATTATGACCCTTCTCATCATGAACGATATAGGGCCCTTTCCACAGGTTCTCAAACTTGCCATGTTTCCCCTTCTCTTCTCTTCTTGAATCCCATTTAAGAACAACACTTCCAACCTGGAAATTGTTTGCCTTAGTCCTCTTGTCAAATTGCTTCTTTATATTCTCTTGGACTAGTTGTGTTCTTTCATAAACTTCTTCTCTAGTCTGCTGCAAATGGATGGTTTGGTTTATCCTCCTCTGCATATCATTTTCTTCAACCTGCACTTCTTGAAGGAGCTTCATGACTGGAACTCCCAATGAGGTAGGAAAAACTGCATCCATGCCATAAACTAACTGATAGGGGGACATATTTATTGATTTCTTTGTAGTTAATCTATCAGCCCATAAGGCATGAACCAGCTTACTATGCCATGATTTTTTATTCTCTTCCAACAGCTTTTTAATGATATTGATGAGACTCTTATTGGAGGATTCAGCTAATCCATTTCCTTGGGGATAGTAAGCAGTGGAATGGCCCAAGGTTATATGGTATTTATGACAGAAATCTACCATCTTCTTGGATTTGAAAGCAGCAGCATTGTCTGTTATGATTTTTCTAGGACACCCAAATCTAGATAGGATGTGGGTTTCAAGAAACTGGATAATGACAAAGTCATTAGCATTCCTGGTAGGTATAGCTTCTATCCATTTGGTGAAGAAGTCAGTGGCTGTGAGGATCCACTTATGTTGAGCTGAGGAGGATGGGTGAATTTCCCCAATGAAGTCCAGCCCCCATTGTTGGAAAGGTGCCTCAACTCTGATAGGATGTAAGGGTAAGGGAAGGAGTTTTCTCTTGCCATCAAAGATTTGACACTTATGGCAAGACATGACCAACTTCTGAGTGTCTGGGAAAAGGGTAGGCCAATAGTAACCTTATCTAAGAACTTTATTTGCTGTGGCCTTCCAGTAGAGGTGTCCTCCACATTCTCCATCATGCAATTCATGCATGATTTTCCCTGCATCATCTTCAAGTAAAAATTTAAGCAAAATTCCAACAGCATTTTTCCAATATAATACCCCATCTAAGATACAAAAACTCAAAGCCTTTTGTTTCAAAAATCTAGCTTTAGTTTTGGATAAATAAGGAGGGGCATTTAAATATAAAAGCACATAAACAATGTCAGCATACCAAGGAGAATTTAGAAATGTTTCTTCAATAAAAGGAGCATCAGACTCTTCTATTTCTTCCAACATATCTACCATATTCATGTCTAGTGTTCGAAAGTTAGACTTAGCCATAAGTTTTGCCAATACTTTCCCTTTCACTAGTTTGGTGGGCCTGATTTCTAAGTCATATTCAAGAATAGTTGCAATCCATTTTCCCCTTTTACCATTAGGGTCTTTACTTAGAATATCCATGACAACAGTGTGTGGAACAAAAGCAATTATGTGAGAGTGTAAGATGTAGACCCTGAAGTCCTTTAATGCTTTCACTAATGCTAAGGCTTGCTTCTCCATGATGTTATATTTGAGAGGAGCATCTCTTAAGGCCCTACTAAAGAAGGATATTGGTTGTTCTTGCCCTAAATCATTCTTTTGAAGAAAAACTGCAGCTATTGTATGTTCAGATGCAAAAGAAAAAATGTAAAAGTCTTTGGTAAAATCAGGACTAATCAGGACCGGTGTTTGGGTAAGAGCTTGTTTAACTAGTTCGAATGATTGTTTAGCTGGTAAAGTCCATTTTACACCTACGTTTTTCTTAAGCATGTTTGTAATATTTTTTAATAGCTCAGCAAGGTTGGGAATAAACCTTCTCAAAAAATTAATCTTTCCCATGAAAGATTGCAATTCTTTGAGGCTTCTAGGATGACTAATTTGCAATATACCATCTATCCTGGTAGGGTCTATTTTGATCCCTTCTTCTGAAATTATGTGACCGAGAAGTTTACCTTCTTGGAGACCGAAGAGTGTCTTCTTAGGATTTAATGACAAGCCAAACTTCCTACATTTCTCAAAGACTTTTCTGAGGTGAATCAGATGCTCTTCATAAGTTTTTGAGAAAACAGTTATGTCATCAAGGTAAATAATTATGAAATAGCCAATATTTTCAGAGAAGGCTATGTCCGTGGCCCTTTGGAAGGTGGCCCCTGCATTCATTAATCCGAAAGGAATTTTGACATACATAAAGGTGCCCCAAGGTGTGGTACAGGTAATTTTGATTTGATCACTTGGGAACACTAACACCTGATTGTAATCCGAGAACCCATCTAATAGGGATATTATTCTTGACCCAACTACCTTTTGAAGTATATGGTCCATCTTGGGTAAAGGGTAGTTGTCTTTTAAAGAGGCTCTGTTCAAGTTTTTGAAGTCAATACAGAGCATGATTTCTCCTGTTTTCTTTCTAACAGATTTAACTAAGTTTGATACCCATTCTGAAAACCTAATGGGTACTATGATCCCAGCATTATACATTTCCTCAATTTCTGCCTTAACAAAGGGTAGTAAAAGGGGATTTATTCTCCTTATTTTTAGCTTAAAAGGATTTTGATTTTCCTTCAAGGGGATTTTATGCTGGATGATGCTGGTATCATATGATTTTAAGTCTTTGTATTCCCAGGCAAACACATCTTTAAATTCTTTGAAAAGCTCTATGTATTGCAATTTTATGTGAGGTGGGAGGGTACTGGATAGCTTGATCATCTTGGGTTCTATTAGGGAGCCTATGTTGTGTTCTTCTACGTTTGTTTCTACAGGCTCCATCCTTGGTTCTTTGGCTACATCGTTGAGATCAAACAGGTGTTATAAAGGTGTGAGACCTCTTGGAATTTGATCATTTTTGCATTGTAATATTTCCAATTCTTCTTGGTCCATGTTGTCAATTAACTCTGCTTCAAATGGATTCTCATAACGATTTATATCAGTAGAGTGAGTTATTTCAGCTTCTGGGATTTCTTCGATATATGGGCAGTCTTCATTATGACTAGATTTTAATGTTGGTATGGTGAAATTTTTTTCTGATTTTAAGAAATCGTCTATGTGTTGGTCAGAATCAAAGACTTGCCAGTGATTTTCATTATCCGGCACGGCGAGCCTGTGCTTTACCTTCACGCCAAACTGTTCGTTTATCTCAAGTATTTGACAGTTACTGGCGTTGAAAGCGAGTTCATTTGCCAAATGATTAAACGCTCTTGGAATGAAAAAAATTTCATATCTTTTGAAGGCTTTTAATAAGTCGAGGGCAACATTCCGATATTCCCTAAGTTTTGGATTTCTGGCTGAGTATTCTCCTCTGATTTTTTTTATGATAAGTTTGGAATCTCCTAGGATGGATATCCTTTGGGCTTTTAACTGTTTAAGCAATTGTAAACCTAGGAGGAGGGCTTCATACTCAGCAATATTGTTAGTGCACGGGAAATCCAATTTGTATGAAAAACTCTTATTTGTATTCTGGATCCATACGCCCGCACCTGCGCTTGTTTTATTACAGGACCCATCAAAGTTTACTGTCCAAATTATGTTTGACCCATCTTCGTTTTCTCGTTTTTGTTGGGTGTTAATGTTTTGAAGTTGATTCGAGAGAAGATCTGATTCTTTCGGTAAATTAATGGGGCCTGCGTTCTCTTTATCATGTTGGGTAATTTCATCGTAGTTACATAAGATAAAGGAATCTAAAATTCACTGAACGGAATAGATTGGAGAGTTGTTTGGTTTGTCCATGTTGCTCACCATGTACTTCATGTGAGATTCCCTGTACAGTCTTCTGTTTTGGTTAAAAACAGGGATGGTGGCATAAAAAATATCCATTTGAAGGCTTCCTTGAAGTTTGGCTCCCCAAGATCTTGATAAGAGCATGCCATACTTAGGGGGAATGTCGGCCACAACTATATCCATTACTAGACTCTTAGCAGGAATTTGAGCTAAATTAACACATAACTATTTAATTAAACCCAAACATTTGACTCTGCTCGAGTCAAAGGAATATAAATCTTTGTATGGTTTGGTAATATCTAAGCCTAAGCTCTCCATTACCACCTTGGGCATTAGATTGTGCGAAGCTCCAGAATCTAACATAGCGTTATGCAGAATTTTCTCGTGTACGTTCAAGCTAACATAGAATGGAGGGATAGGTCCTTCCTGGTATTTTCCTTCTACTTCAGGACCAAACAAAAACTCAGGTTTATCATCCGTCAGGTTCAGGGTGTTAGTATCACTTCCTAAGTTTAAAGCTTTCAAAACTTGGTTTTTGTACACTTCTTGGGTTACTAGTTCAGCTAGGGGGATGGTAATTTTTATCTTAGCAATCTCTCCCTCAAGGCTAACAGGAATAATTGATTTGTTAATATTTACATCTATTCTTTCAGTTGGATTCTTTTCAGCAATTTTAATTTGTTGAACCTTGTTCGGACTGATAATTGGGACATTTTTATTAAGACCACTAGCTGAAGTACTAGGGGTATTCTGTTCAACATTTGGCCGTATACATTTGTCTTTGTTTAAGTCTGGTTTTTTGGCTGAAATGTTGGTGTTTTCCGCTGTCCTTTTGGGTTGGTTTTATGTGTTTTTCTTGACAACAGTGCTAGTATTCTTATCCTTAGAATTCTCTATGTTTCCCTTGCTCCTAAGGTCATACTGTTTATGTAACTCCATGATTGCATTTTCAAAACCCAATCTATAGTCATCAGAATCTTCATAGGTGTTTGTATTTTGATCATTAGAGAAGAAACCTTGTGTTAGTATGTATTCTTCGTCGAAGTGTACGAAAAAGAACCACTTTAGCTACGCATAAATAATATCTCTAACAACAATAGAGGCTGCCAAACATCTTCAGATCTGCGATTAGTAGTTAAAATGCTGCAACAAACAGATCTATAAATGGAAAGACATTAAGCAGTAAAGTAAAGAGTTTGCTCCATGCATCCAACAGACAAGACAAGAACACGATTTTTTAATGAATTTTTATATTACAGGGCACCTGGGAGGAAACAAGAAGGTGTATCCAGATCTCCTCAATGGGATGGGTTCTTTGTAGTCCTCAGCACTTCAGATCTAAGCTTTCTCTCTCTTGTAGATGTAGAAAACCCAATGTAGAAGGTAGAGCTCAATGGGAGCAACAATGGCAGAAAATGAGACCAAGTGTATAGATCCAGAGTGATCTAGTATGTAACAAAAGGTGAAGAATGAAGGGGAAAACCCTCCTATTTATAACAAAATATTGGGTCATTCTAGATCTTGGTGCATGATTAAAATAATGTTAACCAAATCTAGATCCACCTCTATGGAATATTTTATTATTATTTGTTGGAGGGAAAGGGTGTTTGACTTGGGTCAAATCCCTTGATTGGTGAAAAATAAATAAATAAATGATTTATTTATCTTTTTAAGGAAGTGGTTGGGAGATAATCAAATAAATAATGATTTATTTGATTAATGGTGGGTGATTTGGTCATATTTAACAAGGAATTTTATCTAAATAAGATTTAAATAATTATTCCTAGAAAATAACAAGATAACTAAGGGTTTATCTCATTAATTTCTTTGTTTTTGGGTTAAACATGACTGGGAATAATAATTAAATTATGGTTTAATTAATTATTCCATGAGGAAAATCAAACAAATATAGGCTTGTTTAATATTTCCTTTTGGGGTTTCCTATTTTAACATAGTGAAAGCAGTTTTACTTAGGCTAAAACTGGTCTTACACGGTGTACTTGGGTCCATCTAATGATAAAAGGTTAGATGACCAAAAAATGGTGTAACAGATTTCCCCCCAGCGTGCGAGTGTCAGGAGCAAATCGTATGACCGAAGTACGTTGTAAGAATACGATCACTAGACAACAAAAAGGGGATGTCAGAGAGAGAAATGTGAGGTAGATAGTGTGCTGAAGGACTAGACCCTGAGGAGACGAGACTCGCAGGTGCAACAAGTCTCTTTTTATGAGAGGGTACCTGTGCTGAAGGCGGCGGGGGAGGCATACCTTTGCCCGCCGAGACAAAGTACAAAAGAATAGTGTGTCCAGTAAACAAGGGACCGAACTATAAGATACAGCTGGCATAATCAGGAGCCAGATAAAAATACAATAAGGAATCCCACATACATGATGTGCCTGGGATAACAGCCAGGACTGGTACGATAATATCTGAGTACATGAGATACAAATACAACCCAAATGCCCCCTGTGAATGGGGAAGGGCTCACAAAATCTGAGTGATACATGCAAATCGAAAGAGGCGCTGCAAGTGGCGACGGCCAACATCATCAAATATCTGGAGCTGCATCGAAGGCTGCAAGGAGGAGGTCATCCGGGCATGTGGGGGGCTACCTGCAGGGCCACCCCCTCATGAGGGCTGAGACATCTCACACACACCCGGGAATAATCAAGAGCTGCTGCTGGATCACTGAACCATCGAGTATACGGATCTCGATCATGCTGAAAGGAGCTGGAGAAACAATCAAGTCAAAGGGGAAGAAGAGATCCCTTTGCCCGATCCGAGGCACCGAACAATAGTGGAAGCTGGAACCAAGGTACACTGCCCTCTAGACCTGGCTTCTGGAATGAATGAGCTGATGTCGACAGAGGGAGGTCCGCCATAGGTGAGGCAATGAGAGATCCTCAACTAAGGCACGAGAGAAAATAGTAGAGCGACGGACAGACTGACACTAATGATGATGGCGGAATGGAAAGGATGGGGTGGCGAATGGACGACTTCCCTTGTTAGAGCATAAAGGGCATGAATGACATGGCAGCGACTGACACAATATCAGAAGGGATAGGGGACAGTGAGGCTGAAGGTCATGATATGCGACACAAGAGAGGAACCAAGCAATAACGGAAGGAGGGTTATGGTGGGGTACAAAGGTACGCAGGATAGACTCCATGAATGTGATGATGACTCAACTTGGATGCTCTAAACAAGGGCGACACGATAGTGCTGCCACACAGTAAAGGCCCCAATGGGGGACCATGGAAACATGAGTACAAGGTGGGCACTCATGACGAAAATCGTCACGAACATGGACAAGTAAGGGGGCATTATGGTGTCCCAAGTACAAGTGTCGTAAGTGAGGAAATTCGATTTTAAGGAGCGGTAAAGTGACCTGTCTTGGACAAAATGTGTCCGAGTGAAGTATCAAATCACCAAAAACTAATAGAAACCCATTTGAGAGCTCGGTGAGATCTTTCTAGCGGTGCTGACGGTTCGTCGAACGGGGCTACGGTGTGGTCGCAGCAGTCGAAAGAAGAAACAGGGGTTCTCTTTTAATAAGGCAGTTTTCCCTCCAAAATCATTCATTTGCTATTGTTGTTGTGGTGAATGTGGAGAGGAGGGAAGGCCCTAAATCTTGCGGCGAACGTAGCGGACAAACCGACCGTTGGAATCGAGATCTGTCAGTTGGAGGTAAGAGGCCTAACCTTGCTCTTGCATTTTGATGGATTACATTTGCAGTTTAGGGCCCAGAATCCCAGAAACAGCCCCTCCTTCACCTCTACGGTCGGGTCGCACTTTTTAGGGCAAAAAGTGCGACCCAAGACGCAGGTATCAGGGCAAAAAGTGCGACCTGGTCCAGAAAATGGCAGAAAACTGCGACCTGGGAGATGAGGGAGTTTTGGTGCTGTTTTATGGCTGGGAGCTGGATTTTAGTGTTTGGTTATGGTTTTCCCGATCTGTACCCTGACAAAGATGATATGTTTGTACAGGTATGGCAGAGTTGCGGGTCAGCTAGAGAGAGAGAGATCTGGGAACGCTTCAAACAGAGATCCAGGCGGATCAGGGTGTCCGTCGTGTATTGGCCAGATTTGGCGTTCTCAAGTTTTTGGAGAACCCGTTGATGAGAGCAGGGGAACCGTTACTGGCCCGGATTATCAGTTATTGGGATCCAGATCAGGAGATCTTTGTAGTGCAGGGGCACAGGATCGAACTGACGGTCCAGGATGTGTACTTTCTGACCGGTCTCCCACCACTGGGGATGGTGGGAAACACACAGCCAGTGCTGCCGCGGGGGCGGCATATCATGGAGTTCATGGAACGCCATTGTCGACCGAGTCTCCAAGTCAAGGGGACTCGAATATCGATCGGGGATCTAGAGAGGCTAGAAACCCGTGCAGTGGCCGCAGCTGTGCTACGAATCCTGGGCAGCCAGGCGTTCCATCACATCACCGGTGGGCAGATGATGATAGTGGAGAGTGTGTTGGGTGGGACCTACTTTGGGTGGGCCCAAATGATGTTGGTGGCGCTAAAGCGATAGTTGTCGCTATGCAGGCGGCAGGTGAATCATGATTGCTCATATGGGACTTTATTGTGTGCCTTCTTCTTTGAGAAGATCCCGACCTTGAGGCCTCGTGTGCAGCTTCCAGATGGGGGCCCGAGAGAGCCCAGGATGCGCCGTTGGGGACGACTACTCTGCAGGGGAGGAGGAGGGGCGGTCGGGCGAGTGTTTCGACCGGATTTTTTTTCCCATTGGGATCAGATGCCGCTGTACATAGACGACTACCCTTATAGTGGGATGAGCTACTATGGGGATCCGGATTTGCCACTTCCGCCTGGTCGAGTCTGGGGGCCCGATGGGAAGTGACAAATTGCTATTCTTGTGTGGGCATGTTAAAGTTTTTGAATAGTAATTAATGATACTGATTCATGTACTTTTGGTATGCAGATATAGCACCGATAAAACCGGCCGGGTATATGGGACGACCGGCAGCGTCAGAAGCTACAGGTCCAAGTGGGTCGAGAGCAGCGCAGAATGAGGATGCAGCCGCCCTGCTGGAGGACATCCGCCGTAGATGTGAGCAGTTGTTGACCGGAGTATCAGAGTGCGGGTGGAAGGATTTAGACGACCAGTACATAGAGCCATGTGTTGGTCTCCCCTCGGAGTGGCGAGGTATCATGCGGCGCATGGCGATGGCTGGTCAGGCTATGCGTGATCTACATGCTGCAGGGGCAGAGCCATTGGCCCGGGAGCCTCCAGATAGTGATTAGGGGTAGGGGCATGTGGTGCCCCCTCTGATGTATGTAGGGGCATGTGGTGCCCCCTCTGATGTATGTAGGGGCAGGTGGTGCCCCCTATGATGTATGTAGGGACAAGTGGTGCCCCCCATTTTTTTGGCTTTTTGTTTGTAACATGCTATGGGCATGTCGTATGTATCTGAGTATATGGACTCTAAATGTATGCTTTGCGACACATATTATGGATATGTATCGTATTTTGATGGTTGATTTAATGTTATTGTCTTGTATGAAATGTGTGTGATAAATGCCAATCTAGAACATGATTTGCAATACTATCTACATAGTGATTCTGGTCTCGGGGTACATGGTTGAAAGTTATGGTTTCAAATGCACGTATTAATACTTTCACTCATAAATAGCGTCTAAATAGCACAGGGTTATGCACACGATAAACACCATTTAGTTGCATTACAAGAAGCAGGGAATCCAAACGAACGTGCAGATGGAGGATGCGATGAAAGAGGGCATCGGCTAATAGGCCACGCACTGCATCATATTCGGCCTGATTTTTGGTGGCAGAACCAATGCATACCCCGTTAGAAAGAACAAGGTCATGCAAGGGGGTGAAGATGGCCCAACCTGCCGAGGCGAGATTCCTGGAGTAGCGACTTGCACCATCGGCGTAACCGATAAAGGGTGTGGACGGGGGGTCCTGCAGAATGGTGTGACAAGACAATAAATGAGGGGATGAAAGGAAATGACGGCAGCGTGAGGGTACAGAAGTCATCGAGCGGCAACGGTGGGAGGAGGGGGAAGTGGCAGGATGATCAAGCCTCAAACAAGGTGGTGTATGAGAGCTATCGGAAACATGGTGAGGACTCGGGCTGCAGAGGTCAACAGAGACACAAGTGGAGTGATCTCGAGTATGAGGGGGAATAGGGTGATCAAGGGACACAACAGGGGAGGATGCAGACGGGCTAGGCTCCGGGTGTCGTGCAGAGGAGGATAGGTAAAGGATGGTTACCGTAGACTCCCTCATCTGAACATCAGGGGGGGGAATGTCAATGGGAGCGGAGGAATCCTCAGGCTGACCTGAAGCATACTGCGCGAGAATGGGAGAGGTGGATTAATTTTGTTCAACCTCATACTCGCGGACCACCTCTAGGGAGGCGCGGTAATGCGTCAGGTGAGGACAATGGTGGGAGTAGTGGCCATGGACACCACACAATGCACAGGGTTTGTTGGTGCGGAGAGTCTTGGGGTTCTTGGGAACGGACGCAGAAGGAGTGGGGGCTTCAGGGACCGTAGCGTCGGGGAACGCGACTTTAACCATGGGCCGGATACGGGGTAACTCGGGACAAGCATGGGTGGCATGACCAGTGACATCACATAAGGCGCAAGGCTTCGCGGGCGGAGAAGGAGCCGAGTCGGTTGTGGTGGTCTAGTCTTTGGTTGCCCCCTTGCGGGCTTTGCCTTTCTTCCCGGGAGCCGTCACAACAGGAGAAGGGTCCTGTGAAGGTGCTGGGGGCACAGTGGCTATGGAGGAAGCGAGGGGAACCGGTTGAACCGGTGTCAAATCCATGTAAGGTTTGGGGTGACCAGGAGGGGTGGCAGCTGGGGGATCAAGGTACCAAACCGGAATGCCCAAGGTCAAGTTAGGGAGGGAGAGGGTGGCCATGACAGGGACAGAATATACGCCGGGAGGGGGAACTAGGAAAGGGATCTGCCCAGCAGGGAAATGACCAGGAGGGACGGCTTCAAGATGGTTGAGGCCAGGAGGAACTGATCCGGGAGGATAAAGAGGTTCAGGGATACCAGCTGTAGGGGGAGGGCCAGAAGGAGGAGGTCCGGCTGGCTGAGATGAATGGCTAGGAGCGGGTTGCGGAGGGCGGGGGGGAGGTTGTTGACTAGCCGAGGCAGGCCGCTTATGGGCAGCCTGAGACGATTGCATCATGCAAACATTCGACAAGCTGGGATCAGTGACAGGAGGAGGGGGAAGATGAGGAAAAGTACCAAGCAGGGTGGAATCTTTATAGACGCCGGGGGAGACACTGGTCAAAGAATCGACGGTTTTCTTATTGGCTACAGAAGAGATGGTCGTCTCGGAGGAGGTCTGGGACGGCGGCTCATGATAAGATAGCTGGTCGATGGTGACTATCTTCCCATTATGTGGGAAAGACATCTTGCGGAAAACCGCAGATGGGACAGCAGACATGGCATAGGTGTAGCTGCGCCCCAATAGAATGTTGTAGTCTAGAGGGGTGTCAATGACTTCGACGTCAACGCAAACGGTCATACCGGCGAGGGTGATGGGACGGTTACGAAACAGGCCAATGGGCTGGGAGGCATGACCGTCCCACGCTCGAAGGGTGATCGTGGACGGGGCCAGCTCAGGGGATCCGAGCTGCTTCCAAACCGAAGCGGACATCACGGAAGTGGATGCCCCCTCATCAATTATACACCGGGATACAGTGGCGTTCCGGATTTCGACTGGGATTTGGAAAGCGACGGAAGGAGGAAGAGGGGGATGGTCCGATTGGGTGGCGTCAAAAAAAATCATTTGGTCATCAGCAGGATCGACAGCGCCCACGGCAGATAGTAGAGCCTTCTTTTGGGAAGGGCACGACTGGAGGAGTTCCAGTGTGGAAATGGCAGCAGGGGATTGCGCCAAATCATCTACTATACTATACGACTGAGCGGCTCGACCGGAAGCAGCATTTCGGCGTAATGGGCCCTTTGGAATCTTTGGATGAACCTCAACTTTGGGTTGAGGGATGTGTAAGGGGCCACCGGATGTCGAAAGAGGCTCTGTAGAACCTGAAGATGGAGGCTCGGAAGCAGACTGAGCAGGAGGCTTGGGGTACTGGCGAGACCGAGTTTGAAGGTGAAGGTCGACGGAAGGGGAAGGATCAGAGCATCATACATCCGGTAACGGAGAACCAGAATGGAAGGGGGCGCCACTGGCCTGCTGCCATAGCTGTCAATCCCCTGCTGAGGAAAGGATCGCGGAACACACTGGCCGGGTAGGTGGCCACATTAGGAGGAGCATGAGGGGAGGCGTGTTGTCCGCGCAATGTGGCTTGAGACTCCCACATCTGCCACATCTGGGGTAAGAGAGGACAATCGTGAGTGTAATGACCATAAACACCGCAACACGAACATGGCTTATTTGTGTGAAGCGGCCTGTCCGGCTTGGGCGGAAGGCCCTGTTGCTGGTTGCTAGTGTTAGGGTCCATACCAGAATTGGGTCCTCGGTTCCCAGGGGCAGATTGGTTCTGGTTGCCTCTCCGCCTTCTTTGAGAAGAAGGGGGATTAATCACGCCCTGTTGTGCAAATACTTGCCCTGGAGGGGGTTGTAAGTGCTGTTGCGGGTTGTGATGAGGCAAGGGAGGCAGAAGCGCATATGCTGGAGGAGCTGGCGCACCAGGCTGTGGATAAAGGTAAGGGTTGGGTTGGGCGACATTGAGGTAAGCAGGAGGTTGGGCAAAAGGAGGACGCATGCCGTATCCTGGATACATGTTGCCGGGAGGGGGAAGAGTGCTTGAGGTGTTGGCCCCTCCCTGGGGGAGACCATAGCCCATAGGAGGGTGAGCAGATGGATGGGAAAGAGATCCAACGATACCGTCGGCGGAATGAGATGCCCCCGGGGCGTTAGCGCCACCGGGCCTGGAGATGTCAGGAAGGACGATATAAACATAACCGGATTGAGCGTAGATCAGGTCATATTTTAAGGCTATTTGGAGGGCGGATTCTTCAGTCTGAGGAAAGTGAGAGGCGACATCTTTGCCGATGGGAGACGGAAGGGTGCGAAGGAACCAGTCCATGTAAACCCGATCTTCAAAGGGAGGGCCTCGACATAAGCTCCGTCTTCGTCGCCACTCCTGAACATGGGCAGAAAGGCGTGTCGAAGAGGATTGCTTAAAGGAATTCAAGAGCTCCGTGCCAGTGTCGTATCGGAGAGGGAGCTGGAAGTATGACAAAAAGGCTTGGGCAAGAGTCTCGAACGTGGTATGGGAAGAGGTGGCTTGTTCGACATACCATTTAGAAGCTTCGCCGGTAAGCGTGCGTTGGAACAAACGAAGACGGATGGAGTCATTGGTAATGGAGTTGGAGGAACACCACATGTGGAAAGACCGGACGTGATTGGTTGGGTCTTCGCCATTAAGGCCCTCGAACTTAGGGATATCGGAGGGTAGCTTGGTGGGCATAGCGGGCCAGGTAGTATTATGGTGAATGGGGTCGTTGATCAACTGATGGAAATCGGGGAGGCTGAGGCCTGCAATGTACGGCAGCACAGGGGTGGCCGGAGTAGTGGTTGTGACGGTTCCGCTAGAAGTAGGGGCGGCATTGGGGCCGGGAGAACCTGATCCGGACATGGTGAAGATAAAAGGGGGAGAACCGGAAGGAGAAGGGGGACCCGATGAATCAGGAGAGGAGTCGGAGTGCGGACTCGAAGGTGGACTGGCTCGACGACGGCGGTGCGGAGCAGGTCGATCAACCGGAAACTGAGGGTGAAGGCCAAGAAGTCTCCGGGAAAGGCGCCTTGGGGGCGCAATGATGATAGGAAGAAGGAAACCGACAAGGGCAGAAGGGGACAGAATCAAGAAAGGTCAAGGGCAGATAAGGTGCAGTGACAATTGATTTTAGAGTCTTTGCCAGGCGGTGTTAACCAGGCGCTTCTTCACTTAGGGTCAGTGTGTGGTGTGCGTTAATTTTAATTTTTAAACCCTTTTCGTTGTTGAGAGCAAGAAAAAGTGTGCTGCGTAGCTGAAAATAAACCTACAGAGAACAGAGTATAATGCTGAAATAACAGAAAAATAACAGCTACGTATGCATCTATCTAACCCAAAAAGGTGGGTCTCTCACAACTATGCTAAAAAGAAAGGGAAAAACTATGGAAAACACACATAAAGGGAGCTCAACAGATCTAGGGTCAGAAGGGACAGAGATCTGGAGGATAAAGCTGCAGGTAAGAGGTGCAGATCACAGCCAAGAGACAGAGGCAAGGTGGCTGGAAAAAGGGAAGGAAATCAGCAAAAAACCGGAGGGGCAAGGCGGAGGCCTTCAGAGGAGGTCCAAACAAAACGACAAGAGGTGATTTGAAAGGAGACGAGGCTGATTTCAATGGATCTGAAAGGGAGGTAACAGATCTGGAAAAGAGGGGGCTGAAGCTCTGAAACCGACGGCTGAAACAGCTAAAACTCTTCCACAAAAATTGGAGGGTACTAAAGCCCTAAGGGGCTGGGTTCCCACTTAGATGAGTAAAAACAGATCAGATCTTGGTCAAGGCGGGCTGAGACAGAGGCTGGAAGACCCTGGCAGAAGCTGCAGCAGAACCCAGAAAAATTGCAGAAAAATCACTGAAAAAATGGCAGGTCGCAGTTTCTGACCTGTTTTCAGTGCAGGTCGCAGAAAATGGGTAGAAAAGTGCGACCTGGAGCTCCAGGTCGCAGGTTATGGGCCAAAAAGTGCGACCCCCCGTTCCGGTTGTCTCGGCGGTAGATTTTCAGAAAAGTTGTTGTCTCAGTTGCGGCTGGTGTCGCTTACCTGCGCAATAAGGCCAGAAACACACGGAAGTTAGAAATTTTAAAATTTTAGGGTTTTAGGTGAGAAAATTGACATAAAAAGAGGAAAAATAAGCAGCTGAAAAGAAGCCCTAGGGCCTGAAGTAGCTGGATATGCAGGAATATGGAAAACGACAGCGGTCGTAATTTAAAACCCGTGTGGAGTCGCCATTTGTTAGTATGTATTCTTCGTCGAAGTGTACGAAAAAGAACCACTTTAGCTACGCATAACTAATAGCCCTAACAACAATAATGGCTGCAAAACATCTTCAGATCTGCAATTAGTAGTTAAAGTGCTGCAACAAACAGATCTACAAATGGAAAGACATTAAGCAGTAAAGTAAAGAGTTTGCTCCATGCATCCAACAGACAAGACAAGAACACGATTTTTGAATGAATTTTTATATTACAGGGCACCTGGGAGGAAACAAGAAGGTGTATCGAGATCTCCTCAATGGGATGGGTTCTTTGTAGTCCTCAGCACTTCAGATCTAAGCTTTCTCTCTCTTGTAGATGTAGAAAACCCAATGTAGAAGATAGAGCTCAATGGGAGCAAATGGTAGGAATGAGACCAAGTGTATAGATCCAGAGTGATCTAGTAGGCAACAAAAGGTGTGGAATAATGGGGAAGAACCCTCCTATTTATAACAAAATATTGGGTCATTCTAGATCTTGGTGCATGATTAAAATAATGTTAGCCAAATCTAGATCCACCTTTATGGAATATTTTATTATTATTTGTTGGAGGGAAAGGGTGTTTGACTTGGGTCAAATCCCTTGATTAGTGAAAAATAAATAAATAAATGATTTATTTATCTTTTTAAGAAAGTGGTTGGGAGATAATCAAATAAATAATGATTTATTTGATTAATGGTGGGTGATTTGGTCATATTTAACAAGGAATATTATCTAAATAAGATTTAAATAATTATTCCTAGAAAATAACAAGATAACTAAGGTTTTATCTCATTAATTTCTTTGTTTTTGGGTTAAACATGACTGGGAATAATAATTAAATTATGGTTTAATTAATTATTCCATGAGGAAAATCAAACAAATATAGGCTTGTTTAATATTTCCTTTTGGGGTTTCCTATTTTAACATAGTGAAAGCAGTTTTACTTAGGCTAAAACTGGTCTTACATGGTGTACTTGGGTCCATCTAATGATAAAAGGTTAGATGACCAAAAAATGGTGTAACACCTTGTTCTTCCTCAGTGAAGAAAACGTCATCCCCACTGTCTGATCCAATCAAGTTTACATGTGATTCTTCCAACCTTTCCAACTCCCTGTCTTCCTCATATTGATCTACATAGTTCTGTTGAAAGGGAGGTCTGATTTGTTGGTCATTTTCTTTTTGCTTATCTTGATTGTTATCTCTTCTATAATTTTGATTTCTATTTCTGTTTTGATTGTTTTGAAGTGCAGTCTGGTTTTGATTTGCTTGTGATTTCTTAATTATGCTCATCTCTTTCATCATTTCTTCCAACATTCTTTCCACTTTTGAGCTTGAAGTAGAAGGAGGGGATTCCTCTTTAAAAGATACTCTCTTCTCAGTTTTCATTATTGCTCTCTTTTCTATTAAGTTGACTTCCACGGAAAGAGCACCCCTTTGCATATCCTCAAGAGTTGCGAAATCTCTTTCTCTTAGTGAATATGTCATGTCAGAGTCAAATCCTTCAGGGAACTTGTTTAGGGCTGAGGCTTGTGGAGGCTTTAGTTATAAGGAAAGTGCATTATATACACTTTTAAACCTAGTACAATAGGCTTGTACACTTTCCCCAGGGTTCCTACGGAGACTGTTGTAATCAACAAGGACTTGGAGAGGATTCTTCTTCACTTCCCATTTGTTCAGGAATGTTTGATGGAAGGCTTGGAGATCATTAATACTATGGGGAGCTAAACCTTTAAACCATTTTCTTACTTCTCCTCCTAAGCTCTGAGCAAATAATCTAAGCTTGACAGAATCATCATCGATCTCATTTCTATCAAAGTAGTCATCCATTTTATCCACATGTTGTGATGCAGTTGTAGAATTGTTAGCATCATACAATGGAATTTTGGACTGATAGTCCTGTGGAAGATTTACTAGTGGTACAGGGAGGACTAGGGGAGCGTACCATGCAGCCATGATAAGTAGTGGGGGTGGATTTACAAGGGGTGGAGTGGGCTGAAGTGAAGTGGTTTGAACAGTGGATGAAGGATGAAGGGATGTGGATGGAACAACAATAGATGGCTGAGCTGATCTTGGATGAGAGACACCTAAATTGTGCAGGAAACGTAAATCAGGAGGTGTTGATTCTCTACCAGGATGTTCACTTGTCTTCGGGGATGAAAGTGAAGACTCAGAATCTAGCTGAATTATATGATCAAATGACCTAGTTCTAAACGGGTTTACTAAGTCAACTTGTGATTGTTGTAGAGTTGAAAGATTTTCAGGGACTAAATTAGCTCTCAAGGGTGATCTGAAAACAGTTGATAATTTAATCCTAGGGGATTTCCAAAGGATGCTTTCTAGGTCATCAACTATCTCGGGTGGATTAGGGTCAGGATGGGCTCTAGTGTGAATCTTCTTAGAAGCCACTATGCTATATTTTTCAGATCCAAATAAATCAGAGAAGTTCAACCAGATATGACAGTCTTTAAGAGGCTAACTGATATGTTTAGCACATATTTTAATTCCTCAGTGCTCTAACTGAATTTGAATGATATTATAATGATAAGGGTTCTTCCCAGTGGAGTCTTAAGGTCTGTTCAGGATTGTGGAGTCGCCAAGTGGAATTTTTTAGCTCGTAAGGAGATAAAAGGTTTTATGGTCCACCACCAAGTTTATTATGAAGCCAAACTGAACTGTTTTTTGGGTTTTTCTGAGTTATTTTGGTTTTGTAGGTTAAGAGAGCGTTCTAAGTCTGATTTCACACTTAGATAAGGTGTTCAAACAAACAGAGTTTACTCTTATGGCTTGGTAACTAGCTCCTTCAAGGTTTGATAAGGGCTAAAGGGAATCCTAAGGGTTACTTAGTTTGTCACTGATTCAATTAAGTCATGTCACCATTACCATTTGTTAGGTAGTGCTTGAAGAAGTTTACTTGTGTTATACTGGGCCTAAAAAAGCTTGAAGAGGGTTTTCAAACTACTATATTCTCAGTATGTCCCACCGTGATCGCCATTATGTTGGTGTCCCGTGTTTTGATAGTTTGGCAAATCAAAAGACAAGGCAACATCAGAACCAATCTTTAGAGTTCCAGGATCTAGTCCTCCTGTTCTCAGAGAGGGATCTCTCAAATATTTGTTTGCAAAGGTTTATCTTGTGTGATTTGAGTATGGATTTTAGACTAGTTATTAAGTGCAGATGTTTGTTTGGTTGGATTGAGTTGATACAACAGAACATGAAAGGTCTAGGAAAGATAGACAGAAAGAGGAAATATCTGGTTCATTGGGTAATGGATTCAAAATGAGGTCATGACAAACTCTTCATGGGATATGGGATATCAAAGGGCAAATCTAACCTGGCCACAGGATCCTTTTGTTTTTGGAATGAAGTGAACATTAACGATTTGGAAAGAGAAGTTTAATTCTCAACAAAGGGAACTTGAAGAACATAACTTAACAATAAAGAGATATTTTTATAGACAGGGCTAACCATAAATTCTACAAACATTCTTTAAGCAAATAATGACTTCAAGACAACTTTTAAAATGAAATCTAAGATTCGGGGAACACCCTATTTCCTCAAAGATTTTATTTTAAAAGATTTAGAAAACATAAAAGATTCACTGATAATTGTATTCATAGAAGAGGGAACACCTAAATAACATCTATGCTTACAACTATAAAGACCTTCAAAACAACTGTTCAATCAATGGCAAAGGGCAAGATCAAAACCGACCTCTTTGATTAACTTAAAACAATGGTACTTCAAATGGAGACTTCAATAACAGCTTTCAAGTGATAGCAGACAAGCAGGGAGAACCATAAATCATGCTGAAACCAACTATTTGAGCTATTAAGGAAATAAACAAGCATGAAGACTAAAGAGAAGGTTTAAAGCCTCTAAAATACTTCAGCAGCAGAAAACATTAAACAGTGAAGGATGAACATGTCTAAGGTGCTTCTAGGAGTCATTTCTTAGCCTAAAACTTTCAACCTACTGTAGTGAGAAATTATGGAACATAATGAAAACATGGGAAAAACATAGAACAGTTCAGAATACTTCACCAACAACCAAGCTCATGGATCCAGTGATAGAGCCTTCTCAGGAACAGACATGCAACAACATCATCAAGAGATCCATGACTTCAATTTGTTTTTCAACTTCAACAGACTTATATATTTATTTCAGAGAGTTTCAGTGTTACAACTTGTAATCAAACAACAACCAACAACTCCTCATCTTCTACAGAAATATTTATAAGAAGATGAGGAGGTGAGAACCAACAAAAAGATCTCATGAACCATTAATACAGATTAAATGACCTCTCGGCCTTTTGAGGGGCTCGATGGAGAAGCGTACAGGTGGATCACTGTATTAATGTCTTTACAATAAATATCAAAGCTCGATGGGAATTTTGTTGACTTTGAGGCTCCACATAACATGGAGTAACTCTACAGATATTTGTTGCATCAGTTTCCTGTGGTAGAATTAACTTCATGGCAATGCTGGAGGTAGATATCTGATCTAAAACAATAACTTCGACCTCTGTTTGAAAGGCTTAAGGAAACAGGTGGCTTTGTGGTAGCTGAGGAATCAATTTGCCTCAAATGCAGCGATGGAGGTCCTTTCTGCCTGTTAAACATTTATAACTTCCTTTGACTGTGTTTGAATGCAGGGAACAAGCCTTTGATAATATTTTTAGGCCGTAGTTCCCTAAATCTATCTTCAGTCTTCATCTTCGCTTCGCTCTGCTCTTTAATGCTTATACTCTTTAATCTATGTTTTTAATACAGTGTCTTGTCGATGTGCAGAGCCATGCAGGGCCTTTATCGTATCGGTGCCCATGGAACGTTGATAAAACGTTTGAAGGGAGCCCTGCGAATGGCTCTTTTTATAGGCCGAAAACACGGGAATCATCATTCCCAAATCCTAGCTATCCTTCAATATAACGACGGAGACCTTTTGAAACCTGCATAAAACATAAAATTATAAAGAAATCCTACGTTTTTAGGTTTAAACTGCTTCAGATGGTGGGGAAAGGAGCGTAGCCGTTGGATGAAAACATCCAACGGTGGAGACCTATGTAAAAAAGACAAAAGAAGAGCGGGGAGAAAAGATAAGGCGAGGTGATTTCCGGACCGTCCAATCTGGACACGTGGACGGTCCAGATTGAATCGGAAGGTCGCAATCGGGGTTTGCAATCGGGGGTAGTGAACAGATGAGCCGATCAAAACATGCGATGCGATGAGCGGGGAGAAAACCGATGTGATTGCGCAATCGGCGGTGGTAAATGTTAAAATCGCACCAAAGAAAAGTTCCGATGCGATTGGCGCCCGGTTGCGGGGCCTATTTTATATAGAATTGCATAAGGCCCCAGGCTATGTGTATAGGGGCCAATCGGAGTCGGGCCTTTGGGCCGGGGCTTTTCAATCAACCCATTGAAATTTTTTCGACACTATTGGTGCGAGTCGGTCTTTTTAATCAACCCATTTTAATATTTTAACACGTGATTTGGCTTTTTGGACCAAAAACTTAGAAAAGCGGGTTTTTGGTTTTACAAAGGAAAAAGGTGAGCGGGCAGGTTTATGTACGAGGGTTGATCGAAATCGGGATTTTTAAATAGAACACAAGACTTACGCGCTATTGGAAATCTCCGATGTGATAAGCGCTTAATAGGTTCAGCGTTTGGTTCTTATGGAAAAGGCATGTGGGGAAGTGGTTTTTAGGACTTAGCCCAAGGGGCTTAAGTCCATAGTAAAGACTTACATTTTTTATGAATTTTTTCATAGTTTCTCAATGGAAATGGAGATTTACAAAGTGATTTTTTAACTATGAAAAGGGGAATTTTTCATGGAATGGAAGAAGAGAAACTCACGAAAAGTAGAGGAAATTAATGAACAAAGGGGAGACAAATGAAGGTCTGTTATGAGTGGAAAAAGGGAAGTATGATAATTTTTGCAGCAGTTTTACCTTTGTAAACAACAGAATTAAATGAGAACAGCGATGAGGATTTTGGACAGAGGCATGAGGCCTAAGGAAGTCTTCAAGAGCCAACAATTTTTAGTGATAAAATTTATTCCTTGGAGGCTAAAAAAGATCTTAGCCACCTTTTGGTATAACAAAAATTATAGGTGGCCAACACTCAGAAGAGGAGGTGAAGAAGGACAATTGATCAACAGTAACAATCTTTCCTTCGCGTGGAAATTTCAGAACACGAAAGAGAGTGGACGGAACACATAACATGTCGTGAGTCCAATTGCGACCGAGGAGAAGATTATAATTAATTTTAGCATCAAAAACTTTGACCTCGACATTGACTGTCTTCCCTTTCAAAGTAATCAGTAAACTAGTGAGAACACCTAAAGGTTTTGATTCAAATGCCTTAAGGGCATTCGATGATGAATTCAGGGCTGGAGAACCAATAGCTTTCAAACATGAATATGACATGACACAGGTTGATGCACCTTCATCCACAACTTTTTGATGGATGTCGAGACCATTAATAAAACTTGAATAATGAGCGCAATCTGATGTGGAAGTCGTGGAACGAAATTCTTTAAATTCAAAGCAAGAAGGCTAGTATTGGCAGGATCAATCCCGCCAATCGCAGATAACAAATCTCTTTGCTGAGATGGACAACTCTGAAGTAATTCTAACGTGGACATCGCAGATGGTTCCTGAGCCAAATCCTCAACAATATTGTAATGGTGAGCGGCACGGACATTGGGATTATAAGAAGACTTGCGGAGTACACCTTGGGAAGGTGGTCGCACAACGGATTCAGCATTGGGCCTTTCAATTTCAAGAGGGCGAGTAATAGGCGAAGGAGGAGGACCATCAACGATCTCCTTCCCCATGGCCTGATGGGATCCAGTATAATCTTTCGACCAAGTAGCAATAGAAACAGCGGCAGAACTGTTCATCATGAACACTTGAGAACCAAATGGGGCAAAGGAATGATGTTGCTCTACCATCTGAGTCTGCTGAGATGGGAAAGGTTCCTTAAGAATGGTCGGAGTTCCCTGGGTTCCTTTGAGCAAGCGGCTCACTTCAGATCGTCTACGAAAATCCTTGGTGAAGTGCTCATCATCACAAATCAAACAAGGGTACTTCGGTTTGTGTTGAGAAACATCGCCCGCACAAGGTTTCTGAGAATCCTATTTCGAGGTATCGGCTTTGGCCTTACCTTTACCCTTATTTTTACCTTTAGAAGCATTATCTTTAGGATTGGCCTAAACGATATTAACTTCTGCGGGTTTACCAGAATTCGAAGTGGACTGAGAAGCAACATTATTAGAAGAAGCGGACTTTGGCTTCCCAGTGTTTGAGGATGAAGACTTCTGAGAAGTCTGAGACACAGAACCAATAATACCATCGACAGATGGAGCCGATGGTGGTTTAGAAGTTCATGGTCGGGGAGCATCAAGCAAGATATCATATAATGTGCCAAACTGAGAGTACACAAGATCAAGGTACTCGGTGTAAGCAATGGCTTGTTCCTCAGTTACATAAGCCCCCATAGCTATGTCTTTGGAAATCTGATTAACAAAGGAGGTGGTGAACCAATGAGTTAGAAGCTGATCAGGAATTTCAAATTTGATCATGCGACAACGACGTCGCCACTCATGAATATGATCCGAGATATGAATAGCTCGGTCCTATTTCAATGAAGTGAGGAGGTGCGTCCCGATCTCATAGCGAACTGGTAACTAAAAATGCATAAGGAATGCCATGGCTAAAGAATTGAAATCTTGGAAGACGCCACGAGATAGCTCAATATACCACTTTGCAGCAGCACCAGTAAGAGTTTGCTAGAAAATACGGAGTCGAATAGAATCTTCAACCCAAGAGTTAGAGGAACACCACAAATGGTAAGTCAAAACATGTGCTTGGGGGTCTTTGCCAGAATTTCCCTCAAATTTGGGACAATCACCAGGAATCTTGATTGGAACTAAAGGCCAATACGGGCTATGAACAATGGGATCATTCATTAACTTTGACACATCAGGTAATTCCAACATAGCAAGAAATGGTAATTAAGTGTTGAAAGTCATTAGAGGTCTTTGATAAGGACCTGCAGTACATTCCACCCAGTCCGAGCAGGATTTTGTCCCCATACATTTTGTCCCGGAGGATTCGGATCATAGGGATTAGAAGCAGGATAATTCGGTTGATACTAGGGTTGAGGACTGGGATACTGAGTCGGAGTAGACCACTAAGGTCCGTGTTGAGCAGCGTATGGAGTCTGTTTTGGAATGTAAGCATGGCTTTGAGGTTGATGATATACAGGTTTATTTTGAGGGTAAGAAATGTGGGGAACACTATATACCAATGGATATGAATCTGGAGGGTAGTAAGCGCCTTGTGGTTGAGCAGGCAAACCCAGCTGAGCAGGTTGAGTAGGCTATTGAGCGGGTAAACCTGGCTGACTATAAACAGGTAGAACCGGCTGCTGAAACGATTGAACTGGTTGAGGAGCAGGTTGAATCGGTTGCTGAGATGGTTGAATGGAGTACTGAGGGCCACCGAGTTGGCCTTGTGGAAAAGGTTGGCTCGATGGTTGCGATGGACCAAGTTCTCCCTGATAACCAGGTTGACCTAGAGAAGGATCGTAGGGTTGGCCTGGTTACACAACATGTTGGCCAATTGAGCATGTGGATGCGGTTTTGGTGTAATAGGTTGTCCCTGTGGTGGGTATATTTTCCCCTCAAGAGCATGAGATAGTCCTGGTTGATTCTGAGGTTGACCAAATAGACCAGAGGGTTGTCCTTGTGGGATCGAAGGTTGTCCCTGTGGACCAAAGGCAGGGCCCTGCTGAGCTAAAGGTTGTCCCATAGAGGGTTGTCATTGCAAGCCAGAGGGTTGCGTAGGCAGGGTAGGTCCCAAATGAGTAACAGTCTGAGAACGATCATAAACATCTTGATGAGGATCAATAGGAGGCAAATAGACCGGATTACCATACACATCATAATGGTGCGGATATACATATACGGATTACGAACAACATCATAATGATGGAATTGAGGATTACCAAGAGATTAAAGGGGTTGAGAACCATGAGAGCTCTGCTGCTGAACAACCAACATATACTCTTTAAAAGTAAGACTACCAGGAATCACAGGAGTAGTGGAAACTGCACTAGAATAAAATGGGGCCTCCATGGCACTAGATTGTGATCTACTAGGACCGAGATTAACAGGCACAGTTGGATTGAGGAAAATAGACCTGCGAGTGTGAAAATATCCTGATGAATGATGGGTAACGACTGGTGTGGATGAAGTCACAGAGACAGTTGGTTGGACTGGAACATAGGTAACAGTAATCGACAAACCAGGTGTCGAAGGTGATAGTCCTAACAAAGGGAGGACCGAACTCTGAGGAGGAGTTAATGTATTGGATTGCGCTATGGAGGAAACACCAGACATAATCTGACTCAAGGACCTATATCTAAGCAGAAGTGACACCGATGGTGGAGAATACTGAGTAGAAACATGAGGGACATATTCTGAAAAAGCTGATCTTCTCCTGTAGAAACAGGCATTCCTTCACTACTAACAGGACTAGATGAATTCATGTCTGACTCCGCCGTAAGATCTTCAAAAAGACTACGGGGACTAGGAGGCACAATAGCAACAAAAAATGGCGAGCCTGACGTAAGAGGAGGAAAATATCCTTCTTCCCCAAAACCAGAAAAAGCACCAGAAGGAGGCCAATTGAATTCAACTGGTTCTTCGAGAGGAGATCGAGTAGCAAGAGGCAGGACAGACGGGAGAATAGGTTGCGAAAACTTGGCAGATGTAGTGGATTGAGGAGTTTCAAAAGAAATGTCCTATAAATAACTACCAATAGGAGGCGGTGCGGACGAGGAAACTGGTGGTTCCACCACCGTGACTGTATATCAAAATGGAAAGAAAAAAAGAGAACCAATCGAAGACTCCAAGATCAAAACCAAGGAATAAAAACAGGCCAAGTAATAAAACTTTAATGGGCATGTGATCGTAGGTGATTAATTTTATGACACTGAAACAAGATTTTGCTGTTTCATTTTTTAAGAGTTGAGAAATAGTAAAAATATGACTCTAGTCACTTTCAATTTTAAACAAGTATGAAAGGACAAGTGCTCGAAGATCTCTTTTTTTTTTAAAGAGTCATGAAAAGATTAGAATTACTACTCTGGAATGCTAAGCAAGAGGGTATACCAGGTTTCCGTGAACTGCCATATACACCTTGGTGATCAAATGAAAAAGAAATGACCAAGGACTTGACGTACGTGCAGGTAGTCTCCCCGAATGCTGTGTTCAGTGTATCACAGTTACAAGGCGGCAAACTCGGCTTCCTATGGATAAAAGGATTGCAACCTAGAGGGGTCTCCCTTTATATACTCGATGGTACGGGGAGCACAAGTCCGTACTAGTGATGTCTAAAGCCAGATGGCAAACGACAACTACTAGGTTTTAAGACGTCAGAACACGTCTGTAGCCTAAACCACTGAAATGGTTTGTTAGGTTTCAATGCTTCCTCAGGTTAATTAAATGAATTTTAAAGTTGATCTTGGATTATGTTTCAATTTTAAGGCCCTATCGAATTTGGATCTCAAAATTCCTAAATGCAAGCTATATGCAAATGAACATCATTTTTTATTCAATGAATGCTAGTTACGAGAAGGATAGAGATCTTTCAAACAAAAGTAAACAATGAAAGTATGCAAAGAATTCCACTAATGTATCTAACAAAATCAAACGAAAATGAAACTCTTTCCTATACAATCAGATGCTAGTTATGCAAAAGAGTATTTCACTTTCAATGCAAAGAAAGAATGCAAAATATGTTTTTTTTTTCCAATGAAAATAAGTACATGATGCACTAATTACCTGAAATATGAAAAAAAACACTAGCTTAAGTGTTGTGCAGGAATCAAAATTGAATGACTCAATAAAACGTGAAACAAACACAAGAAAGCACTCAAACTAATGCCACAATCTTATAAACCAAGAGAAAGTTTTCGAAATGACCCAAAACAAGCAATGTAATCTATGATTGGAGCAATAAGGAAAAGAATCAATCGAGAAACGAAATGACTCTGCAACCAAAGAAATCACTCAAAAATATTAAGAAAACTAAGTGCAATCGATCCAAGAATGAGACTGGCAACAATCAAAATGACTTGGTTCCCGAATAGAAGGCTCAGTGCACCAAACCCTTAGAAACCCTAAGGCCTCATTTCATACCGATAAGAAGATGGAAAAACGACTGAGAAAAGAAAGTCGACATCAGTCAAAATAGTCCCAAAGACATAACTACACATAAAAAAAACAGCCCAGAAGCAAGCACAATTGACCAAAAGACTCATTAAGGAGGTCAAACCAAATCCTACAGGAGTCGGCGTGACTGTAAGGCTATAATCCACACCATACAGGTGTTGGCCCGGCTGCAAAAAGAGCAACTTGCGCCAATTGGCTCGACTGTTCAGATGAAAAGCGCACCAAGCTAGATAACTATGGAAAAAAGAGGAAAACCAAAACCTAATGAGCAGAGGTCAATCTTGACACTCTGGAGCTAAACAGAGGATGTAAACTAAGCAAGCAAGCCAGAAAAGGCAGATAAGCAAATCGATGATTGAAACTGACCCAACAAGATGAAACGACAAACTCGCACTGATCCCCAGTGGAGTAGCCAATTTTTTAAGCAGGTAAATCCTCTTTGCAGACAGAGATGATCCCTCTAGCCCTAGAGTGATTCTAGAAACAAAGAGACATGCTAGAGTGTTGATTCCTAATTACTGAATGAAAAGAGGACACGGTAGATCAACCTTCCTGGAATCCAACACTGTTGTCATTGCTGTAGTGGTGGTGGCCTCTTGCTCCCGCCTTGGCAAGTCACAATCCTTCCATTGTCGTGCTAAGATACCTGTACATAGAACAGAAAACAAGAACAACATACGACACAATAATTTCACTCTTAACTACTAGCCAGTCAAAGAGGGCTAAGCATATTGCATTAAACATCTAACATAATACAAAATGGGAACCAAACAATAGTCACGTATATGTATTTATAGAAGGAGGAGTTACAACCAATGCTTTGATGTCGCAGTCTCCTCCAGAGGGGTTCATTTAGAGAGCGTCTCAGATGTTCGTCAGGGAATTCGGACGGGATGAAGGCATGGACTCAAGCTCTCTCCCGTGCCAAGGCAAAAACAAAGGTTTTTGAGTCTCTGCTCAGGGAATTATCAATAGAAGGAATAGTATTCTCCTGTAAAGGGATACAATGATGGTCTTTGCAAGGCATGATGCTGCTTATTGATCATGTAAATGACCCTCCAATGGGTGAGATGGGGGTTGCAGGGACAATGACAAAATGTTGTGTAACAATGACATGTACATGGTTTCCAAAAACATTAGAAAATGCCTTAAAGTTTACGGGAGAAATGACATGTACATGGTTAATTTTTATGGGAGAAATGACATGTACATGGTCAATTTTATGGGAGAAATGACATGTACATGGTTTCTGGGAGAAATGACATGTACATGGTTTCCAAAAACACTAGCAAATTCCTTAACATTTATGGGAGAAATGACATGTCCTTGCATTTAGCTATAAGTTTTATAAAGGTGATAGACATGTGATTTTGAAAGAATCCTTTCATTTAGCTATAAGTTTTATAAAGGTGATAGATATGTGATTTTGAAAGCATCCTTGTTGTTAAATGAGTAACAACACATCATAACCATTATGGTTGGCTGGTTAGGTGATAGTGGACTCCTATGAGGTGATAGACACATTTAGCTAAAATTTCTATAAAGGTGATAGACATGTGATTTTGAAAGCATCCTTGTTGTTAAAAAGGTCAGGGGCTAAATGAGTAACAACAAATCCTAGCCATTATGGTTGGTTAGGTGATAGTGGACCCGTATGAGGTGATAGACACATTTAGTTAGAAAAGTTGTATAAAGATGATAGACATGTGATTTTGAAAGCATCCTTGCTGTTAAAAATGAAACATGCTAAATGAGTAACAACAAATCCTAGCCATTATTCTTGGTTAGGTGATAGTGGACAACACATAGGTGATGTTGTTAAAAGGACAGGGGCTAAATGAGTAACAACGCATCCTAGCATAGATTTACTATAATTTAGAACACAAATGCTAGAATGTAGATATTAAATAAAGTTTACTAAAGATAAATTTGGTTTTCACATTCTCCTTTAATCAAAACTTTTTCATACTCTAACAAATTAATATACCAGCATATAACTTTACTATAATTCAAAAAACGTATGCTAGAATGTTGATATTAAATAAAGTTTAACAAATTAATATACCAGCATAGAGTTACTATAATTCAGAAAACAGATGCTAGAATGTTGATATTAAATAAATTTTACTTGGATAAATTCGGTTTTCAGATTCTTCTTTAATCAATTTTTTTTCGTACTCTACAAATTAATACACCAGCATAGAGTTACTATAATTCAGAAAAAAAATGTTGGAATGCTGATATTAAATAAATTTTACTTAGATAAATTCAGTTTTAAATAAAGTTTACTTAGATATTAAGGAAGAAAGAAGGAATATTTTCTTGTGGAATGGCATAGTAGTGGGTACAATGGGATATTTTTTTTTAGCAGGCTTCTAATGTTGTTGGTTTTATACTGATAACCTCTAGCTTTAATTTGAGGAAAGGCTGAAATCTTAATTTGAGGATAGGCCCAAAGCTTCAAATAATTAATATATATAGAGAGAGAGAGACATCTAGCTACTATAATTGGGAAAAAATATGTAAAAATGCTGGATATTGAATATTGAGAGAGAAAGCAACAATATATTCTCATGGAATTATCTAATGGTTGATACGGTGTGATATTATCCTCTAATGGTTGATACAGTGCGATGTTATCTTCTAATGCTTGATACAGTGGGATGTCATCCTCTAGTGGCTGATAAAGTGTGATGTTATCCTCTAATGGTTGATACAGTGCAATGTTATCGTATAATGGTTGATAGAGTGTGATGTTATCCTCTACCAAACTTCAAATGTTCTTGGTAGGATACCAAACTTCAAATTTTCTTGGTATTATACTAGCCATCTCAAGATTTAATTTGAAAAATTCAGAATGATGCTTGGGCTCACAAATTCCCCTTTAGATTAATTGGGATAATGTTGTACATAATCCTTTAATATATTTTTTGAGGCTATAAATAAAACTATAAATTATTAGGATAATACAAAGATGAAATGGCTCTTGGATAATGAAACGAAGAGTCACTTAATTGTATAAATCGGATTGACCATTAATAGAAAGAACATCTAATGGAGTTATGCATTCTGTCCTGAAAAAATCAAATTTTAATAGAAGACAAACGAAAATTTCTCAAAGAAGCTAGAAATATAGTATCTAGAGACTTGGTGCAAGAAACAATAAATCTAAATAAATTGAATATACAGTTTAAAAAACTAGAAAATCAATTGAAAACTAAAAGAACTACATATGGTACTCATAAAATATTAATTAGTGATTTAAATTATAAATCAATTGTTAAATGTCTCAAGGTTCAAAGAATAAAACTATAATTTCATCTCTACTTAAAGAAAAGGATAAAGAAATCAAAATGCTTAAATAAAAAATGAAGTTTCCTATCAGAGAAAAATGTTAAATTGGACAATTCATTCATAAATTCAATGAAGAAATAGAATTTTCTTTGTTAGAAAGCTTAGCCTCTAAAGCATTAATTATTGATTTAGAAATAATCAAAGAAATATTAGATGTAGAGAATATTTAGAAGTTTAGAGCATAATTAGTGATCATTCAAAAAGAATTTAATTTTGTTGAAATAAATTTCAAATGGAAGACCTCATAGATGGTAAAGCTAGAAGCACAAACTCAAAAAAGAAATGCACTACTAGAAAATTCCCATTCAAGCTTGGATTTGAAAGATAAAATCATAGAAAAAGCTAATCATAAATTAAACTTGAAGAGATTAAGAAGAAACTTGATCAGAAAACCTTTGCAAAGAAATATTGGGTGGAGTTAAACATGACATTGGGAACGAATTATGGTGGCTACACAAAAAATCAAATGCAATTTCAATGTGTGTCGGGACCAATATGTACCAAAGATAGCGGAAACCATTTAAAGAAAACTCCAAAAACGATGCATGTATGAGATTATATTGTTCAATAGTAGGGAAGTGTCCCTTTTGCCACACTAATACGTTCTCAGGGTAATTTTAGCAATATGTTATAAAGTTGTAGAAATGCAGGGAGCATATTACTGTATTCTATTTGGTATGCCATTGATCAGTCATTTCAACCCATGAAGGGTTCCGAACATGCATGTTTTCCACTTAATTAACAAGGTTGCACACGATACATCATTTAAATTATTTTTTTGTTATGTGCATTCTTATGTTTTTATTTGTATTGGTTCTAGACATATAATTTGCCATTGATGGTGCTCCCTACAAAACATAAATGATCCCAACAAATAGATTATGTTTCTTTAAAATATTTGATTTTCCATTTTCATTTTAAACTATTTTTTTCATCTTTGTGGCAGGATTTTATATTATTAGCAAAATTAATTACATGCAGTAGAGAGCCTAAAGAATGATTTGAGCTGCTAACATAATCTTTTCAACCGCAAGGTAGGAAATTTTTCATTTCGTTCATGGCTGCATCTAGAAACTGAAAATAACATGAGATATTTGATACCACTCAACAAACATCAACATTGAGGTGTAACATTAATGGATTGTAGCTTATCTTTCTCACAATTACGTTTCTCACAATTCACAGAGAGGGAGAATTTAGCAAGAAAGCTAAACCCTTTCTACGATGCAACTGTTCTTGGTGTGGTGTAGGTTGTGAAGTCTATAATCTTGGGACCAGAAGAGGTAAAACTATCCTTGAAATGGTGGCTTCATTTGAAAATGCCTCAAGGAAGGTGACTAGAAGGAAGTTATGAAGCACAATTATCTTTCATATACTAAATTTCCTGTAGAAATGTTACTGCCCAAAAAAATTGTATTTATGTTATATTATTTTGGGTAACTATATCTTTTCTTTTACCACATGTATTCTGACGCTAAAAATGGATATGCCTTCTGAGATCTATCGTTTTTGGACTGCCCTTACAGTTTTATTTTGAGGTTGGCTTCCACGAAAGCCACAGAGTGAAACTAAGCTTAATTTTATTGTATTTGTGCTTTGTCATAGTTATTGAACTGTGGAAGATGTGTAGCTTCTTTATGTTACTAACGTAGTAATTTGTGTGATTGATTGCTAGAGCCTTTTTCAACAACTAGCATCAATATGTTAGTAATTTGGACCTTTTTGAACTATAGAAAAAATTACAAGTAGAAACATTCTCAAAGGTTGTTCTCAGTTCTGGGGTAAACTAACCTGCATATGCTGGTGAAAGTCTCTATGACTGAAAATTTTGGGTAGTTTCTTGTTGCTGATGCAACTAAATACTTATGTCCTAAATCTTGATATTATTCATAACTGGAAGTAACTTGAACATAAGCATGCCCACATATGATGTTGTGGTCCAAACCGTCATGGACCTAAGGACTGCACTAATGACTAATTTGACTCATCTCACTGTAACAACAGGCCTAGAACAATCAAGTCACATCATTCCTATATATCAACAACTAATGTATGCACTAATGACTAATATGATCCATATTACTTTAATAACAAGGCTAATACAATCAAGTCACAACATTAGTATATATCAACAGTAATTTGAATAGTAACAACAATGATTTAAGCAAACATGTTTAGCGTATTAATCCAAAGTAGGTTCAGCAATAGAGACAACAACTAAAAGAAGGAGATTTCATAATAAAAAAAATGTTTAGCAATAAACACAAATTAAGAACATTCAACAGACATAATCCTAGCACAAAATTGGGCCTAGTACTAACATAATCATAGCACTAATTTGACTCATCTCATTGTAACAACAGGCCTAGTACAATCAAGTCACATCATTACTATATATCAACAGCTAATTAATGCACTAATGACTAATATGATCCATATCACTGTAATAGTAGGGCTAATACAATCAAGTCATGACATTGGTATATATCAACAATAATTTGAATAGTAACAACAATGATTTAAGAAAACATGTTTAGCGTACTAATCCAAAGTAGGTTAAACAATAGAAACAACAACTAAAAGAAAGAGATTTCAACAAAAAAATGTTTACTAATAAAGAAAAATCAAGAACATTCAACAGACATAATCCTAGCACAAAATCAGGTTGTAGTTGTATGTACCATATGACTCTAAAATCAACACAGAAAACATTCCTCAAAATGGTATGGACACAGACCCAGGTTCAATGTTTCGTGAAGACATTAGAGACACCACACTTGGCCAAAGAATCAGTTTCTGAAGGCTTCCAATAACAAAACATTCCAACAACAAGTTCTCTGGAGGCTTATTGATCCATACGCTCTTCGATATTCCAATGATGGGCTTGCCAAAATAGATCTTTAATTTATAGTGAACACACTAAGCCTTTGGGTAATTTCTGGTTGTCGAGCAATTAGTTCAATTTCTTTTTAACACAGAGAATTTAGCAGGCAAGCCAAAGAACAAAATTTTGGTAATTTATGGTTGATGAGCAATTAGTTCAATTTCTTTTTAATGTAGAGAATTTAGCACAAAGAGGGAGAATTTAGCAGGCAAGCCAAGTGTCCCTGCAACCTAGAAAGTAGACGAACAAGCTGCGGATGAAAATTTTGAACAAGCACGCCACTGCCACAAGGAGACACATAGCAGAGAAGAGGCTAAAACCTGCAAACACTGCAAAAAACCAGAGATTAAAAACAAAGATTAGAAATTATGCAACAAAAAAAAACATAAAAACACATAAATACACAACCACACAATGAAAAATGCACCTCTCACTTGTCTGTAAGAGAAAAAAAATCCTCTTGGAACTCTCTAACGGTCACTGCCAACAAACAGACAAACACATTGCCACAAGTGCAACACAGTACTCTCGAAGCTATCTAACAGTCACGGCCAACAAGCAGATAATGAGTCGAAAACTTGTTGCGGCCTGCGAGCCGCTATATATATAAAAATGAAGTTCGGCCAAACTTTTTTAAAATTTCATGCGAACTTTTGTAAAAGTTAGACCGAACTTTTAATGAAAATTTTTGTGCCTCCGGCAAAAAATACGCTTATCGTTGTCGTCAACATAAATGGTAGAATAAGTTCGAATAACGACAAAAAAAGTTCGGGCGAAATAATTTTACTAGTTCGGCTGAAATTGTGGCAGATTGAAGTTTCCGAGTGCATTTCTCACAAATGTGTAACCCAGCTTCACATTTTTACCCTTGAGTAATCGCCAATGATCATGATTCATTGGGATTATTCTTGTTCTTTTGCCTCCGGTCCCCTTAAAAATAAAACAAATCTCTAGATCGTCACCCAGAACATTCATTAAAAATTTGTTTGGACCTTCAGAATGCGTTTTTCGTGTTTCTGCCATTAAACCTATACACAAAACAAACAAATTAGTCTTTAAATCCTGCAGGGAAGGCTTTTTCTATGTTTATTCAGAATTTTGTGGGCTTTTGGAGTGATGCGGAGGTGTAAATGGCAGTTTATGCTTCGTCGCAGAGCCACAGGGCTCTAGATTGTTTAAACCAGAGGGTGGTATGGAGTTTTTGGCGCGAAGCGGGAAAGTGGTTTTGAGGAGCGGAGAGGGCAGTTTTTGCGTAGACAGAGAGGCTGTAATGGTTTTGAGTGGAGGCGTGCGATTCCACTCAGTGAGATTCGCGTGGCAAGGGAATTCCACCTATTCTGCGCATTTTGAAAATGCTAACCCCGACGCACATAATATTGCGACATTAGTTGTGGGTCGTTAGATCTTGAGGGAGGAGATCAACGGTGGTCGGGAGTCTGGAGGGGCGGTAGAGTCGGAGCAGGTAAGGCCTAGGTAGACAGGTGGCGGGGTATTATTGGAATGTGGGCTTAGTGAAGAGTGGGGCCCAATGGTTAATCAAACAAGCGGATGTGCTTAATTTTGGGATAGAGCCAAGGTTTTATGGTCGCGGGTTAAGAATATGCGGGTAGGGGATTAAGAACATTTAAACAAGGGGTTTAAACATTTATAAAGGGGTCGGGTTAAAAACATAAAGGTCGGGCCTTTATATTAAAAACATAGTTTTAAATGTAAAACAAAAGGTCCTGATAGGTTTACATTTTGATTTAAAACAATGTAAAAGAGGATCTTTTACATTGTTTTGATGAAATGAAGGAAAGGGCTAATGGTGAGGGTTTTAGAAGGCGTTTTTTGAAAGGAAAGTGGAGAGAAAGGTGAAATGAGGCCTTTGGGTAGGGGATATGATGAAAATAAGGGAGTTGAAGCCCCAGATATGAGTCTTTTTAGGAGCAAGAAGGTGTTTTGAGAAGGCAGAGATGAAATATAGTGAAAAGGCTTATTGAGGATAATGAAGGCAGTGAGTTTTCTAAAGATAGATGATAGGCAAGGAATGTTATCTTTAGCTTCTTGTGGAAAATCCATAGTCACCTAGTGAAACTGTAGAATACAGGAGGATAACAATGGCTCTAGCTGGGGAGCGCAGCTCCTTTAGAAAGTGTCAAGAACCTTAGAGATCCAATCTCTGGAATTTGTAGCCCAGTGCCTTGATTTGCACTTTGGCAGAATTCTCTTCTTCAATTTTCTGATTTGTTGTTGTTCTTTGAAGCTGTAATCTCTAAAATCTAAAAAACATGATTTCTTCATCCTCAATCCTACCTACCCAGCATACCTTTCCTAACATTTTTTCTTCATTTGGGTATCTTTGGACTGGCAAACCCTTGACATCATTTTTCTTTTGAAAACAAGAAACTATTTACTTGTACACTTATATCATCCAAAGGCTCAGATTAGACTGATGAGCTCTTATATTCTCTACCTAATCTACTTATTTGTCAATATTAAACAATTTGACATATTTTCATTCTCTAATATGTTTAACAGGAAATTAAAAACATGATAAAATCAAGATTTAATAGTTTGCTTTGTCATGAGCTTTGGCATTTTAGACAAATTGCACATAGAATTTTATTTTGCAAAAGTAAAAACTAAACTTGAGGGCTATAATCTGGAATTTGTTATTCATCCCTCTCTTTTTCTTTTTGGTTCAGTTTTGAACATTGGAACCAATATCTTTTCCTAACCTTATCTACTGATAAGCCAAGTTTAAACATTTTGGCAAATCTTCATTCACTAACCTATCAACAGAAATGTAATTTTTTTTCAATCATGATTAGTCTGTATGACTGAACAAGCCTTATTTTCCCAAAATTAGTGGCATTTGGACTTGCACACTTTCAGAAATATTCTTTTTTGTTAGCTTATCTCTGAGAATCATGATCAGAGGTAGCTTATCTCTGAGAAGAGATGTGGCGGATACAGGCCTCTGAACTACGTTACAATGAGGCTCGAGGGCTTATTTATTATTGAGAAACAATGGATAACTCTAAACGTCCAAAACATAACCCTAGGAGATGAAGCGCCAAAACTATGGGCTCTGTTTGGGTAAATTGGTGTTTCAACTTCCCAGGGACGTAACTTCGACATACGATCTTCATTTGACGTGTATCATACCTCGTTATAAATATCTATCCAAGGATTACAAATTTTTATGTGAGCAACATCAATCCATGGACTCATGTTGCTCCCTGTTTTCCCAAAAAACGTCTTTTAGGGCCTCAAAACGGCTCCGAAATTTCAAGACCCAAAAAACTGCTAAAAACAGTAAGTTGTGCTACAACTTAAAAACTGAACGAGCTGATGGTGGGGGTTCAAATGGAATATGTGGGTGGCCACCAATATCCACCTGGATCATTAAGGCCCCAAAACGGCTCGGGGAGTGTAGGACCCAAAAACCTGCTAAAAATAGTAAGTTGTGTTGAATGTAAAAAGCTGCAAGAATTGATGGTGTGGGTCCAAATGGAATAGATGGGTGGCCACCGATATCCACTTGGATCATTCCTCCCTCCTTAGGAAGCAATGGTCCCTATTGCGTAGAGATCCTCCATGAGATGAGGCAAATTTTGTTGAAATGGGTATTAGATTTGTCGAAGATGTCATGGACATGCGAGCGGACATGCTGGATGCGTTTAGTAATTTTGGTTTCTTTATCAGCCTCAGACATTACATGTGTGGATTTTGTATGTGTAGTTGTAGGAGGTATGGCAGCATCAGGTAGTGGTGCATCAGGGGTCATATCAATGGAGTGCTTGTCCTGACAGGGTAGAGGAATCCCTATGAGTGAGGGGAAAATGTCCTCGTATTCCTCCATGAATTTGTCCATCTGCTGCATCTGTGTAGGGGAGCCCTGTTTCAAGGTTGTGGCCACAATATTATTCTTTCCCTGTGAGCAAGTTGTAAGGAAAATAAATTTCCTAGTTTTGGAAACAATCTTACTACGTTGTTTTGCAGTAGTCAAAGAGATGACAGGAGGCGGTGCTATATCCGATATCCTATACAAATTATTTCCCAAAGTAATATTAACAGCATGAGGCCTAGACTCATACACAGCATGTCGCCTCCATAAGTATGGTTGGCCCAATAATACATCAGCTACATCAAGAGGAGCAACATCACATAATACTTCATCTGTGAATGGCTAGATGATGTACGGAAGGCGACACTGTTGGCAGATATGGATATCTCTCCTTGGGTGAAGCCACCTGATGGTATACGGATACGGGTGTGCTATGATTGGTAGGTCAAGCTACTTCATGACCTCCACTAAAATAAGGTTCTTTTGGCTCCCGCTATCAACAATGAATTACAGTGGAGAACCCTTCACCCACATCTGCGAATGGAAGAGGCGCTCCCCCTCCTTTGGATCCTCGAGATCCTCCCTCTGGATCTTGGTGGTGGAAACAATGGCACTCGGATCCGCATCAATGATTTTCTTCCCTTTGTCATTGCCTTTGTCTAGTTTTGACTAAGGATCATAAAATGCATCTGATTATGGTGCCTTTAGTTCGGCCATCAACGACTGTTTGGCCCAACACTTGTTTGTGCTATGAGTGGGGCTGTTATGAAATTCACACCACTTCCCCGTGTCCTTATTTGGATTTGTGATGTTTTTCTGAGTCGCCCTGCTTTGGCCTTTCCCCTTTTTCTGCGGTTCAGGGGCACCTTTCCCCGGCTTCGGATTCGCAAATCCAAAGTCTCGCTTCTTCTGCTTAAAATTCTGCTCGATCTTGGCGGCATAACGATATGCCGTGCTAAGCGATGTAATGTCGAGGAACTCCATTTACTCCTAAATGTGTTTTTGTAAATAGTCGCGGTAATTGAGCACCAAATATCTCTCTGAATCTTTAATACCCAAATTTTTGCGTAGGGTATGGAACAAGTTCATTAGTTCGTGCAAGTCTTGATCCCTTTGTTGCCGCAGAGATGTCCATTGGATGTATTTGTCCTCATAGCTCCCCACGGGATAGTATTGTTCCTTGATCCCATCTCGGAAAGAATTCCAAGTGGGTGTGGCCGAAAACCGAGAGGGTTCTCCCTCGCCCTCTTTCTCAGAGTAGGTTTCCCACCAATCTTTGACATGGGGAGTAGCGTTGAGGAGTGCAAAAATAATCTTTTCTCGGTTGGAGAAATCATGGACTGAGAAATACCCTTCTAGAAAATTTAACCATCTATCTATGGTGTCTGCATCTATCTGGCCTTCAAATTATAGGAATGTCAAAGTTTACCTGTACCTTGAAGGGAGTCATGCCTCTAAAGTGCCTCATCTTTCTTTTCGTCCAACATGGGCGGCTGTCGGGGTTTGCGATGCTGATCTTGCAAAGGTTCAACCAGATCGAGCCCCAACTCCTTATACCCCGACCTCGTTGGGGACATGCAAAGAAGGACCGAGAAAAAGAAGACCGCTCTGATACCACTGATTTGGATTTATGCAAGAATGCAACAAAATAAACATATAGCCATAAATATAAATATGCGGCAAAAATAACACTTCATTTCATTAATATCAAAGAACTGAAATTTGCTTACAGAAAGAATGGAAATAAACTAACTAGGGCGCTGGTAGCTTATCTCTAAGAAGAGATGTGGTGGCTACAGGCCTCTGAAATGTGTTATAATGAGGCTCGAGTGCCTATTTATTATTGAGAAACAATGGAGAACTCTAAACATCCAAAACCTAACCCTAGGAGATGAATCGCCAAAACTATGGGCTCTGTTTGGGTAAATTGGTGTTTCAACTTCCCAGGGATGTAACTTCGGCATACGATCTCCATTTGACGTGTATCATACCTAGTTAGAAATGCCTATCCGAGGAGTACAACTTTTTATGTGAGCAACATCGGTCCATGGCCCATGTTGCTCTCGGTTTTCCCAAAAAATATCATTTAGGGCCTCAAAACGACTCCCGAAGTTGAGGACCTGAAAAACTACTAAAAATAGTAAGTTGTGCTGCAACTTAAAAACTGAATGAACTGATGGTGGGGTTTCAAATGGAATAGGTGGGTGGCCACCCATATCCACTTGGATCATTAAGGCCCCAAAACGACTCCGAGAGTGCAGGACCCGAAAACCTGCTAAAAATAGTAAGTTGTGTTGAATGTGAAAAGCTGCAAGAATTGATGGTGCAGGTCCAATTGGAATAGGTGGGTGGCCACCAATATCCACTTGGATCATTCCTCCCTCCTTAGGAAGCAATGGTCCCCATTGCGTAGAGATCCTCCATGAGATGAGGCAAATTCTGTTGAATTGGGTATTAGATTTGTCAAAGATTTCATGGACCTGCGGGCGGACATGCTAGATGCGTTTAGTAATTTTGGTTTTTTTAACAGCCTCAGGCAGTACATGTGTGGATTCTGTATGTGTAGTTTCAGGAGGTATGGCAACATCAGGCGGCGGTGCGTTGGGGGTCAGATCTATGGAGTGCTTGTCCTGACAGTGTAGAGGAACCTCTGTGAGTGAGGGGAAAATCTCCTCGTATTCATCCATGACTTTTTCCATCTATTGTAGTCGTGCAGGGGAGCCCTGTTTCGAGGTTTTGGCCACAATATTCTTGGATATCTCTCCCTGGGTGAAGCCACCCAATGGTAGACAGCTACGGGTGTGCTATGGTTGGTAGGCAGAGCTGCTTCATGACCTCTGCTTAAATGAGGTTCTTTTGGCTTCTGCTATCGACAAGGAATTGCAGTGGAGAATCCTTCACCCACATTTGCGAATGGAAGAGGCACTCCCCCTCCTCTGGATCCTCGAGATCCTTCCTCTAGATCTTGGTGGTGGAAAAAATGGCACTCGGATCCACATCAATGATTTGGTTCCCTTTGTCATTTCCTTTGTCTGGTTCTGACTGAGGATCATAAAATGCATCTGATTCGAGTGCCTTTAGTTTGGCCACCACCAACTGTTTGGCCTGACACTCGTTTGTGCTATGAGTGTGGCTGTTATGAAATTCACACCACTTCCCCGTGTCCTTCTTTGAATTTGTGGTGTTGTTCTGAGTCACCCCGCTTTGTCCTTTACCCTTTTTCTGCGGTTCAGGGGCACCTTTCCTTGGCTTCGGATTTGCAGATCCAAAGTCTCGCTTCTTCTGCTTAAACATCTACTCGATCCTGGCTGCATAGCGATATGCCGTGCCAAGCGATGTAATGTCGAGAAACTCCATTTCCTCCTTAATGTGTTTTTTCAGACATCCATGGTACTTGATCACCAAATGTCTCTATGAATCTTTAATAGCCAACTTTGTGTGCAGGGTATGCAACAAATTTGTTAGTTCGTGCACATATTGATCCCTTTGTTGCCGCAGAGTGGTCTATTGGATGTATTTGTCCTCATAGCTCCCCATGGGATAGTATTGTTCCTTGATGACATCTCAAAAATAATTCCAAGTGGGTGTGGCCGAGAAGAGGGAGGGTTCCCCTTCACCCTCTTGCTCACAGTAGTTTTCCCACTAGTCTTTGACATAGGGAGCAGCTTTGAGGAGTGCAAAAATAATCTTTTCTCGGTCAGAGAAATCATGGACCGAGAAATACCCTTCCAACAAATTTAACCATCTATCTATGGCGTCTACATCTATCTGGCCTTCAAATACAGGAATTTCAAAGTTTACCTGCACCTTGAAGGAAGTCGCGCCTCCAAAGTGGCTGTTGGATGCAGATCCACTGTCGGTGGGCAGTCATTGAAGGTCTGGGAAAATTTCTCCATCATCGCGTTCCTTTGTTTTTTGAGGGCCTCCTCAAGCAATATTTTGATAGGATCTCCTTCTCCCTCATATTTCTTTTCTTCCCTCATGAGCGGCCGTCGGGGTTTACGAGGCTGACCTTGCAAACGTTCAACCAGATCGAGCCCCAACTCCTTATACCCCGACCTCGTTGGGAACATGCAAAGCAAGACCGAGAAAAAGCAGACCGCTCTGATACCACTGATCCAGATTTATGCAGGAATGCAACAAAATGCATATATAACCATAAATATAAATATGGAGTGGAAATAACACTTAATTTCATTAATATAAAAGAACTGAAATTTTCTTACAGACATAATGGAAATAAACTAGCTAGGGCGCTTGTAGCTTATCTTTGAGAAGAGATGTGGCGGCTACAAGCCTCTGAACTTTGTTACAATGAGGCTCGAGGGCCTATTTATTATTGAGAAACAATGGACAACTCTAAACGTCCAAAACCTAACCCTAGGAGATGAAGTGCCAAAAATATGGGCCCCGTTTGGGTAAATTGGTGTTTCAACTTCCCAGGGACGTAACTTCAGCATACGATCTCCATTCGATGTGTATCATACCTCATTAGAAATATCTATCCAAGTACAACTTTCGATGTGAGCAACATTAATCCAATTTCCCAAAAAACATCGTTTAGGGCCTCAAAACTACTCTAGAAGTTCAGGACCCAAAAAATTGCTAAAAATAGTAAGTTGTGTTGCAACCTAAAGACTGAACGAACTGATGATGGGGGTTCAAATGGAACGGGTGGGTGGCCACCTAGATCATTAAGGCCCCAAAACAGCTCCAGGTGTGCAGGACCCAAAAACATGCTAAAAATAGTAAGTTGTGCTGAATGTGAAAAGTTGCAAGAATTGATGGTGCGGGTCCAAATGGAATAGGTGGGTGGCCACCGATATCCACCTGGATCATTCCTCCCTCCTTAGGAATCAATGGTCCACATTACGTTGAAATCCTCCATGAGATGAGGCAAATTCTATTGAACTGGGTATTAGATTTGTCAAAGATGTCATGTACATGTGAGTGGAAATGCTGGATGCGTTTAGTAATTTTGGTTTCTTTATCAGCCTCAAACAATACATGTGTGGATTTTGTATGTGTAGTTGCAAGAGGTATGGCAACATTAGGCGGTGGTGCGTCGGGGGTCAGATCAATGGAGTGCTTGTCCTTACAGTGTATGGGAACCTCTATGAGTGAGGGGAAAATGTCTTCATATTCCTCCATGACTTTGTCCATCTGCTGCAGCCGTGCAGGGGAGCCCTATTTCGAGGTTGTGGAGACAATATTCTTCTTTCCCTGTGAGCGAGTTGTAAGGAAAATAAATTTCTTAGTTTGGGAAACAATCTTACTGCATTGTTTTGTAGTAGTCAAAGAGATGACAGGAGGCGGTACTACCTCCGATATCCTATAAAGGTTATTTCCCAAAGTAATAATAACAGCACGAGGCCTAGACTCATACACAGTATGTTGCCTCCACAAGTATGGTTGGCCTAATAATACATCAACTACATCAAGAGGAGCAACATCACATAATACCTCATCCGTGAATGGCTTGAGGTTGTACGGAAGGCGACACTGTTGGCGGATGTGGATATCTCTCCTTAGGTGAAGCCACCCAATGGTATATGGCTGCGGGTGTGCTATGGTTGATAGGCCGAGCTGCTTCACGACCTCTGGTGAAATTAGGTTCTTTTGGCTTCCGCTATCGACAAAGAATTGTAGTGGAGAACCCTTCACCTAGATCTACGAATGGAAGAGGCGCTCCCCCTCCTCTGGATCCTCGGGATCGTCCCTCTGGATCTTGGTGGTGGCAACAACGGCACTGGGATCCACATCAATTATTTTCTTCCCTTTGTGATTTCCTTTGTTTGGTTCTGACTGAGGATCAGAAAATGCATCTGATTTGGGTGCCTTTAGTTCGGCCACCAACGACTGTTTGGCCCGACACTCGTTTGTGCTATGAGTGGGGCTCTTATGGAATTCACACCACTTCCTCTTGTCATTATTTGGATTTTTGGTGTTGTTTTGAGTCACCCCACTTTGGCCTTTACCCTTGTTCTGCGGTCCGGGGGTACCTTTCCTTAGCTTTGGATTCGCAGATCCAAAGTCTCGCTTCTTTTGCTTGAACTTCTGCTCGATCTTGGCGGCATATCGATATGTCGTGCCAAGCGATGTAATGTCAAGGAACTCCATTTCCTCCTAAATGTGTGTGCAGACAGACGCGGTACTTGAGCACAAATGTCTCTCTGAATATTTAATACCAAACTTTGTGCGCAGGGTATGAAAAAATTCGTTAGTTTGTGTACATCTTGATCCCTTTGTTGCCGCAGAGTGGTTCATTAAATGTATTTTTCCTCATAGCTCCCCACGGGATAGTATTTTTCCTTGATGGCATCTCGAAAAGAATTCCAAGTGGGTGTGGCCGAGAACAGAGAGGGTTCTTGTTCGCCCTCTTTCTCAGAGTAGGTTTCCCACCAATCTTTGACATGGGGAGCAGCTTTGAGGAGTGCAAAAATAATATTTTCTTGGTCAGAGAAATCATGGACTGAGAAATACCCTTCCAGCAAATTTAACCATCTATCTATGGCGTTTGCATCTATCTGGATTTCAAATACAGGAATGTCAAAGTTTACCTGTACCTTGAAGGGAGTCGTGCCTCCAAAGTGGCTGTTGGATGCAGATGCACCATTGGTGGGCAGTCGTTGAAGGATCTGGGCAAAGTTATCCATCATCACGTTCCTTTGTTTTTCAAGGGCCTCCTTAAGAAATATTTTGATAGGATCTCCTGCTCCCTCATCTTTCTTTTCATCCCCCATGGGTGGTCGTCAAGTTTTACGAGGTTAATCTTGCAAAGGTTCAACCAGATCGAGCCCCAACTTCTTATACCCCGACCTCGTTGGGGACATGCAAAGAAGGACCGATAAAAAGAAGACTGCTCTGATACCACTGATCCGGATTTATGTAGGAACGCAAAAAAATACACATATAACCATAAATATAAATATGCAGTGGAAATAACACTTCATTTCATTAATATCAAAGAACTGAAATTTGATTGCAGAAAGAATGGAAATAAACTAGCTAGGGCACTAGTAACTTATCTCTGAGAAGAGATGTGGTGGCTATAGGCCTCTAAACTGTGTTACAATGAGGCTCGAGGGCCTATTTATTATTGAGAAACAATGGAGAACTCTAAACGTCCAAAACCTAACCCTAGGAGATGAAGCGCCAAAACTATGGGCCCCATTTGGGTAAATTGGTGTTTCAACTTCCCAGGGACATAACTTCGGCATACAATCTTCGTTCGACGCATATCATACCTCGTTAGAAAGATCTATCCGAGCAAAAATTTCGATGTGGGCAACATCAATTGATGGACCCATGTCTCTCCCAGTTTCCCAAAAAATGTGGTTTAGGGCCTCAAAACGGCTCTTGAAGTTGAGGACCCAAAAAATTGCTAAAAATAGTAAGTTGTGCTGCAACTTAAAAACTGAATGAACTGATGGTGGGGGTTCAAATGGAATAGGTGGGTGGCCACCAATATCCACCTGGATCATTAAGGCCCCAAAATGGCTTCGGGAGTGCAGGACCCAAAAACCTGCTAAAAATAGTAAGTTGTGTTGAATGTGAAAAGCTGCAAGAATTGATGGTGTGGGTCCAAATGGAATAGGTGGGTGGCCACTGATATCCACCTGGATCACACTAGTTGATAGGGAGACATTCCAATTTATTTTTTATTAGTTAATATGTCTGTCGATACTGCATGTACTAGTTTGTTGTGCCATGATTTTTTGTTCTCTTCCAAAAAAAAATTGATGATGTTCACCAAACATTTGTTCGAGGATTCTACCAACCCATTACCTTGAGGGTAATAAGTTGTAGAATGGCCCAATGTAATCTAATATTTGTGGCAAAATTCCACCATTTTCTTGGACCTAAAAGCAGCAGCATTGTCAGTGATAATCTTTCTAGGACAGTCAAATCTAGAAAAAATATGGTTTTCAAGGAATTTAATGATTACTAAGTCTGTGTCAGTTCTAGAAGGGATCGAATCTATCCATTTTTTAAAGTATTAAGTTGCAGTGAGGATCCATTTGTGTTAGGAAGAGGAGGCAAGATGGATTTCTCCAATAAAATCTAGGCCCCATTATTGAAAAGGAGCTTCAACGAAGATAGGATGCAAAGGTAATGGCAGTGGTTTTCTTTTGCTTTCAAAGATTTGGCACTTATGACAGGAAATTACCATTTTATGGATGTCTTGAAAGAAGGTGGGCCAATAGTAACCATCTCTAAGAATTTTGTTGACAGTAGTTTTCTAATAGAGGTGGCCTCCACATTCTCCTTCATGAAACCCATGCTTGATCTTATCTGCATCATTCTCACGCAAACATTTAAGCAATATACCACTAGCATTTTTCCAATATAAAATTTTATCTATAATTCAGTAGTTTACAACCTTCAACTTTAAGAATCTAGCCTTTGTTTTGGACAAACCAGGAGGAAAATTAAGATTAAAAAGCACATATAAATATCAGCATACCAAGATGAATTAAAAAATGATTCTTCAATAAGTGGAGTTGCCAACTCCTCCTGTTCATCTAATGCATCAATATTATTCATGTCCGGTGCTTGAAAGTTTGCTTCAGCCATGAGTTTAGCCAATCCTTGTCCTTTGATTAGTTTAGTGGGCTTGATTTCTAGATCATATTCTAATATAACATCAATCCACTCACCCCTTCTGCCATCAGGATCTTGTGTTAAGATGTCTTTTACCACTGTGTGAGGCACAAATGCAATTATGTGTGAGTACAAAATGTAAACTCTGAAATATTTTAATGCCTTGATTAAGGAAAAAGATTGTTTCTCCATTATGTTGTATTTCAAAGGTGCATCTCTTAATGCCTTGCTGAAAAATGCAATGGGTTGTTCCTGCCTTTACATATTTTTCTGTAATAGGACAGTAACAACTGTATGTTCTGATGCAAATAAGAAAATGAAGAAGTATTTGGTAAAATCAGGGCTAATTAGAATTGGTGTTTGGGTAAGTGCTTGTTTTACCATTTCAAAGGATTGCTTTGCTTCTATGGTCCATTGAACTCCTATTTCTCTTTTCAACATGTTTGTAATGTTTCTTAGGAGTTCTACAAGGTTTGGGATGAACTTTCTTAAGAAATTTATCTTTCCAATGAAATATTGTAGCTCATTGATGTTTCTTGGATGGCTGATTTGCAATATTCCTTCAATCCTTTTTGGGTCAATCTTGATCCCTTCTTCAGATATGATATGGCCTAAAAGCTTACCTTCTTGAAGGCCAAACAAAGTTTTCTTTGGATTCAAAGATAAACCATACTTTCTACATTTTTTAAAGACTTTTCTTAAGTGAGCTGGGTGTTCTTCATCTGTTTTTGAATAGACTGTTATGTCATCAAGGTTTATCACAATGAAGTAGCATATCTCTTCTAAGAAAGCAATATCCATGGCTCTTTGAAAGGTGGCACCATCAATCTTTAACCCAAAATTCATTTTAACATACATGAAGGTGCCCCAGGGTGTAGTGAAAGTTGTCTTGTGTTGATCATCTGGGTGTACCAGCACCTGATTGTATCCTGAAAAGCCATCTAGAAAATAAATTCTTTTAGAACCCACTACCCTTTGTAAGATGTGATCCAGTTTTTGGTAAAGGGTAGTTGTTTTTTAAGGAGGCTTTGTTTAAATTTCTGAAGTCTATGCATAGCCTAATTTCTCCTATTTTCTTCCTCACTAATACAAGATTTGAAACCCATTCAGAGTATCTCAGAGGGACTATTATTCTAGCATCATACATTTTCTTAATTTCTTTCTCAACCAGGGGTAGTTGCACAGGGTTTATTCTGTGCAATTTCTATTTAAAGGGCTTTTGGGTTTCTTTGAGAGGGATCTTACGCTGAATTACCTTTGTATCATATGACTTTAAATCTTCATAACTCCAAGGAAAAAATCAGTAAATTCTCTAAAAAGCTCAAGATATTTCTGTTTTATATGAGCAGGCAGTGTTTTGGATAGTTTGGTCATTTTGGGTTTTTGTTCACTACCTATATTGCATTCTTCTATTTCAGCTTTAGTGGGTTCCATTTTTGGCTTCCTGGAAACATCATTAAAGTCAAAAAATTCTTCTAGAGGAACTAGTCCCTTTGGCAAGTTATCATTATTGGGCTGCAACACTTCAAAGTCTTATTTCTCTAAATTTGTGCACAGTTCAGTTTTATGTGTGTGTTCTTTTGTTAACAGATTTATATTAGTATTATCAGGAGGTTCTTCTTTGTAAGATTGTTCCTCGGTAGAGAAATATTCTTCATACTCTGAGTCTGAACTTGGCATTTCAAACTAATTTATGGACTACAGGAAATCTTCTATATGTTTATCTCCTTAAAAAATGTGCCAATATTTTATGTTGTCAGGAATCGCTGGTCTATATTTGACTTGGACTATGTACTGTTTGCTATGGTAATGTTTTTGACATATGTTGGTTGCAAAGGCTAGGCCATTGGCAAGAATGTTTTGATTTCTAGGGACAAAGGTAAGGTCATATTCTATGAATGTTTTCAAGAGGTCAATGGCATAATCCCTATATGCTTTCAGTCTTGGATGCTTGGTTGTGTATTATCCATTGATTTTCCTAATAACTAACTCAGAATCTCCATGGACAGTTATCCTCCTGGCTCTGAATTTCTTCAGTAATTGTAGTCCTCGGAGGAGTGCCTCATATTCAGCTATGTTATTTGTGCATTGAAAGTTTAGTTTGTATGAATGGCCTTTTGCATGATGCACCCATATGCCTTCTCCTGAACCAGTTTTGCTACAAGACCCATCAAAACTCATACTCCAAAGAGGTTCAATTTCAGATTTGTCATTGATTTGATCACTGTTGTCCCCATTATGTTGTTTATAGTGGTTGCCACTATGTTGTTTACCATGTTATTCTTTAGGGTCTGCACTATGTTTGTCATTGTTTTGTTCCATATGGTCTCCACTATTTTTGTTGTTATATTCTATTTGGGAAAACTATTTTGGTTGTTCCTTCTCTATTTCCTCTTCTTCTACAGTAGTTTTCCCATTTTTTGCTACTTGTTCATTAACATTTTCATCATTGTAGAGGATAAATGAATCAAGATCAGTATGATTAGAATAAAGAGGAGAGTTGTCTAGCTTTTCCTCACTGCTAACCATGTATTTCATGTGGGTTTCCTTATATAATCTTCTTGGTTGACTAAAGACAGGGATGCTAGCATAGGTCATGTCCATTTGTAGGGTACCTTGGAGTTTAGCACCCCATGATCTTTAAAGGAGCATGCCATATTTAGGAGGAATATCAGCTACTACAATATCCATTACTAGGCTCTTGGCTGGTATTTGTTCTAAGTTGACACACAAATCTTTGATTAAGCCCAGACATTTAACTCTACTGGAATCAAAAGAGTATAAATATTTGTATGGTCTAGTTATTTCAAGGCCTAATATTTCCACTACTACCTTTCGCATGAGGTTGTGTGAAGCCCCTGAATCTAACATGGCATTATGAAGAATTTTGTCATAAATGTTTAAAGTAACATAAAATGGAGGAACACCTCCCTCTTGAAATTTCCCTTCTACTTCTAGTTCAAACAGAAGTTCAGGTTTGTCATCATTTAAATTCACAGGATCAGCATTTTATCCTATGTTTAAATCTTTAAAAAGTTGGGATCTATATACATTTTGAGTGACCAATTTAGTAAGAGGAATGGATATTTTAATCTTGGAAATTTCATTCTCTATAATGAAAGGTGTCTGAATTTTGGAAATGCTCAAATCAGCCTTTTCAGACATAGTTTTCACAGCAATTTCAGCTTACTGGTTTTTATTAGGAAACTCTGTTAAAACTGTTTTATTAGGAGAACTAGCTATGTTGCTAGTGCTGATTTGGTTACCACTGTGTTCAGGACTAGGTTGGTTATTTTTCTTTTTGTTTTTATAAGAACTTTCAGCCACTATGTTTGGATTTTCTGTTGTCTTTTTAGGAATGTTTTTAGAGTTCTTCCTAGCAGAAATTTCAGAGGTCTTTCTCTTGAGAGTGTCTTGGTTTTTCTTGCTTATGAGGATATACTGTCTATGTACTTCCATGATGAAATTTTCAAAGCCTTGTTTGTATTCTTCAGATTCTATGCTTTCTTCCTCATTTGGTGCAAATATGCCTTGTTCTTCCTTAGTGAGGAAAATAGTATCCTCATTATTCAATCCCATTAAATTTATGTGGTTTTCATCTGTTTCTTCGATTACCCCCTCATCATCATCAGCATAGTTTTCTTGGAAAGGAGGTCTGATTTGCTGATTAGGACCTCTTTGTCTAATTTGAGGGGGGTTTCTCCTAAAGTTCTGGTTTTGGTTCTAATTTTGATTTCTATTTTGAGGAGATATTTGTTTTTCTCTAGGATAAGCTCTCTCATTTACATACATCCTCTCCATGGTTTTGACTAAGTTATCAATCTTTGTATCAGATGTGGAGGGTATAACTTCTTCCCTATATGTGACTCTTTTTTCATTCTTCATTCTAGCTCTCTTAGCAATCAAATTGGCTTCTACACTTACTTCTCCCCTCTACATGTATTCTAAGGGGAGGGGTTCTCTTTCTCTTAATTGGTAGGCCATTTCTGGATCAAATCCATTAGGGAATTTCATAAGATCTAGACCTTATGGAGGTCTCATGTGTACAGGAAGCGCATTATATACACTATTGAACCTAGCGTAGTATTCTTGAACACCTTCTCCAACATTTCTCTTAATGTTTTCATACCCCGTTAATATTTGGAGAGGGTTCTTCTTGAATTTCCATTTTTTTAAGAATAATTGATGAAAAGAAGGGAGGTCATTTATTCTATTAGGGGTTAAGCCCTTAAACCATTTTCTTACTTCTCCCCCTAAGCTTTGAGCAAACATTCTAATTTTAACAGTTTCTTCATCTATTTCTTGTCTATCAAAGTAGTCATTCATTCTGTCCACATGTTGTTTAGTAGTAGTAGAACTACTAGCATCATATAAGGGAATCTTGGACTGATAGTCTTGTGTTATAACAACTAAAGGTTGTGGTAGAACTAGGGGAGAATACCATGTTGCCATGATATGTGGTTGTGGAAACAATGGAGGGTTAACAAGTGGAGGGTTTACAAAAGGAGGTGCAGGGTTAAATGGAGGAAGGTGAACAGTGGGTGATGAAGTTAGTACAACAAAATTCTGTTGTAGGGTGGATGTGTCTAAAACTATTTGGGTTATCAAATTCTGAGATCTAGTCCTAGACAAGCTTTCTTCTAGGGGTGAGTTAGATAGGATATTCTACAAGTCTTTAAGGTTTTCAGGTAGGGAACTTGCTTTGTGGATTGGTCTGCTAACATCTGGGTTTTTAGATCTAGGAGGCTTCCTAATGATGCTTTCAGGATTATCAACTATTGCAGGAGGGTTTGGGTCAGGATGGGATCTGGTATGAATTCTTCTAGAAGCCAGGACTTTGGACCCAAAAATCAAAAAGGGTTGAAATTTTATAGCAGTCTTAAAGGACAAACTAATCTGTGAAAGAAATAATTAATCCACAAAGTATTCTTGACTAGGGTCTTTTGATGTTGTGATGGTAAAATAAGTTTCCCAGTGGAGTCTATGGAAAACCAATGGAATCAGCAGGCCTACTGAAAACTAGTGGAGTCACCAGGTGGAGGATTTTTACTTGTTTTATGGCTGGTTGTTATCCACCATCAGCAACCAGGTACCATTCTTTGCTAACACTTGATTCATCTATGTTTAAAATGAGGTTTTTTGAGTTTATATTTTTTTGTTTATTACTCAATATCCCCAGTATGGTCGCCACTATGTTGGCTCCTTGTGATTTGCAAGATTGGCAAGAACAAACGCTATAGGGAAACACATCAAAACCACTTTGGAATCCTAGGACCTATCCCTCCTGGATTCAGAGAGGGATCTCTCTATGTAATTGTTTATAGATGATATGTCCTTGTGCTCTTGTTTATGATGTTAGGATAGTTATTAAGTTCTAAGGACTTGTTTGTTTTGATTGATTGATTGATAGGTTGATAGATCAATGGTGTAATTAGTTGAAGGAGTGTTTCAGCTGAATAGATAGACTATGAGAAATATCAATCCATTGGGCTATGGAGTCATAAAAGGATTTAATTATTCATCAAATTTGTAAGGGTTTTCATAGGGCAAGCTAAATATATCAAGTGGATCTCTTAGATTAGATGTGAAATGAAATAATAGTGAGTTGTGAAGGCAGCAAAACTAAAAGTCAGTTAAGAATCTTTTAATTCTACTTCAACAAGAAAAGCCTTTTAGGTAATTGTTTGAGGCAAACCAAAGGACAGGGCACACCATAGACTTCTTTGGCCAAACTTTAATAAGAAAACCTTTAAGACAACAATCCAACAATCCTAGAATTACTTCCAGACAAAGAACACATTTAAGATAACAATGAGTGCAGCTAAAGAGCAAGCTAAACCTATCTTCTTTAACTAAACACTCTAAAGACCTTCAAAGCAATAGTTTGAGGCAGACCAGAGGATAGGGCATACCATAGACTTCCATGGTTTAGACTCTACTAAGTATAATTCAAAGAAAGGCCTTAAAAACAATGTTTCAAGCTACACCAAAGGACAAATCTTACCATAGAATTATGTGGCTTGACTCTATTAAATCATTTCCAAGACAATAAGCTAGGTGGAACCAGAGAGAAACTAAGAATTCTCCAATCAGAACCCACAGAGAAAACATTTACATTAAAATTTTGCATAGAAATAGGTGCCAAGACAAGTCCTACTTCTAAAATTTTTGTCTTTTTATCGAGAAGTAATACGTAATGAAAACAAGGAAAATATTTCACAAAGAAGAAAATCTCAATTATTTAAATATACCCAAGAACTCAGGAACGTGCCTTTGTATTACCCATGATCAAAATAGTTATTGTTTCCATACAATAGATCTCTGTAACCTTAAAGCTTTCAAATCTAAATTAAAAGTTCTCAACTAGCTCAAGAGAACCGCCCAAATAACCAACCAACCAACACTAAAAATGAAGCTATACAAGGCAATATTTATCCGCAAAATGAGGAGGTGATCCTAAGCTAGGGTTTTACATATATTTATTAAAGGGTTAATGAGTTTTTTGATGTTTCATTAGGGGGAATTTTGATGTCTAAAAAGGGCTCCTAAGGAAAATGTACAATCAAAATTCACTTTATGAAAACTAATCACATTTTAGGGATGACATCATCTCTAATGGTTGAGGTACAATTATTGAGCAGCGGTACTTACTTTTCAAGATTCTCAATGGTGGGGATGTAAAAATTCATGGTTAACCATGGTGTTTAAGTATTTTTAAATGTATAAAGTACTCATAATAAATGTCATTTCTAATAATTTTTTGAATAAAAATATATTATTTTCATTTCATACTTTTGGAAAGAAACAATGCATATCCTATACATTTATTATATTATATTATTTTTATATAACATTTTTTTAATTACATGTTATTATACAATCTAAATAATATAAATATATATATATATAAATTACTGTGCATATAATATAATTAACTTATAAATTTTTATATTTTTTTATATTTTAAGTTATTTTTTTCTTTCACGTAAAACACACCCCATTAAATATAGATAGTCTCTGAACATATGCCAAGCATTTCTGGAAACAAAACAGCCATTCCCTTTGAGAGAGAATGGAAACAAGGCTACTTAACACCTGTTGACAGAGTGCTAACAGCCCTAGAGGGACAAAAAAACCACAACATAAGCATCAAAGCGTCTCTTGTTGCTCATCATCAAACAAAGGAGAGATGAAAGAAGAGAGAGACAGCATAAGCATGATGCTCCATCACCATAAGAGCTGGCAGTAGAAACTTTCCCAGCCCCATATATATATAGCGTAAACAAAGACAAAAAGCGAGCCCAGAACCTCCTTACATAAGGAAAACAATTCTGGACTCAATATAGTAGCAGTTATTGCAAAAATTTTAAAATTCCACTGTACAATGCTGAAAATAAACTGACAATTACACAAAAGGAGGTTGTTCATGGTTATGAACAGTCCCATTCACTACTTCCGCTACTGCCCAGGACCCCAGAGCACGTTGAGCACCTTCTTTAGATAAGATATCTGCTTGCTGGTTCCTTTCCTTGTAAATGTGAACAACAGAAATCTCAGAGAAAAAAGTTTTAAGACGACAAATCTCCTTAAGCAAAGGAAGAAGAATAAAATTCCTGCACTACTGAGTCCCATTGAACCAGTTGACAACATTCCTTGCATCACCAAAGATCTGAATCTGATTTATCTGTTTGGAAATAAGCCAGCATAAAATCAAATGGAGGGCTTTAAGTTCAGCAAAGTTATTTGACCCTTGCCCAAGGCCAACAGAGGCTCAGAGAGATTTCTCAGCAGAGAGATGGATAACCAGCCCAGCCCCACAGGAATCATTGACATCAGAAGCACCATCGAAGTAAGCCCAAGGGAAGGACTCATTAATTGACTCCGGCTGAACATTGCGAGAGGAACCTTTGACATTCGGCGAAGGAATGCTATCGAAGATTGCAGCTCCCTCTGCTGCCAGCTTTACTAAAGGAAAGGAAGACTCTTTGAAGATAATCCTGTTGCGGGCGATCCAGGTACCCCAGGCTATTAAAAGAGGAAAGGCCCTGATTTTGTCATCTGAAGCCTCTTGCCACCAATGTTCCCAAGCTTGTAGAAGACTATCTCCATGCCATCTCAAAGGAATGGTTGTTAAACGCAGAGATTCTGCCCAAAGGCTAGTATTAAAAGGACATAGGAGAAAGAGGTGAAGAGGCGATTCTTCGTCAAATTTACAGAGCGAACACCAGCTCGGCCCCTGTTTGCCTCTTTTTTGCAGGAATTCCCAAGTTGGGACCTTATTACGAAGAATACACCAGAAAAAAAGTTTGGTTTTAGCTGGGCATTTAAGCTTCCAGAGCGATTTGGACCACCAAGCCGGATTCTCCCAACCTTGTTGCATCATAAGCCATTTATAACCGAACTTAGGGGAGTAGGTACCTGTCTGAGCATGCACCCAACGCAAAATATCATCAGAATCCGAAATTCTAACAGAAGAGAGAGAAAGATCAGCAACATACCGGCTCCATTCTTCCATCCACCTATTATCCAAGTGCAGGTCCATACCAGACATCCAGCCCTGCTTGACTAGAGAGGTGGTTCTGGGATCTGCCACCTGGTTTAGGTAAATATAACCTTCAGAGTTTAAATGAGCAACTAGATCGCGGGACAAAGAGAAATTGGGCGAACAGCCGACCCATGGGTCACAACCCACCCGCACCTGGCTTCCGTTACCAACCTGCCAAGCCAAGCCTTTCTCAATAAGCTGGACTGAAGCCACTACTGCTTTCCAAACTGAAGATGCATTTGTGGAGGTTTTGACAGGGGACCGGACCCAATCCAAAATAGTACCTTGGCTAATGTATTTGCGCTTGATGACTGAGACCCAGAGAGAATCTATGGAGATTAGGCGCCATGCTAATTTGGCCGCCAAGGATTTTGCAAAAGAAGCCAATTTTTTTATACCCCAGCCGCCCCACTCCTTAGGTCTTGTAATTTTATCCCAAGCCACCCAAGGGCTGACCGAGTCCTTTTTTGACCCAGACCACAAAAAAATTCTGCAAAGTTTGTCTATAGAGCCCAAAATGCCTTTAGGGACCCAGGAAAGACTGGCCCAATAAACTGGGATAGCCATCAGAACAGATTTGATTAAAACCAGACGTCCAGCCCTTGATAACCACCTAAAACTCCAATGAGTAAGCCTTTTTTCAATCTTGGCAAGAAGCCATTTCCAATCCCGAATGCAATAAGAGTCCGGTTTTAGCAAGAACCCAAGGTATTTGAAGTGATCCTGCATAGAGCGGACTTCAAAATTCAACAGCCTTTGAATTTTGTTAAGCTCTTCTCCAGAAAGACCAGAGGGAGTGATGGTTGATTTTGCAGAGTTAATTTGGAGCCCAGTTGCTTTTAGAAAAAGCTCCAGCAGAGCCTTTAAGGCACGACTGTCCTCGATAGACCCATTCAGAAAAATCAGAATATCATCTACAAAAAGAAGATGCGTGATCCATAAATTTGTAGCCACTTCAATCCCTTTTATGATGCCCTGTCTTTTATCCCGGTGAATTAGGAGACTTAATCCTTCGGCTGCCAGCAAGAACAGCAAAGGCGAGAGAAGGCATCCCTGTATGAGGCCTCGTTCAGGGGTAAAAAAGGAGGTTGCAGCGCCATTAATCAGGAGAGCAATTCTATCCTCGATAGACCCATTCAGAAAAATCAGAATATCATCTACAAAAAGAAGATGCGTGATCCATAAATTTGTAGCCACTTCAATCCCTTTTATGATGCCCTGTCTTTTATCCCGGTGAATTAGGAGACTTAATCCTTCGGCTGCCAGCAAGAACAGCAAAGGCGAGAGAAGGCATCCCTGTATGAGGCCTCGTTCAGGGGTAAAAAAGGAGGTTGCAGCGCCATTAATCAGGAGAGCAATTCTGTAGAGGAAACACAACTCATAATCCAACGAACAAAGTCATATCTGAAACCAAGATGAGTAAGAAGAAGCCTAAGATAAAGCCAACTGAATCTGTCATAAGCTTTAGACAAGTCCAATTTTACAATAATTCCTTTTCTTCCACTCCTTTTTAAGTTGTGCAAGGATTCCTGAGCAACACCTACAGCTTCATGAATTTGGCGGCCGCTAAGAAACCCAAACTGTTCCGGGGATAGATGAGAGGAGAGAAAAGGTTTAAGCCTCGCAGCAATGACTTTCGCAATGACTTTATAGACACAAGAATAGAGGGAGATAGGACGAAAGTCAGCAAAAGAAGAGGGATGGTCCGACTTCGGGATCAAAGCAAGAAAAGTAGAATTAAAAGGGCCATAGACTTGACCCGTGGCTCTAGATTCTTCAACAACAACAACCAGGTCATCACCGAAGGTATCAAAAAAATGCAGAAAAAACTCAACAGTCCAGCCATTAGGCCCTGGGCTTTTGTCCTTTGCCATGCCTTTAAGGATATCCTCAACTTCCTGTTTGGAGACAGGAGCCATTGATGCCTCATTTTCTTCCTCATCCACAAACCTAGGAAACAGCTGAGACACTCTGATTACTTCAGCAATGGTCACTTCAGTGGGGGCTTTAAAGAGATTTTTGAAGTAGGCAACTCCCAGTGAAGATAGCTCCTCGAAAGAAGAGGCCACATCTCCATTCCCCTTCGGAATTTCCCAGATTGTATTAGCTATCTTCCTGCCTTTGGCATAGTTATGGAAGAACTTAGTATTTTCATCCCCTGCTTGAAGCCAAAGGGCCCTGCTTTTTAATCTCCAGGTTTATTCTCTTATCTGTAGGATTCTCCTTTTTTTGGCCTCCAAGTCCTTAATTCTGCTTCTAGCTTCAAAGGAGTCATAACCTCCTCCTTCAGGATCTTCTAAAAGAGCTAGATCTGAATTTACCTTTTGTAATTCCTCCTCCTCCTTCTTCTTCATGTTGGCTGCCCAGTCCTTAGCAGCTGTTTTCATTTTCTTCAAATTATTCCAGAAAAATTTACTCCTAGAAGAATCATGCCCACCTGGGTCCACCTCCCAAGTTGAGGCAAAAAGCTCTTGGAAGGAGTCTTCTTTGAGCCAAACAGGGTTGAACCTGAACGGCGTACCAGGTTTCCTTCCAGCGCCTTTAATCTCAAGGAGGATAGGAAAGTGGTCAGAAATACCTCCTTCAACAGTCCAGTGTCTAAACTCCGTGATCAAGTCCATCAGAGGCTCACTTAAAAGAAACCGATCAAGCCTTTTTCCCACCCAATCCTGGCCAACTCTTCTATTTCTCCACGTTGGTTTTAATTTCAGAAGGGGCGTGTCCACCAGATGAGCCAAAGCAATATTGTTAAGGAAAAAATCTGAAAGAGGGTCTGCTTTGGCAGAGACACCCTAAGATTCAGCTTCCCCTATCGAGAAATTGAGATTGCCTCCAATAAATAAAAAAGGATGTCCAATCCAAGAGGAACGAAAGATTGCAGACCAGAACCTCTCCCTCTCCAAGCAAGGTCCATATATATTCAAAGAAAGCAAGGATCGGTTGAACTCACTTGAAAACTTTTCCACAGCTAGCACATTCTGGGAACCCCAGGAAGAAACATACTTCAGTTTAACAGGGTTGAAGCCAGAGACCACTCCTCCAGATCTCCCCATGGCATCCAGAGAAAAAAAGGACCAGCGAGGCATCAGCTTGGAGAGAACAGAGACTACCTCCTCCCCTTTGCCCAGAGTTTCTTGAAGCATAATAAGGTCAGGATTATGAGCACGCACGAGATCTTTCAAAGCTAGCCTTTTGGCCTGACTAGCTAGGCCTCTGCAATTGAAGGAGAGGACTATCATGGCGCATCCCCGGAGGGTGGCCGCTCTGCTCTAAGCACCCTGGGGAGAGTCAATTGTTTACCATCAGCAATATCAAAAACCGCCTTGGATTGAGCTAAGGAGAGGTTGGAATTTCTACCTCTAGTCTTTCGAATCCCAGTATCAACAGAGTTCGTGGCTAAACCACCCACCGCAAATCCCAGAGCTCTCCTGTCCGAACGAGGTCTGAGATTATAGGGAAAAGGGCCGGGATCAGAAGACCAAGGGCAAGGGTCACAGGGTTCCGACCGAGGAGAAATGGGAGGACCCGGAGCGACTCGAACTGAGACAACCAGGCTATCAAAAGGAGGCGAGGAAAGGTTTAGGGCCGAGAGTTCGCTCACAAGTTGCCTGGAAGGACCAGGCTCCAAACAGACATCAACAGGAAAACAAGCAGAAGACGAAGACAAGGGGGGAAATGAAGGGGACATACCCGCCGGAGTCGCCTTGCCAATGTCGACTGCTGAAGGTTGCGCCGAAGGGTCATCCATATCTTTGACCGGGAGCGACGAGGGACCAGCATCATCCATTGCATTCTGCATCTCAGCTATCATGACGGGAGAAAAGACCCCTTGAGCCGAAAGTTCCGGTTCTGCGTCCAATGGGTCCCCATCCTGAGAAGAGATAGGGGTTTTCTGAGCCCTTTTCTGCCTCCTCTGTCTGCGTTTGCGTTGGTGACCCAACGGACAGTCCCGAGCCAGGTGGCCTGTCTTGTGACATCTATTGCACCGGAAGGGGAGGTGCTCATAATCCAAGACTTGCACAAACTCCATATACTTGTATTGAAGCGTCATGGTCTCCGCAAGTCCTTCACGAGGGTTGAGGCTCACCAGGATACGAGCCACACTTTTATCCTTGGTCTGCAGGAAGGATTTGTTGGCTTCAAGATAAGTGCCCAACATGTTCCCAATCGAAATGAAAACCGAATCGGTCCAGAACTGTAAAGGAAGGACAGGTAGCTTAACCCACACCGAAGACTCGGCCATTTTCTCTTTCTGGGCATCGAAAAGAGGAGTCCAGCGTCTGAAGAGCAGAGGTCGCTTGCCGAAAAACCAGTTCCCTTCCAAGACTCTGTCCACTTGATCTTTCTTCTCAAAAGTGATTGTAAACCATCCTCTCGCCAAAATGTTAATATCAACAGGCAGTCCTGGAGAATCATTCCACGTATTCTGAGCCCATTCTGCGATGAAAGCCTCCGAGAAATTTCTACCCCTAACTCTCCCCACTACCATGGTCTCGGCTAGATCCATAACTTTTTCTATACTAATGTCCACCCCAAGCAGGCATTTCGGGCTTCCTTCCTTAGATTTGATAAACTTGGCCTTCTTCCTCTTAGTTCCCACAGCTTTCTTGACCTCGGGTTCCTCAGCTAGCGACTTTGCAGAGGGGAACTCTGCGCGGATAGTCTCGAGAAGAAGAAGTTTCAATGCTTCAACAGAACGCAATGAGTCGATTCCATTGACACCGATATGCTGGTCGCCATCCCCTGGAGCAACTCCACATTCCGGCACAACCCCAAGATTTTCAGAGGCAACCGTTTTAGGGGCAAAATCAACGGCTTTGTTGGAAGAAACCCTAGACAGAATGTCGCAGATACGGCCCCCATCCTTCTTTGAAACATCAGTCCTACCTTCAGAAAGTAACGAGGGAAGTAGCGCCCCCACCACTCCGACAGGGTTTGCTTTGGGAAGACTGTTCAACCCCTCAGACACCCTATGCTCATTCAAAGCCCCTGTGAGAGGAGCTCCCAGCGGAGAAAGACCCCCAAATGGTTCGGCGCTTAACAGTGCAGGACCTTGATCAAACTGAACCCCACCATTATCAAACCCTACCTCAAGACCACCAGAAACACCATAAGAGAGAGGGTTACCTTGAAGCGCCGAGGGCTGCAAGGCCGCCACAATATTGAGCCCTTCTTTGAATAGCTCTTCCGAGGTCAAGGGGCGACAACTAGCCGGAAGATGCTGGAGACTGAAACTGGAAGCGCTCTTCTGCTCAAGGAAGTTGAACCCAGAATCTCCAAAGCCCGACGGGAAACCCTTCCAAGTAGACTCAGCAGCCGAATCTAACGAGGAACGGAAAGGAAAATGAAGATCAAGATTTTTCTCAGAGACTTCTACTCCCCAGACAGTGAGAAAGTCCTCCGGCGATGGCTCAAGCTCAACTGAAAGACTATCAATACCCATTTGATCTAAAAACGGCCTTCTTAAACTGACCTCCGAATCCTCCAAACTTCGCTTTCCTGCAGCAACCCTAGACTCTGGAAAAGGCTCAGAGATGCCAAATGTGCGTCGAAGAGGAGGCCCCATTCTGGAGAAGCCTGATTCAAGTTGACACGTACCGGTGGCAGATCTCGGGTCCTGCGGAAACAGCACGGAGAATCCTCGGCACCTTCAGGGAAACCCTATCCATCGCGTCCCTTAAACAATATTATCACTTATGATGCATTGGTGGATCCAATTGACATGCAGGGTTATCAAAACCAATTTGATAATAGAAGGAGTTTAGCTACAGGGCTTCCCCATCACCCTTGGCCACCACCTCCCCTGCAATCCTCATGCCCAGGATACCATCCCCTCTTCTTCTTCTTCTAATAAGAAGAATTCAAGTGTTAAGAAAGAAGGGGAGAAAATTACATGAAAACATTGTTCCAAAGGGGGGCATGATGAACCCCACTGTTCGAAACTACATCCTAAATTAAGACTAAAGAAACAAAATAACAAAGGGAAACAAAAGACGACTGCCACTACACAAAAATATCTTGGATCCAATTTAGGAGATGAAACCAAGATTGTTTCCATGGTTAAAAAAGGAAAGGAAGCTATAGCAAGTTCTATTTCCTCAAACAGTCACAACAACACTCCAAATTAATATACAAGAATAAAATTATTCCATGTTAGAGTAATTTCTAGTCATACAAATATTGATGCATTGTTTGATAAAGGGTCACAAGAAAAATTGATTTCAGAATACTTAGTTAAAAAACTAAACCTTGAAACTGTATCTCATTATAATCCATATCCTTTGGGATGCATAGTTAACAATGTCAATTTACAGGTGACAAGGAAATGTATTTTCATATTTTCTCTTACTGCAAACTTTGTCGATGAAGTTGAGTTAGATGTGGTTCCACTTGACATTTTAGGGATTATCTTGGGTAGTCCATATTTGTATGACATGAAAGTGGCTTTAATTTCATAAGAAAAAATATCATTTGATCAAAGATGGAGTGGAGTATATTGTGAGAGCTCATCGCAAGAAACTAAATATCTCTTTAGTTAATGCAGGGCAAATGAAGATGCTATTAAATGGAAGTAAAACTTTTGTGATTCTCATGATCAAGAAAAATGAAGATGTTAACTATAAATATTTTGAAGGATGTGATGAAAAATTGAAATCTTATTTGTTTGATGTGGTAGGTCAGCATGGCGAGATGTTTCAAGAACCAAAGGGGTTACCACCCAAGATGGGAATTCAGCATAAGATTCAGCTGCAGCAAGATGTTCCACTTCCAAATATTGGTATGTATCACATGTCAATTATGGAGAGTTTTGAAATCAAGAAGAAAATTGAAGAGTTTCTAAATAAAGGTATCATACGCCCATCTACTTCGCCATGTGGTTCTCCAATAGTTTTTGTTCCAAAGAAGGACGGGACTTGCCGCATGTGTATCAATTTCTGTGCATTGAAAAAAATCATGGTAAATAATCTCTACCCACTTCCATGCATTGATGATTTGCTTGATCAATTAAATCATGAAAATTATTTCACTAAGTTAGAATTGAGAAGTGGTTATCATCAAGTGAGGATAGCTAAAGAAGAAATTTGAAAAATTGCCTTCAATAGTAGACAAGGATTGTATGAGTGTTTAGTTATGCCATTTTTCTTAACAAATGCATTAGATACTTTCATAAGAGTAATGAATGATGTACTTAGAACATTTATGGATGAATTTGTCATTGTTTACTTAGATGAAATACTCATATTCAAAAAATCAAGAGAAGAACATGTCATGCATGTGAAGAAGGTACTTGATGTTTTGAGAAAAGAGAAATCGTTCCTTAAAATGTCAAAGTGAAAATTTGGTAAGACTTCATTGGTATATTTGGGACACATTTTTGGAGGAGGTGAATTGAAGATTGATCCTTCCAAAGTTGAGGTCATTCTAAATTGGCCCAAGCCCAATACAAGGACCGAAGTATGAATCTTTGTAGGGGCAGCATAATATTGGAGGAAATTCATTGCTAATTTTTCTTCCATTGCAATGTCGTTACATGCATTCAAAAGCATAAATGAAGTGTTCCATTGGGGATATTTGCAGTATAATTCATTTTATGGTTTAAAGAAAAAGATAAGTTCAGCATCGGTTCTAGCAATTCTAGATCTTAGACAGCCATTTGAGATCCAAACAGATGCAAGTGATTATGATGTGAGAGTAGTGCTCATGAAACATGGTAAGCCTATCTCATTTCATTCTGAAACTTTTAATGAATTTGTGACTGAATATCCTACCTATGATAAAGAGTTATATGCATTGGTACAAATTGTAAATAAATGGAAGCATTACTTGATTGGGAAAGAGACAATTATCCATACCAACCATAAGCCATTGTAGTACTTACAATCACAATCAAAGTTGTATAAATCAAGACATTTTAGGTGGATGAGTTTTCTACAACAATGTCACTTGGTTATCAGGTACAAAAAAGGAATCTACAATAAGGTAGCTAATATGCTCTCTAGGTCTATTGTAAATTCAGCTATTATTCTCAAGCACAATTCTATTATGCATGAATGTTACACTGAAGAGTATGTGAATGATAGTGATTTTCAAGATGTGTATGAGAACTTGAGTAAGTGAAACCAAAGTGAAGAGTTATATTATCATGTGCATAACATTTTGTTGTATCACTTGGGCAAGTTATGTATACCACAAGGAGAAAGAAACAGTATCATAAGGGAGGCGCACACATCATTGATTGCAAGACATTTCAGTGTAGGAAAGATAGTAGTGCATATTCAAAGGTATTTTTATTGGCCACGCATGAATGAAAGTGTTTCTCATTTTATTAGAGGATGTTATTTAAGTGCAAGAAGTAAGCCTAGCAATAGGAAGTTTGGTTTGTACACACCACTTCCAGTTCCTTCTCATCCTTGGGACAGCACCTCAATGGATTTTTTAGGAGGCCTTCATATGTCAAGGAAATTTCATGATTATTTGTATGTTGTGGTAGATAGGTTCAACAAAATGTGTATTTTGATGGCATGTAAGAAAAATATTACAGCTGAAAAAACTGCTAATCTTTTCTTTCAAAATGTATGGATCCATATTGGTCTTCCTACTTCTATTGTAAGTGATCAAGATTTTCAATTTGTTGGGAATTTTTGTTCAAAATTATGGGACATGATGGATACAAAGTTGAAGAAGAGTACATCAATTAATCCACAAATAGATGGTCAAACAGAGGTGGTAAATAGAACTATTATTCATCTTCTAAGAGGCTATTGCAGAAAGAATCCCAAGTTGTGGGATGAACAGTTACACTACATAAAACATCCATACAACTGGAAAAAACATTCTTCCACAAATGCATAGCCATTTGAGGCATGTTTTGGTTACTTGCCAAGATCGCCATTAGACTTTATCTTTGATAAATATGTTGCTATAGATGGACATAGTGACATAGATAAAGCAAGAAATTTCATTGAGAAAATTCAGTTGATACATCACACAGTGCAAGAGAAACTTGAAAAGAGTCAAAGCAGCTATAAGGCAAGGCATAACAAACATCGAGTTGATCACAAATTCCAAGTTGGTGATGAATTTTGGTTGTACATAAGCATGGAAATATTGCAAGGGGAAGGTAAAAATCTCAAACTAATCTGTTAAGGTCCATTTAAATTTATGGAAAAGATTGGTACAAATGCATTCAAGCTAGATTTACCTCCTTATATGAAAATTTATTATGTTGCTAATGCTGAGAATTTGAGATTGTTTGAGACTCCTTTGATTTTTGATCAAGGAGAGCATGTCGAGCTTTCATCAATAGATTATTTCTCACTAGAATATATTGATGAAAATTAGCAAGATCTCATACTTGACAGAAGAATCAAAACTTCAAGAAGAGGGAATGTTGAATACCTTAGAGTTGGGCTGAAAGGTCAGAATCCTTCAAAGGAAAAATGGTTGGAGATTGGAAAAGTGAGGGAATTGTACCCTCACTTGATAAACAATTTATAGTATATTTTGCGGTCCAAAAGGCTTCTAGTGGGGAGGAATGATCCAAGGCTCAAGTTTTAGCTAAAAATTTAAAGTGCTCGGAATTTCTTCGAACCTAAACGACTGGATAGAGTTCGTCGCTAGGATTTTGACGCAACTCGTTTCATCAAAATACGAGTTCGTATGATTGAGTTATCATTTGTTGTTCATTTTCCAAAACAGGAAAAAAAGGAGCCGAACAGGTACAATGATGATGTGGAAGGTACAGTCAGCATTGCAGGGAATATTCTCCATATTTCAACCAGTGGCACTATGACAAGTGTCATCTTCAGATTCATCAGATGGATTTGTGAAGAGAGAAATTGTCCAATGACCTCCAATATTCTTCCTAAGTTGGAATTTGAAATAATTTTTAAGGTTGGAGTACAACTGAACTAGAGGGTGCCATGTGTCCTCTTTGGTGGGCCATCTCCTAACCTTTGGGGTTGAATTATTTGTTGGACTAAGGTTTATAGCGGAATTATTTGGATATATATATATATATATATATATATATCTTATAAAGTTTTAAAACCCACTTTCGGCAAGGTTAACCAAATTTGGAGGGTCTTCTAACTATTATGGCGAAGGTTCCAAACCTGGCAGAGTTGAGAAATTTTGTGGAGGATTTACTATACAGCCGTGTAAAATTATTGTGGTGGAGTGGGGGTCGAACCCATGACCTTTCGCTCGCTAGCCACATGTAATATGAGTTCTCCTACACGGTGTTCCTTACCCACTATCCTCTCCGCGTTATCTTAAATTTAACAAGACTGACGGATGGGAGTTGGAGGGGGCTAGCCCCATGGGCCAACCCCATCCCCATGTGGCCATAAGCTCAAAACCTATTGGGTGTGGAGCCTGATTATCTTGTTTACTTTGTATCACAGCTTTGGACCCCCGTACCTTAAAAGGGGCGGCAACGCCGCCCGAAATTTAATCGCTGCCGTGGGGGGTCCAGGGGGGGGCGGCAGCGCTTTTCGGAGCCCCCCCTTGGCGGGGGTTCGGGGGCAGCGCCCCCGAAGCTAAAAATAGATGTAAAATTGCCTTGTAAAAGTATAGTAATTTCTAGTCAATCTGGGTCGTTCATTAGGCAAATGATCTGACGGTAGAAGTTATGTTTAGATTAGGGTTTTTTGCCCTAGAAGGCAACCCCCTTGTATATATGGGGGCATTGTATTGCGGCTGTGTATGATGAGTGTATTCTTGGAGCGAGAAACAGAGAGGGAGGCTGTGAGAGAGAACAGAGGATATTACAACGGATCTGCTGTAGGTTTTGTCTCTTCATTTTGTTGGATAATATAAAGGAAGGACTGGCTGTTCGGGGTGGACGTAGCCCAAACTGGGTGAACCACGTATATCTGTGTCTCTCTGGTTTTATGTGTTTTGTGTGCTTGTATTTTCTGCATATTTTATGTGTTTCATTGCTCTGTAATATTTAATTTTCTAACAAAAAACCAAGTGCTCCAATGCACAACGGCATAGTTTATTAATCACATTTAATTAAATTTAAAACATGGTTTAACCACAATAAGCCACAACTAGTGCTAACTGTGCTTATCACATTAAACACATCGCTTATCCTCTAATTAAACGTGCTTATCCATTAATTAAACCAGGATTATTTTGGCGGGATTTTAGGAAGGCGTTCCAATTGTGGCGAAATTTCTAAATTTACAAAATTAACTAGCAATTCCTCTAGTGTTAGAGGAAAAATTGGGGCAAAAGCTTTTTTCGGTCATAATTCACTCAATTTTCACCCAAACAGAGCTTAGAAAGAGACATTCTAGGCTAATTGGCATGCTGGGAACTCAATGGAGTAGGTTTCAGAGGTAGAAATGGTCATCTATAGGTTTTTTTGTGCATTTGAATATTTTTGAAGGTGAGGGCCACCAGGTGTTGGGGTCATTGTCAAAGCATCCAGAGCCCAAATTTAGTGAAAAAATAGTCATTTTTGGGAGATTATGATGTTTTAAACTCATTGGAAGAGGTTCCAAGAGGTTATGAATCTTGTAACATAAATTTGAGCACACTTGAAGCTAATACAAAGGCCCACACTATGAAGTTGTACCAAGGAGATGTAGCCCAGGAGGTGTGAACTCATTTATCAAAATTCTATGTGCTAAGCTCTATTATGTGTGTTTGATATGTTTAATATTTCTTATGTTCTGTCATTTAAAATTATGTGTTTTAAGCTTATAACAAACTCATAATTTCACTAAGTACAATGTTTGACAATCACATTCTCATAAACAAACCTATGAAGGATAATTAAAACAAAGCAAAGATAATTTTGTATCTAATATGAAACTAGCATAACAATAACTAGCATTCATTTTCAGTTCACACATGCACCCCCCGCTCATCAATAATGTATCCCAGATACTGAACCTGGGTCATGTCAAAATGGCCCTTCTCCAAATTAGCACACAACTTGTGTTGTCGAAGTGTTTGGAGGACCTATTAGATGTGGTGGAGGTTCTCTTCCAAAGTCTTGCTAAAGATCAGGATGTCATCCAGGTACACCTCCAAAAATTAGTTGGAGAATGGCTGCAAGATGTCATCCATCAACCGCAATAAGGTTGTGGGATAATTTTTCAATCTGAACTGCATGAATATAAATTTGAAGAGGTCCTCCTTGGATTTCAAGCAAGTCTTCAACACATTGGAGGGTTCGATTGGTACCCAGTAATGGCCACACCTTAAGTCTATCTTCTTGAAATATTTGACCCCCTTGAGCTGGTCTAGGAGGTCATCGATCAGTAGAATTGGATACATATTCTGGACTGTGATATTTTTTGCCACCCAATAGTCAATATAGATTCTCCGGGTGTCTTCCTTCTTCTGTACCAACATGATCGGGCTCCCACGGGGCGAGGGGCTTGGCCTGATGTGCCATTTCTACAACATCGCTTGGATATGTCTCCTGATTTCATCATTTTCCAGAACAAAGCATCGATATATAGATCAATTAGGCAGTGATGCACCTTGGGTTGGATTAATGGAGTGCTTTACCTGATAGTGTAGAGGAACCCCTCTAGGTGACAAGAAAATTCCCTTGTATTCCTCCACTAAGTTTTCCATCTATTGTTGCCGTGCAGGGGAGTTTTTTTTAGAGGTTTTGTCCACAATCTTCTTCTTGCCCCGTGGGCAAATTGTAATGAAAAAAAAATTCCTGCTTTAGTAAATAATCTTACTGCACTACTTTGCAGTAGTCAAAGAGATGGTGGAAGGTGGTACTATCTCCAATATCTCATACAAATTATTTCCCAACGTAATCATAAAAGAATGAGGCCTAGAATCATACACTATATTTTTTAACCATGTACATAAATTATCTTCAAATGAATTCTTAAATACAGAAAATAAACAATAGTGAGAGACTTAAACATAAAACAAATATACATAGAGATTTTTCCCTTGGATCAAAAATCAGGACTACAAGCTTGATTTTTCATTATATTATTTTTAGTGTTACAACAAATATATAGACATGTTGAATCATTCATAAACTCTAATCCATTAACAATAGATTACAACATAAATGCAGTTACCTTGACCAGATCTACAAAATACCAGGGGAAGAAAACCATCATGCCCCAAAACCATGTGCAAACCCATGCACAAAACCATAGGTGGGTTTTCCCACCTGCTTCTAGTCGTGGAAAGAATATAAAACAAACCCAACATTCTCCCATTTGTTCTTTTCATTCCATAGGGGGCCACAGGAGAGCTTCGTCATTGGTCTAGCCCTGCAATGCCCATTAATTCTCTACACAAAGAGAAATTCTCAGTCCTCACAGACATCGTCAATTCATCTCGAACATTCTTCAAAGTGTCCACCTTTACCAGCAACACCTTTTTATCCTCAACCATATATCTCACAAAGTGATACTGAACATGAATTTTCTTTGTCTTTGAATGATAAGCATCGTTCTTATCCATCAAAATTTCACTTTGGCTATCACTGTCTATCCTTATAGCTCACTGCACCAACCCAATGCTTGAACACAATCTCTACAACCAAACTGTTTCCTTTCTTGCATGAGTGGTTGCCATGTAATCTACCTTTGTAGTTGAAAGAGCCACTACAGACTGCATTTTACTCATCCAATTTACTGCACCTCCAAATAGGCTAACCATGTACCCAATTGTATATGTTCTTTGGTCTAGATCTTCAGCCCAGTCTGCATCAACAAAACCACAGATGTCCAAAACTCTGTCCAATCCTGGTCTTCCCTGGTAGCACAAACCATAATCACTAGTGCCAAGAAAATATCTAAAAACCCACTTCATTGTTGTCCAATTCTCCTTCCCAAGGTTTGAAATGAACCTACTCAATACTCCAACTTCATGTGAAATTTTTGGAATATTAAAGACCATTGAATACATCAGGCTACCCACTGCACTTGCATATGGAACACGGCACATATCCTCGTCTTCGTCTTGCGCCTTGGGACAATTTTTAGTGGATAGCTTTACACCTACAGGAATAGGAACCTTCATTGGTTTACTATCATTCATATTGAACCTCTGCAATATCATCTTGACATAATTCCTCTGGTTTTACTAGAGCTTCCTATTTTCCCTATCTCTCTTAATTTTCATGCCCAAAATATATTTTGTAGCACCAAGATCCTTCATGTCGGATTTGGAGAACAATTGGGTCTTCAAATTCTAGATAATTTCTTTGTCATTTCCAACCAGAAACATCTCATCCAGATACAAGACCAAATAAATAACATGGTCACAAATTAATTTAAAATACACAAAATGATCCTCTTTTCTTCTGGTGAATCCAATTCCCTGTATATAGGTGTCATATTTTCAATACCACATCCTTCGTAACTGTTTTAACCCATACAAAGACTTTTTTAACCTGCATACTAGTTCTTTCTTGCCCTTCACCGCAAATCCTTTAGGTTTCTTCATGTATATCTCCTCTTGTAGATCCCTGTGAAGAAATTTTGTCTTCACATCCATCTGTTCTACCTCAAAATAAAATGCAACAACAATAGATAAAAGTAATCTAATATAAGTAAAATTCGCAACAGGAGAAAAAAATATCACCAAAATCAATTCCTAACATATGGGAATAACCTTTTGCTACCAACCGAGCTTTGTATTTCTTCAACTTTCCTTTTGCATCCATCTTCTTCTTAAACACCCATTTGCTCCCAATTGACTTCTTCGAGTTGATAAATCCACAAAATCCCATACCTCATTTTTGTGCAAGGATCCCATTTCATCAACCATGGCCTCCTTCCAAAATTTTCCATCCTATGAATCCACTACCTCCCTGACAATTTTGGGATCATCATAAGTAATAGTTAAAGAAAAATTTGAAAAAAAAGTAGATGGAATATACCTTTCTAGCTCCCTTCTTTCCCGAACTGGTCTTCTTAGAGCTAGATATTGTGGCTCTTCCTCATCTGAATCTTGTTCTATTGTAGAGTCTGATTCATCCTCCTTTAGCTTAAACTCTATCTTCTCATATTCCTTTGGTAGGAATACAGGATCAACAACTCTTTCACCTCTACAAACACCACATCTCAGTTGTACACAACCTTCCATATTTTTGGGTTCCAAATCTTGTAAACTTTTAAGCCATCTTTATACCCAATAAAGATGCACTTTTCATATTTATTATCCAACTTGGTCCTTTTCTCCTTTGGAGCATGTACATATGCATCACATCCAAATACCCTTGGATGTGAAAGACATGGTTTCTTACCTATCCATACCTCATGTGGGGTCTTATCCTCCAACACTAATGAAGGTGATATGTTAACCAGGTAACATGTAGTCTCCATTGCCTCTTCCTCGAATTCTTGTCCTAACTCAGTATCACTTGGCATGCTTCTTGCCATTTCCATTAGCATTCTAATCATTCATTATGCAACTCCATTTTCCTAAGGTGTGCATGGATTAGTCTTCTGACGTGCTATACTACACTTCGTACAGAACTGTTCAAATTACTTCTTGTATAACTCTCCACCATTATCTGTCCTCGGCAACTTTATCTTCTTCTCTGTCTAGTTTTCCACCATAGCCTTAAATTCTTTAAATCTATTAAAGACTTTATATTTCTTACTTAAGAAATATATCCATGTATTCCTTGAGAAGTCATCTATGAATGAAACATAGTACACAGACTTACCCAGTGATGGAACCAACACAGTTCCAAACACATCATTGTGCACAAGCTCTAATATCTTGTTATCCCTCATAGCAGCAAAAGGAGAACTCACACTATTTTGCTTCCCATATACACAATGTTCACATAAATTGAAATCTAGAGAGTAATTAGACATAAATTATACCATACCATTACCAAGCAATATCCGAAGGCCCTTCTCTCCAATATGTCTAAGCCTTTGATGCCATAACATAGTCTTTTCTCCATAGACCGCTAGGCTTTACACTCCACTTTCAGGAACTGTAGAAATGTTGCACCCATCAATAATAGTGCTACTCTAAAGATTGTATAGAGTTCCAATCCGAACTCCCCGCATTAATACCAATGCTCCCTGAACCATCTTGTAGGAATATTTCTCGAACAATGTTTTTACACCTGCGTCATCCATCTTACTTACAAAAATCAGATTACTGGCCAATGCAGGAATATGTAGAAAGCCAGGAAGTTTTCTAATCCTTCCACCTTGCATCTTCAGCTTAAATTTTCCACGTCTGATGATTCTAGCCTTCCCATCATCTTATACATCACCACCATCATACCTATCATACTCGCAGAACTGCTCCCTAGGGGGAGTGAAGGGAAAGGATGAAATTGAGTCAGTCAACCATGCCTCATGATCTACATGTGTATTTGAATAAGAATCCAAATACACATCCCCACCTTCATCTAAGGTGGCTTTTCCTCTGAAAAAGGAGCATCATCATATCCCTTTCCTTTCTCATGAGCTTTAGATCTACAATAATATTTGAAGTGCCCTTTCTTTTCACATTTCCAGCACAACTTTATAGGCTTTCCTTGAGATTTAGATCTCCCACTTGAAAACTTATTTTTGTTTCTATTCTGGGACCTTCCTTGTATAGATAGGGCATCTCCATTCTAGCCCTCGATATTTCTCCATCTTACATCCTCTGACAACAAGGCTGAGATAATTTCATGAAAATTCAAGGTAGTTTTATTGCTACTTATTGCAATATCCAAATTGTCCCCAAATTTGGTAGAGAATACAAAAAACTGATGCACTTATCTTCATCTGAGATTTTAATATCAACAAATGACAACTGACTTACCACATTATTGAAGGCATTCAAATTCTCTATTACTGAGTCTACATCCTTCATCTTTGGGTTATACAACATTTTCCGTAGGAACAATTTATTCACTAGAGACTTAGATTGGCACAAATTCCCTAATTTGACCCAAAAATTCTTTGTTGTAGCTTCCCCACATACATTAAACAATACCAAATTTGAGATACACAGCCGTATTGTGCTCTTTTCCTTACGATCCAACTTCCCCCTATCTTCATATGACATTTTTGTTGGTTTAGTACCTGGATCTACTGCGATCTAGAGATCTTTATCCACTAGAAGATCCTCCATCTTGAGCTTCCACAACTCAGAACTCTAACCATTAAATTTATCAATATCTATCTTTCCACTGATCACCATATTCTTTCACCTCAAGAATCAATCCCAGATATATCCCACTGAACAAGATCTACCACAGGCCTGACAAAAAAACCCCTCAGCAGCAAAGGCATCCCTTTGAAGCTAAAATAACTCTGATTCCAAATGTAGGTTTTAAACCTGTAGAAATATTATCTGCAAAAAATTTCTTAAAAACAGAAAATAAACAATAGTGAGAGCATAAAACATAAAACAAATATACATAGAGAAGTTTCCCCTAGATCCCAAATCAAGACTACCAACTTGTTTTGTCAATATATTCCTTTTAGTGTTACAAAAAATATATATACATGCGGAAGAATTCATAAACCCAATCCATTAGCCATTGATTAGAACATAACCTTAGGTCCCTTGACTAGATCTACAAAATACTAGGGGAAGAAAACCATCATGCCCCAAAACCATGTGCAAACCCATGCACAAAACCATAGGCGGTTTCACCAACCTACATCTACTCATGGAAAGAATATAACACAAACCCAACATACACAAGATGCTTTTTCCACAAGTATGTTTGGCCTAATAATACATGAGAAACTTCAACAAGAGAAATATCACATAGTACCTCATCCGTGAAGGGCCAAACTTCTTCATGACTTCTGCTGAAAAGAGGTTCTTTTGGCTTCCACTATCAACACTGAATTGCATTGGATAACCCTTCACCCACATCTGGGAATGGGAGAGGCGCTCCCCATCCTTAGGATCTTCGGGTTCCTCCTTATGGATCTTGGTGGTGGAAACGGTGGCACTGGGTTCTACATCAATGATTTTTTTCCCTTTGTCATTCCCCTTCTCTGATTCTGACTCATAATCAAAACATGCATTTGATTCACATACCTTCATCTCGGCTATCAACGAATTTTTGCCCCAACACTCATTTGTGTTGTGAGTGGATATTTTATGGAATTCACACCACTTCCCTGCATCCTTCTTTGGCTTTGTGATGTTTTTCTTTGCTTGCTACTTCAGCGGGCTGTCCTAAGTGTCCCTGCTTTTTCTTTTCCTATTGTTCTGTGGTTTGGGGGTGCCTTTCCCTGGCTTTGGATTTGTGTCTCCAACATCTCGCTTCTTCTGCTTAAATTTCTACTCAATCTTGGCGGCATATAGATATGTCATGCCAAGCGAGGTAATGTCGAGGAACTCCATTTCCTCTCGAATGTATCTATGCAAATAACTAAAGTACATGAGCACTAAGTGTTTATCTGAATCTTTAATACCAAACTTTGTGTGCAGGGTATGGAACAAATCTGTCAGCTCATGCACATCTTGATCCCTTTGATGTCGCAACGTGGTCCATTGAATGTACCTATCCTCATAGATCCCCACGGGTTAATATTCTTCCTTGATTCCATGTGAGAACGAATTCCAAGTGGGTGTGGCTAAAAAAAGTGAGGTTTCTTCCTCATCCCTCTGTTCACAATAGGTTTCCCACCAATCTTTGACATGGTGGGCACCTTTGAGGAGCGCAAATGTAATATTTTCTTGATCAAATAAATCATGGACCAAAAACTACTCTTCTAACAAATTAAACAAACTATCTATGATGTCTCCATCTATTTGACCCTCAAATATGGGAATGTCAAAGTTTACGTGTACCTTGAAAGGAATGGCGCCTCCAGAGTGGTTGTTGGATGAATATGCGGCACTAGTGGGTAGTCGTTGAAGGACATGGCAAAAGTTATCCATCATTGCATTCCTTTTTTTCTCTAGGGCCTCCTCGAGAAATATTTTTATATGATCTCATGCTCCCTCGTCTTTATTTTCTTCTACCATGGGAGGTCGTCGGGGTTTACGAGGCTGATCTTGCAAAGTTTCAATGATATCGAGCTCTAACTCCTTATATTCTGACCTAGTTGGGGACATACAAAGAAAGATCGAGAAATATTAGACAACTCGGATACCACTGATTTAGACTTACGTAGGAACATAATAAAATACAAAAATAAACATAAACGTAGATATGCAACACAAATATCACTTCATTTCATTAATATCAAATATTGAAAAAAATCTTACAGACAAAATGGAAAACAAAATTGCTCGAGAGATGGTAGCTTATCTCTGAGAAGAGATGTGGTGGCTACAAGCCTTTGAATTGTGTTACAATGAGGCTCAATGGACTTTTATTATTGAACAATAAGAGAAAATCCTAAACAACCAAAACCCTAACCTGAGGAGATGTAACACCAAGCGTTTATGGGCCTCGTTGGGGTTAGTGGGGCAACCAAATTTTGAGGGTCGTAACTTGGTCGTATTATCTCCGTTTGGCATATATGATACCTCATTGGAAATATCTCTCAAAGGAATACAGCCTCTGTTGTTGCCTTTTTCAAATTGTTAGATCAAACACCCCAAAAAACGTCGTTAAGGACCTCAAAATGACTCTGGAAGTTAAGGACCCAAAAAATTGCTAAAAATAGTAACTAAGAAAACTAATGAAACTGACTAGGTGGAATAGGAGGGTGGCCACCAATATCCACCTAGATGAGAGAGGTTTATTAATCCCCTTAGGTTTAAAATGTTAATTGTTAGGGTTTATTAATCTCATATGTTTTTAATATTGATTCATTGATATTATTGATCCTTTAAATTTATAATATTTATTTCTTGGGTTTACCAATTCATTAGGTTTATAATTTTAAACCATTAAGTTTATTAATCATTTTGGTTATAATATTAATAATTCCTTGAGTTTATAATTTAATGCCTTCTATTTATTAATCCATGGTTTTAAAATATTAATTCATTAGGGATTTTAATAGCATGAGATCAATAACCCATGGGTATAGTTCAGTTGAAAATCATCTTGTTCTGAAATCATTATAAACCGAGAGATTCAATGTTCAATTTCTTAGATAATAATTATTATAATAATTATTTACCATAACATATTGAGATAACATATTATTAATAATAACTAAACATTATTATTATGTTATATGTGAATTATATTATAATTTTAATCATTTATATATTAGCAATGTTACCACATATGCAATGTAGTTGTAAATATGTTCTATACCAACCACATTGGTAAATTTTGTTTTACTAGTTATATGCTAAAGAAAGATCAATAACAACATGAATTAAGATCTACCCACACATATACTATTTCTTAATAGAATGAACTCCAAATTTATTGAATTTAAACCATATATTCTCACATCATAATATTATCATTAGAATTATAATGAACATTCACTAAGTTCTAAGGGAAGAGTATATCATTTCTAAACAATTAATGTGATACTAAATCTTTGGCCATTTCACACAATAATATTAATTGAAATTTTATTGAATTTAATTTCACAAAATAATATTAATGTGATACTAAATCTTCGGCGATGCTTATTGAATTTAAACCATATATTTTCACAGAATAATATTATCATTAGGATTATAATGAACATTCATGCAGTTCTACAGTAGGGAAGAGTATATTATTTCTAAACAATTGATGTGATACTAAATTAGGGAAACGCAATTGATACGAGTGTCCGATTATAACAAACCTTACTGCATTTCTTACATCACACGAGATTGCAAATCGTCCTAATTACATGAAAATTTCTCACTATGGATATGCTATTAAATTAGCACAATTATACTATATTTATTTATTTTATTTATTTATTAATGTGATTGATATATGTTAATAAGTGTATATAAAATATATTTATAATCATATTTGTCAAAGTTGTTGTATTTATCATCTATCATATTAATAACTATTGCGTGTATTTGGTTAAAGACTAATATTTTTAATTATTAATACTTATATAAATAATAATAATCTTATTAAATTATATTTATATAATTATATTTATTATATTAACATTTGTATATTAATATAGTATTAGTTATTACATAAAATTTGGTTATATGTTAACAATTATATTTAAAAGTAAAATATAATTCACATATAACATAATAAAATTTATATGAAAATTAAAATAAAATATAATATTTATTAAAATTTAAATGTAAAATTTAGTGTTATTGTTAGATATGATGCTAAAAATTAAAATTAAAATTAGAACTTAAAATTTAATATTAAAAACTAATATCGTATTATTATAAAGTGAATTATTTTTTTTTTTATTGATGGACAATATGGTTACATAACATATTTGTTTGGGATTTGCTTAAATTTTATTACGTATCATTTTCTTGGCTCATCTCTTCCTTTATGCATACTTTATTTACTAAGAACACTAAAACTGTTTATGTCATGTTTAAATTGATGAATTTCTTATTGTATATCATTATTTATTAAAGTGCAAAAAATAATTTGTCCATTGTTATTAGATATTCAATTTCTTTATAGTTAAAGAATTTATTTTTTTATTATAGAAATGAAAAATGTGAGGATTCAAGCATTTCACAATAACAAGGAAACTATATTAATATTAAAACACAAAACTATAAGTAGAATTTAAAAACTATTATTAAAACCTAATATGTATTATTATAATATTAATATATTAATATAAAGTGAAATATTTTTTTTATTGAGGTAATTTTAAAGAAAAAAATAGTATGGTTTACCATACTTATTTCTACTTGGTAAATGAACCTCACATAGAGATCATCTCCTGTATCCATAGATTCATAATTAAATCTTTATGAATGAGTACTTTAAACTTCAAGTTGAAAATCACAAATTCCTCATTGTTGAACATTGGTGTCTAAGTTTCAATTTTTTTTTGTTGATCAGAATGTCATAGTAGATTAGTAGAATTTAAAAGAAAATTTCCAATCTAATGTGGAATTGTTTAATTTTTTTTCATTTTTCTAATTTATACCGAGAGTGTTTCATAATCGAGAGGCCAGTATTTTATTAAAACATTATATGTTTGTTTCTTTCTCTTATATATATATATATATATATATATATATATATATATATATATATAAGCTTATAAATTTTAAATCAAGTAAATCTTTTCAAAACTTGGTTAAAGAAAAGAGAAGAACTCATTACAAAATTTTTAAAGAGGCAAGAAATGGTGATTAAGAAGAAATGAGACATCTAAAATATTAAAATAAACCAATTCTTTATATTAAATTTAATATTAAAATTATTATTTTAATAAAACTATAACTTAGTATTATATAAACTATATTAAAATTTAAAACTTAAAATATATAAATCATATTAGAATTTAAAATTGAAAATCTAAAACTCGCTATTAAAACTTAAATAAAATTGCAATCAATAAATGTCAATGAATAAGACGACAAATATTTGGTCCATTATCCATAGCTTTAAAAATGTAACGCACTGTAATGCAACAATTTAATGCAACCACATTTAAACAATGTAGATTTTAATATTTATATGTTTAATTCCATGTCTAATCTTTATAAATGGTGACAAATAACTTATATAATAAATTTTTAATCGTGTTTTGTAAAATATTAATTTAAATAAAATTTAAATATATAATTTAAATATTCAATAAAATTATTAATGTGAATCTCATCCATTAATGTAGTAGAAACTACAAAAATATACTAGAATCTTAAAGTTTACACCACTAAATAAATAAATTCATTAAAATAATCAATTCCCAAAAAAACACACCATTAATACAAATATCCAAATATAACAACCAATATAACAAAAATATGCAAATATAACGACCAATATAACAAAACTTACTACATTTAGTACATTACACGAACATATTTCACTATGCTTTACATTGATATGTGAAATCATGAGAAGACATATCAAACCTTTTTCACATGGCCATGAAGGTAGAGATTCCTAAATATATGAAACTTTGACACTGCATTTTTGAGATATGGACATTAAGGCAAACTTTGAACCATAGTTATCAAGTTTGGCCCCTATTGGATTGAGTTAAATATTTTGTATTAAAAAAATAAAAAATAAAAATAGTTTTATATATATTAAAAAAAAATGTTATAAACAAGTTTGGTTATAAAACTGCAAAATGGATATATAGAAAAATTTGTAGTGATAGACGATATGGCAAGTTTGTAACATAAGTAAATATACATGTCAAATTTTATATAGAAAATTGCATCTTGAAATTTTACTGTTGCCAATGTTATGGTAAGTAAATTTGTTTATTAAATTTAATATAAGAAATAGTAAATTGTATGTTAAAAAATGTAGTTAATGGTAAAATTTGGATGTTCAGTTTTATATTAAAATAGGGTACAGATGGTAATTTTCAGTATATAGTCTGGATAGTGAACATCTTGTAAAAGGATGAGTTCAAAAAGTGTTGATTTTACTTGAAGGAACCATATGTACTAGTATATTTTTCTGATATAAACCAATCTGTTTTTTTCCAGAAAATAAAACCCCGTTTTTTTCCCAGAAAATAAAACCAGTAATTTTTTAATTGAGAAAAATGGTAAATTTCATAATTATGTTTTGAATTAATGATTTTTCATTTAAATTTTGAAAAAATATGTTAAAGCATTGATATCTCTTTCACATCATCAACATCAAGATAAATAGATTTGATAATACGAAACCTTGAGCCGATATGGTAGATGCGGGAAAAACAAATATTTGCCACCATTAGAGTATATAAACAGGATCAAAATCTCTTTCACATGAACATCAAGATAAAGAGACTTGATAATACGAAACCTTGGGTAATCTCTTGGAAATGGAGATTAAGATAAAGCGTATAATTATCAGCTTCAGTTCTTAAATCCAGCCTGATATCCCAATAATACCAGAGAAATGATGAAAGCCACATGAACGTGTAAAGTGGACGGTCAAATCTAGACAGACGGTTTCTTCCGAATAAAACAAAGGTCGTAATCATCCACACCAGACTTGAACCTGCAACCAGCGATGGGCTATGTGTTTCAAAGAACTCGATGGCCATGGAGACTTCTACAATAGAGATAGAGATTTATGGTTCAAGAACTGCGTAGATTTTCAAAAAGTAAAAGCGAATCGCGACACATTGATGAAATTACGATTTCCCTTTGTGTTAGTAAGCATATCGTTGGAATCATGATAGCAGTTATGCTAAATCTCACACAATAAATTCTGCAAGTGATAGTAAGCTGTTATACCAAATTTTTTAGGTGTTAATAAACTTAATATAATTATATTTGAAGTTAATAGATGGACAAGACACACTTAAACAATCTCTCCTAACACAAAAACACATATAGTGCACAATAAAGAACCCTGATTTATCCAATTTCCAACAAGCATCTTTAAATTGATTAAAGACCCTTGGTTGATCATTTTCCATCACATTCGCTCAATAAGTAAATAAAAAAGAGAGACATGCATTAAGCTACGTCTCGAAGAAAAGCTTGGAATGCATTAAATCCTTTGCAAAGATGGCGCTGCTTCAACTTGGACTTAGGGTTTAAAATGATTTAGCAGGCAAGGTAATAAATGTATTATGAAGATTCAATGGAGACTCTAATTTGTTATATGTTATTTCAACCTTACAATTGTCATTGTACATGGATCAAACCATTACATTTTGAAAAGATAAGATACTTTATTCACGTCAATCCACTTTATTTTTCATTTTGCAAGATTCCTCGTCCAACATTTCACGCTCATATAACAAAACACGCCCGTGGATATTTTTTAAAAATTCATCCCAATCTTAAATATTAATTTTAGGTGATTCTGGAAATTTTTCTTTAAATCTGAAAAAGACGTGCAATGTAAACGCTTATACCAATTCTCTCTGCCTCTGTATAAAAACCCAACATCAATAAGTAAGCAGAATGACCAAAGGAAGACTTCCAACAATTAAAATAAGGATCATAATGATCCACAGCATACCTGAACCTGCCATCCGCACACCGCTGTGGGTTTCTTGGGCTCAATGACATTGTTCCATTTTGAAGGCAATCTACTTCCCTGTACTTTTCCACATTCTTTCTTATTTTTCTTATTTTTTAATAAATCATTATAACAAAGTATAAAATTTATATTTAGAAGTGGGTAGAATTTAAGTTAATTGGTAATCATTATTTCTAATCAGTAGAAATAAATCCAATAATCATTAATCTCAATCACCTAAAATAAATCTAATTAACATAATAAATTCTTATTCGGCTTCCCTCAACCTCAACAGTTTCTGCATGTCCTGCATAACAATGAAATTCTGTCCTTCGTCGAAAGGTATACCTCGATTTATACTCAAATGCATGCAAAGATAAATCGAGACACGATTATAATATCACAATATCGAAGACTAATGGCATTCATCTCATTGCAAATTTGGGGCATTCTCATTGCGTTGGCACAGTCGAGAACCTAGAGTGCAAATCAGTTATTGCTCTATGTAGAGAGAGTCATGTTTAAAGATTACTGAGGTCGCCTTGTGTATAGAGATTCGCATAAAGATTAAGGATTATTAATCATTTTCCATAGGTCATCCCTAAATGAAAAAAAAAGACTTGCATTAAACACGTCTCAAGACAAAGTTGGAATGCATTAAATCCTTTGCAAAGATGGCGTTCCTTAACATGCACATGGGGTCTAAACAGATTTAACAGAAAAGGTAACAAATGTATTATAAAGATTCAATCAAGACATTAATTTGTTATACATTATTTCAATCTTACAATTATCCTTGGACATGGATCCGACTCACTCCATCTTTGAAAACTAAAATACTACAGGATTTTTTAAGATTCAGGTTTGTCCACATTAATTTTTATTTTACAAGATTCCTTTCCCAACATATCAGATTCCTTTCCTAATTATTTGAAATAAAGATCCGGGTTAAATAATTTTCAGCTACCAAATGGAAGTCCTCACTGACAACATTTCCCACAAAACATGTACTCTGATAACTAATTTTGTGAAGGACGGCTTTAGCTGTGTATCATAGAGTGGTCTTCAAGATAGCTAAGGAATAAACTCGCCATTCTGATAGGAATGAATATGAGAGAGATGCTTAAAGCTATCATCAACTTATTAACACGCCCAGATCTGCGCCATTCGAGAATGGTCATTACCAATAAAACAAGGCCTGTAATTAAATTGATCATCGCGTACATGATTGAAGTGATCACCAACTGACGATCTTTTTCAGTGAAACCCATGGGAATGTGTAAAGGCAATCCACTTCGCTCCACTTTTCCTTAGTCCATTGTTTTAATCTGTACAGTAAACTCAAGTGCTACTGCCTGCGCCACCATGTTGCGATTTAAAAACTGCGTGCCCTGGGCAACAATGAGTTGTGTTTTATATGGAAAAGTTTAATCTATATTCGTGAAAGTTGAATGCACAGAAGGATAATTGATCTACATTACATACCTTCTGTTATGGCGGCTATTTTTCTTTGAACATGTTTGCGAAGGATCGTTGGTAATTTATGTATAATGCTCCCCAAGAACTTCAGATCAAAAGAGATCTAATAACATGCAAGAGGAGCCAATCAAAACTTTGATACCAGTAAACTATGAACCAGCAAGGAGATGGGATTCTGGATGAATAGATTTTACAGAGGTAATCCTCACCAAGACAGAGGGTAGAAGATGCTTCATCTTTACTCGAACAACGGCTTTATACCTTGTCCGAGATATTTTGAATTGATGTGTAACGGAAACTTGTTTTTTAATTTATTTATATGAAACTTGGTTTTAGATCTTCTCTCCGTAAGATTGTACTGCTACAATATTCTAAATATATGCATTCACAATATTTTTTTAGAGTAACGCCATGTTTAGTATAATTAATACCTCTTCAAATTTTATCATAAAATGTCATCATTTTGAAGAGGTGTGGTTCATTTCATTATATAATATTATTTTTATATTAAATTTATAAATTAATTGAAAGGTTGAATAATTTGTGATTAATATTGAGATTAATTAGTGAAGTCTTACAAGCACAACTAGTTGAGGATGGGCATCCCCGATCGAGGTGCCCACCCTCGCAAGAAAGGCGGTATGGGATGCCAAGTGTTCACCCTCCGTCAACATTCATGATCTGTCAGGAGCCTTTCATGATCTGTCACGAGCAACAAGCTAGAGCACCTCTCCCACGATCTATGTTAATGATGGCCTTACATCCTATCCGCCCATGCATTCACTGCTTGTAGTGTTTAGATTGGAAACTGCGCCGGTTCTCGGTAGGTAAATTAGAAACCTTTCTCCGAAAGTCTCTTATTGTTTCTTTCACGTTGTTCTTGCTCTGCATGGTGGGAAATCTCCAGGGACTACAAACTCGTCATCATTAAAGATATTTAGCGTATGTAATGGCTTCTTACCCCCATCATATTCAGATTTATGATGTTCGACACATGAATACTATGGTAACACATGGTGCTCGGGTTAACAGAGAAGTTTTCTTCTCAGCAAGGGTCATTTTTACTCTGCATGTCGATAAAATGGTAGTAGATTTAGAAATTATCCCATGTTATAGAAGCCCTGAAAGAGTGTCTTATATTTTGAAAGGTCGGATGATTATGGGGTTTAATGGTTTCAAAAATATAACTGCTCATGATAGTAATCTATGTTATTTCATTTGTAGCTACATTTCAACCCTGGGGCTTGATGGTTTTTTCTCTCTGGGTCAAATGAATTACTCAATTAAGTCTCTAGGTTGAGTTTGTAGCGGACCTCTATTCTGTTGTATCCTTTTCGCCTCTGTCATAAGGGCTCATTTTCTTTTTCATTGTTATGGGATTGAAGTCAATTGCTCTCGCCATCAACCTCAGTATAGTCCCACTGGTAGTTGGCCTTCTAAATCCTTGGGGTTGAGTTCCAACTGGTCTATGTTTTATCACTTCACCTCTGTCTCAGGTAGTTACATTTGGTCCCCTTTCAAGGGGTTTATCAACAAGACTTGTTTGGTTTATAGTAGGTCTCAGTTAGAAGTTATTCGCTTTGCTAAGGCTATGTATACTTTGTTTCTTCTGATGGTAAACCTCAGCTGCTCAAAACAGTCTCTGCATGAAATTTTTCCACTTCTCTTTCAGTTCTAAGCAGTCAATTTCTTCTCCCTTTGCACTCACAGGGATGTTGGTCTCAAAAAAATGAAAAAAGCAAGGTCAAATCTCCGTAAACCCGTAGTCCAAGACAATCCCCCTCGTAAAAGAGGACGCAAAACTAATACTCAGACAATGGAAAATCTCGTGAGCACTTATGAAGAAACTACTCTGAAAGATATCAAAAAAACAATTGATGAATGGGAAAGGGTAAGTGAAGAAGAAGAAACAAATATTAGAGAACAACAGTCAAGAATGGAATTCATATTAGACTCGGGTAGCACTAGGAGCAAAGTCTCTCTGTTTCAACAAAGTGTTAAAACTTATTGGAAGATTAAGTGTGTCTTGGCAAAAGCCATGATAAGATTATAGGAGAAAGAAGTCAAATATTACCCCACGGTGTTATTTTAACTTCAATCAATGAAACAAGAAGTGAGATAGATGTCCAAGATTCAGCAACAATAGAATGCCCGTATTGGAAACATAGAACAGTAACTCCGAACATTTCAACAAGTAGAGATTCTAGGATCCTCTGCCAAAGATCCAACACCAATAGACTCTTCAGATAGTTAATTAGAATCATGTCTTTTTTCTATTTTGAATGACTTTTGATAGTATCTACCATCTTTGTTTTATATGTAATTTCTATGGACATAGTCGAGTAAATATAGCAGCTGCAAAACGAAAGAAACAATACCAATTTTGGTTAGCTTTTAACTCATTGAGGTGGCCAACGGACCTGGTTTCCTTCGGGCAGGTTGAGGCACCCATATACTGATGTACATATTATGCAACTTGCTCACATAATAGAAAATGGCTAGGTACTACGGAATTAAAAAAAAAAAAAACTAGTTAAGGATGGGCCTAGTTAGCAAGGTGACCCAAGATCACATCTGAGGGGTGGTTGTGCCTTAGCCCAGGCAGCGTGAAATCCCCATGATTGATTAGATGCCCCTTAGGGTTGGTGTGGCTGAGGCCCCTTGACCAATTAGATGCCCCTTAAGGTTTGTGTGGCCAGCTACGGGGATCCCCTTGACTGATTAGATGTTGCTTAAGGCTAGCGTGGCCGGCTACGAGGATCCCCTTGACTGATTAGATGCCCCTTAAAGTTGGTGTTTAATAGATATTGAGTAACAGAGAAAAATTTCCATATTATTGTTTCCACTAAGTGATCATAGAGAGAGTAGCTTTATGGATATTTATAATTATTTAATTAAAACTAACCAAAAATATATATTAGGTTTTGTTTTTAATTATTGCTCGCATTGTTTATAATTTAGATAATGTTTTATTTTTATTATAAAAGGGACACGTGTCAAATCCATGTTAAGCATGAAAGAATTACATGTATCACTCATTTGGGCTATAGAATGCACCTCTGAGTGCAACAATAAACACAAACCCCTAATCAAGGACTAGCTCTTCTTCACATTCTATAGTTCAGGGTTCTTTGGTTTCCTATTTAAAGAGAAGGAACACAGGGATCTTATTTTCCATAGTAGCACCTATTCCATGGAATCTCATGAAATTTATTTTAAGATATGAATGTTGGACTTCAACCCCAAGCACTACACCTATTCCATTTTTATTATCTATGTGCTTCTACCATATTTTTCCCTACATTGTTGTAATGATAAAACAATACAAATAATAGGTAATTCTTTGAGAAACTACATAAATTGAGAATATGTCAAAGATGGTCTACAAATATGTGCTCGTATTTTTGTGGAATTTAAACTAGAGAAAGGATTCTAGAAGAAGTCTAATTAAATATAGATTCTCGGTCATACTTTCATCCAATATACCACAAGAAATCCTCCTTTCAAATGAAAAAAGTGTCATAAACATAGACATTTTCCCAAAAATTGTTCCAAACTAGCTCAAAAATGACCACCAACTAAAGATAGGGAGCAATACTAGCAACAGAAAAGAAAGCTCAAAACTCATAATCAAGGTCCATCATAATGAGAGAACTCCCAAAAAATATATTTCCATCCTTATGCCTCTAAATTTTGTCATCTTGAGTTTTCCTCTCCTTCCCCTTAGCTAAGAAGATATTTAGAAAGGAGAATGTGCCCAACAACAACAATCATGATTCCCTCTCTTACATGGAAGAACCATATGACGAAGAAATCTATGTAATATTCATTTTAAATAAAGAAAGAATCAACCCACCACCTCATGCCCAAGATCTTCTTCCTTGCTCTGAAAATAGTGTCCCACATTTAGAAGAAAAAATAACCCAACTCCCAAGGAAGGGCAAACATGACCCTAATATCCCTGCCATAATATGATCATAATTTGTTACAATGGAATGCTTATAAGAGCACTCTGAAGGACTGGCCATTTAGGGTAACCCAATAGGTAAATATACTTTAAATACAAACAAACAATGGGTGTGAAGTGACTACAAGTAAGGAAAAAAACATAAGCATTGAATACACACTAGACTGATTTGTGGTGAAATACAATATAGTCATTAGTACCCCAATTTTTCTGATCCTCCCAAGGCAGGTACCCCAAAATCTTAAGAAAATGATGAAGATATTATACTCGAACTACAAGGGTCTAGGTAGAGAAAACAAGCAAGGAATATTCAACAAATTAATTAGCTTTGACTAGCCCCAAGTAATTTTACTCTAAGAGAGGACATTGAAGGATTCCAAAATATTTTATGAAAGAAAAAAAAATCATGCAATGGTTAAGCCCTCGGCATTTTTTCGTATGTACCTTTTTCAATCCAATCATTTTCAATTTTAACTACTATAAATATTCTCTTCGCTAGCTTAGACTATTTCTCATCCATCTCTCATGTCAAACATTAGTTCAAGTGATTCAGGTTTATATGCCTATTTACTATGTATAAAAACTATCATGTTGTTAGTGTATGGTGGAACTATTTCCCTTGAATGTCAAGCCAAAATGCATTGTTGCATGGGACTTCTACACCACCATCAACCAGAAAGAGATGAGGGGGAAAAATATTGTGAGAGACACATTTATAGGATTAATATAATACCTTAAATTAACTTATGATCTATATGATATCAAACCAATAAACAAAAATTACATGTCCGAAAATAGAAGAACTAGTATAGGGTTTATAACTACCTAACTCGATAGATTCCTTGTGCCTAGTTCCTTCCTTGAATGGTATTTTTGTTTATATTTAAAATTCTTCGAGGGAAAAACCTTCATTCCATCCCTCTTCGCATTTTGGAGACACCTAAACTTGGTCCTATCCATTTCATTTAACCCTCTTAGCATTTATGACCTAACCTGCTATGCCAGTATCTTGTAATCTTGGTGTCACATTTGTAGTTAGCTCTATTGTTATCATTCGGGAGAAATACAAAAATCCTCCAAGGTGATCCTAAAATAATGGAACAAAGTGAATAGTATTTATTTCATGATCAAGAACTAGCACATTTGGCCCAATTTCCGAAGGCCAAAATGTCTCTCTTGTGACACAGTCCCAAGAGCGACACTTTGAGGTGAGGCAAAACGTCGTTTCCCGTCCCGTCACAATTCTGACACTTCTAGTAACTATCAGTAGAGAGACACTATTTCCGACATTTCCAAGTGGACGTCACTCTTCTAACGTTTCCAAATTTTTTCCGCTCTTCCGACATTGCAAAATTTTTGTCGCTCTTCTGATATTCCAACTTTTCTTCATGCTTCTGACATTGCCCACTTGTTGTTGCTCTACCGATGTTACGAGGTACTCGTCGCTTTTTTGACAGTGGCAACATTTTTTCACTCTTCTAATGAAGCCATAACTTAGTCTCTCTACCAACGTTACGAGGTTGCCATCACTTTTCCTACTCATCCATATGGTCGTCGCAACTCGAATGTGAGAAAGTGTTGGTCGGTCTTCCGACGCTTGTAAATAGTGCCACTTCCGAAGCTTCAAAGCGTCACAATTCCAACGCTTATTTCAACAATGAAATAGTACCACGTCCCATGCTTAATAGCATCACTTATCTGACGATTCACACACCATAACCCACGCTTCGTAATGTCACAATTATGACATTGCATGGTGTCGCTATTCCGATGCTTCATTGGGGTAGAACAAAAAAACACCGGCCTCATTTTACAAGGTGTCCCCTTTCTTCCACATGTTGGAGGGGCATTTATGACACATTTCACATCATGTTATTTTTTATTGTTGAGTTAGGAGCTTGTGCTTCCTATTCATGGCTCTACTTGCCACATGGCATCATGTGTTTTATTTGAGAATTGACATTAGGGCTTCGAGGCACCCTCTTATTTTGACATTTGAGACAATGATCTAGGGTTTCCTTATGAAACCCTTATTGTTGTGAGAGGCTTGTATATATAGGAGTGAGCCTCATTTGTCAAAATAATCATGGAAAGTTAGGTAAACCTCTCCATTGTATGGCACCTTTATCCTTGGATGATTTCTTTTGAATAAGGCGAACTTTCTCTTGTGGACTTTTATATATCTTGGGGTTTATTGATGCAACTTGATGATGCACTATTCTTCTATGGTGGTGATTTTTTAAGTGATCAATGTTATCTTTAATAGGGGTTACTCTTATTCATGGTGTATGCAACATTAATTAAGAAATTCTTGTAAGGAAGCCTACTTTTCTTTTCAATGAAAGAAGGTTCCTTATATTCCCAACTTCAGCAAAAGCCAAGTGACAAAAAGGCTTACCTAGTTCTTGTAATAAATAAGCTTGGATTTGCCATAATTTGGACCAAGATTTTTTTGGAAGTTCCTTTGAGAAACACATCCCAAGGTTAGTAGCTTCATCGCATAATATGGCCTTCAAGAAAAATCCGCCATGGTCAAGGACTTCACCAAGTATGTCCCCACCTAACTAGATATTTTGTTTCTGCCCTAAGAGTATTCACCTGATGACAGATGGAGAATCTCATTTCTGTAAACAAAAAAAATACTAATTCTCTGTTATTGACCATGGGTCTCAAATCAGGACATATTATCCACCTACAGTATCTAGTAAGTCCAATATTCCCAATGGGTTTTCAAATGCTCTATCATCTGCCTCTGAAAAAGACCTAGTTTTGTGTAGGAAAAATTGGGTTTAAAAAGGTATGATAGTACGATAGCCTCTTTTCTACAATTTCTGATCTTAAACAAGTAAGGCTCATGACTCAAATGCAACTCTACACTTTTTAGGTGCACCTATCCGCTCCATCAAGAGCATCCACATAGTAATAAGGAATAGTCTTGCTGACCCATCACATGTTACAAATCACCTTTTTGTTTGACCATAGAATATTGGTCAAAGACTAGAAAGCAAGGCCTAATAAAAGTAATATAATTTCCATATCATTCGACTTTTTTTTCTTGTAGATATTACAGGTTATGGATGTTTGTACATTGGTAACAGAATTTCAAGAGACAAAGTGTTGGTGTTTGGTAATTAAGTGTCACATCACATTAATAACGAGATATAATATATAACATGTAATAAAAATTCTAGAGAAACCAGCAAGAGTTCCTTTTTAAGGTCTCTATACACCATGCATTTGTTTCATTTCTAATATGGCATTGGAGGCTTTTCTTTGAAGGCTGGGTTTGGAGGGTGTTGAGAACACAAGGAGCAGCATGGGCAGAAGTCGAGACACTTTAAGAGTGTTCACACATCAATCAAGGGACAAAATATATCTAGTTGTTGAAGGCTTATCCGTTGACGGTGACGACACGCATATGCATAGAAGAGTGCATGTGGGAAAATCCACTTGGGAGAGACATGAAAAGTAGATGGAGAGATACTCGGACATGCAAAAACTTAACAGTTATGGGGGCCTACTCAATAATGATAATTTGTCAAAACATAAAAATGTCATGAGGGAGATTTGTATTTTGCAAAGTTTTGGTTTAAAACAAACTTGATAGAGCCATAGCATACACAAGGTAATATATGGGTTAGTTATATTGATGCATTCCCATGTACAGTGATCACAAATCAGTAGTCAAAATTTATTTTTGTGCTGGCCTGATAGATAAGTGATTAAATGTATTTTGAACAGTTGAAATTTAGCAAGGAATGTAGCATATGAATGTTGGAAAGGAACACATCAATTTCGAATGGGAAAGGCAGATAGGCCAAGCATTAAAATTACTTGTAGCTTTAAATCACACTAAGACAGTTAACAATAAGCAGACAAAATAACTGACATTTTCATTTGGGAAATGTGCAACAAACAAAAGACATGATATGATTCCTAATCCAATGAGTGAGTCAAAAACTCCTGACTAAACACAAATTGGATTTGAATTGAAACCAATAATATGCCTAGCGTGATCATCCTATCTTATATTCATTTCCTCTTTATGGATTTAACGATAAGGAAAATAGGGAAATATACATAGAACCTTCATCTACAAAACAACAATATTTTCAAAGACAATAACTATGAGGAAAAAAATCCACTTTATTCCTTCGTCTGAAATTTTCAACTAATAAGTGGTTACACATGCAATCTTACAGATCCTCTGGGATTCCATAATCCTTCATTCAAATGAGGCAGATGTGATTCATTTGAAATATACCAATGACCTAAACTATGGAATAGGCCAATGGCCTTGGTTTATGGATGTGTTCAATTCTTTGAATTGGCCCAATGTTCAAATGTGAATGATGCATGGAAAGTGCCCAAGACTTCAAAGTGGTGCAACACATTAAATATTTCAATGTCTTCATCTTCTTAGGGTAGATACCATGCTTCTCTTATAAAGAAACTAGCATACATTCAATCAAAGGAGCTTGCATCCATAACCACAAAGTAACAAGTTACGAGGATCAACTTCACCCTCCTTGTGGCAATTTCTGACTACCTAAACCATGAAACATATATAGATACATATATCGATCCACCTAATTATTGAAATGGAAAGAGCTATATATGATGGGGAAATGCCATATATAAAAAATACAATAGTATTTTTTAATTTTTAAAAAAATCAAAGTTAAAAATCAAAACCATTCAAAGATCACAACATTAGAACTAAAATCATTCGATAATTTATAAATCTAAAGACTAAAATACTGATGCATCATGCTTTAGAAAAAGGATAACTGTAAATTCAAAATTGAGTGTCTCATCAATGCTTACTCAATTGATATGATGATGCAAAGTAGGTCTAACTACATATACAAAAATGGGTCTAATCTGAATATTTCAACTTTTCATATTCCTCGAAATTTTCCTTAATATCTAAAATCTCCTAGCTAATTACGATGGTAAATGAAACATACAATATTTGAGAACAAACCATAGTCTAACTACCATGTTGTTGTAAGGGGAGTCTTCACCTAGAATTGGGTGGTAAATGAATACCCTACACTTTCAAAAACATGCTATATTCTATGTATCATATTATTCTAAGGAGTCTTCACTTAAATATGAATGGGATTGAACTAATTAATCTCTTAACTACATAACCATCCTTTTTAAATAAAGAAAATTTAAAACTAAATATATACTATATATTGTTATCTATATAATTTCTGAAATCTTTCCCAGATTTTTCTCGCTAGCATTATAAAAATTGAAAACTAAAATTTGAAATGTGTTAGACCTTTATTACTAGCATTATCATGTGTTTGATAAGTTACCAATATAGATATACAACCTACATATTAATAATATGTAGTCTAACTAAAATTCTCAATAGAAAGTTTTCTTTTTAGAGTCTCAAACAAGTTCCTGGGATTCATCTTGTGAGAGCTATCTCGTACAGGATCCCTTTCACCGACATGGGATCTGTTTCCAGGTTTGAAGGCTCCACTTATGTGGTGGATCCTATGTGGATTTCAGTGGATCCATATCCATATCTGCAAACCTAATAACAAAGCTAACTACCTCATTCTAAATAAAATAATTTGAAGGGACAACCTAAATAAACAAAATAGACCGAAAAAATATGAAGACAAAGTTTAGAGGCCACAAAAGAATCTATAAATGGCTCCAATGAAGAAAAATTAATGGTTGTAAATGATAGGGTAGGTCAAAAATTATATTGTTTCCAAAAGAGCTGTAGATTGTGTTTCAAATGAGTTAATCAAAATAGAGACAATGATAGAGTTGGAGATCCATCAAGCAAGATCAAGTTAACAACGAGATGTAGATTGCAAAAAAGAGACAAAGGAAGGAATTTTATGTAGCACCCAGAATAACATACATAGTAAGTTCAATTCATTTTGAGCCTTGTAATATATAAAACATTTCTTAAAAAGAATCAACATAGAAAAATCAAACACCTTCTAGTGGTGGAATTTTCCCAAATCAGGTTCTCCAACGTAAATTTGTGTCATGTAATTTGTTTCTTGAATGTGCATTTAATTCTAATTTATGTTATTTCATTTTCTGCAATTATAATGTAGATTCTGATTTCCATTTTAAAAAATATAATAACACAAATCGATAAAATTGAAATACATTTTGATGAACTGTTTAATGAGATACCTACTACAAATTACAGATCACAGAGGTATCATAGCCTATGTTTTTGAAGGCTATAAGGGATCATGCTAAGTTGAATGCTTACAACATTGAAGAAAATACACCTTATTTTTGAAGAAAGAAGTAGTCTCAAGATCAAGCTCTTGCATGGAATCAAAAATACAAAGAGATGGAAACAAACTATAAAATCTATATGCATCTCACATGTCCATAGCGATGTCAAAGATAAATAAGAACATCAGCACCTTAGTTCCAACAAGCTACATCATGAGTCAAGATCAGAGGAGCAAGAAGTTCAACATGAGGAGAAGCCCAAGCAGAAGTATCAAATCATGAGTCAAGTTCAGAGGAGAAAGAAGTTCAACATGAAGAGAAGCCCAAGCATAAGTACCAAATATCAACAAAGAATATTGCAGAAAAGTTAGGCACCTTTCAAAGTGGAGGGGTGAAGATAGACATCAAGCCATATGCATGTAAGATTGATTCCATAAAATTAAATCACCATTTACAACAAATGGAAGTTTATTTCAATACCAATGGAGTGAGAAAAAAATAATTCCCTTTTCTTGAATAGATTTGGAAGGTCATGCTTTGACATGGTGAGATAATTCCATTGTCACTCAAAGACTTGAATCTAAACCACAAATCACTGACTGGTAATGTTCAAGGACCCCTTATAAAGTCAAAATTCCATGCCATTGGATATCAGGAGGATCAGAAGAATAGTTGATTCTACTTCAGGTAAAGGAAAGGGAGAAATATTCAAGTCCATGAACCATTAATTTTTTAGCTATATTCCACTCATCTTTACAGTAGTGACCAATGTCATAGCCCATGTATTCTTCAAGTTTTTCCTTCATGGAAAAGCAAGCATGACCAATTCTTGGGAACATTCCATTTTCTCCAAGAAAATTATTGTTACCCAATATGTTCTCCTTTAATGTAATACTAAACTTTTTTGAACTCAAACTGTTTCCAATAATAAACTCAAGCTAATAGCGCTCAGAAAAATGATTTAGTTTGGTGTTCTAATGATGCAGAAATTTGGACAGTTACACACACCTGCTTTGCTTCAAATTGATAAGTTATTTCATCCAAATTTCATTAACATGCTGAAGAGAAACGATTCGGTTCCTGTACAACTAGGGACCCTCCTATTTAGGCTATAGAAGGATAGACTAATGGGATTTTCTGGTCAAAGTCCCTACCTTTGAGAAATTTATTTTTAGGTGATATAAGAGACATTGAGATTGAGACTAATGGCGTTTTCCTCTTGAGAATCCTCCTATGAGAAACTTTATTGGTAGAATAATGGACATTTGAAGTCATTCTCACTTCCAGTAACTTTATTAAAGGTGATTAACAAAATTGGATGTACGCAAATATAGAATAGGATTCTAATTTAGAAGGTATACCTTGACTTAAACTCAAGTGCATGCAATATCAAATCGAGACACGATTATAATATCACAATGTCGAATAGTAATGGCATTCACCTCATGGAAAATTCGTGGCATTCTCATTGCGTTGGCACACTCGAGAACCTAGAGTGCAAATTAGTTATTGCTCTATGTATAGAAATTACTGATGTCACCTTGTGTGTAGGGATTCGCATAACGATTAAGGATTATTAATCATTTTCCATAGGCCATCCCTAAATGAAAAAGACTTGCATTAAACACGTCTCAACGCAAATTTGGAATGAATTAAATCCTTTGCAAAGCATTCCTTAACATGCACATGGGGTTTAAATAGATTTTACGGGAAAGGTAACCAATGTATTATAAAGACATTAATTTGTTATACATTAGTTCAATCAAGACATTAATTTGTTATACATTATTTCAATCTTACAATTATCCTTAGACATGGATCCAACTCACTCCATCTCTGAAAACTAAAATACTATAGAATTATTTTAGATTCAGGTTTGTCCAAATTAATTTTTATTTTACAAGATTCCTTTCCCAACATATCAGATTCCTTTCCTAATTATTTGAAATAAATCCTGATCCGGGTTAAATAATTTTCAGCTACCAAATGAAAGTCCTCACTGACAACATTTCCCATAAAACATGTAATCTGATACCTAATTTTGTGAAGAACGACTTTAGTTGTGTATCATAGAGTGGTCTTCAAGATAGCTAAGGAATAACCTCGCCATTATGATAGGAATGAATATGAGAGAGATGCTTAAAGATATCATCAAGTTATTAACATGCCCAGATCTGTACCCTTCGAGAATGGTCACTACCAATAAAACAAGGCCTGTAATTAAATTGATCATCACGTACATGATTGAAGTGATCACCAACTGATGATATTTTTTAGTGAAATCCATGGGAATGTGTAAAGGCAATCCACTTATCTCCACTTTTCCCTAGTCTGTTGTTTTAATCTGTACCGTAAACTCGAGTTCTACTGCCTGCGCCACCATGTTGTGATTTAAAAAATGCTTGCCCTGGGAAACAATGAGTTCTTTTTTATATGGAAAATTTCAATATATATTCGTAAAAGTTAAATGCATGGAAGGATAATTGATCTACATTATATAACTTCTATTATGATGCCTATTTTTCTTTGAACATATTCGCTAAGGATCATTCGAAATTTATGTATAATGCTCCCCAAGAACTGGTAGATCAAAGGAGATCTACTAACATGCAATATGACCCAAACAAAACGTTGATACCATTAAAATATGAACCAACAATAAGATGGGATTCTGTATGAATAGATTTTACAAAGATAATCCTCACCAAGGCAGAGGTTAAAATATGCTTCATCTTTACTCAAACAATGGCTTTATACTTTGTCCAAGATATTTTGAATTGATGCCAAATGGAAACTTGTTTTTTAATTTATTTAAATGAAACTTGGTTTTATATCTTCTCTTTGTAAGATTGTACTACTACAATATTTTAAATATATGCATTCACAATAATGTTTTTAGAATAACCCTAATGTTTATTATAAATTAATATCTCTTCAAATTTTATCATAAAATGTCATCATTTTGAAGCAAGGTGTGGTTCATTTCATTATATAATATTAATTTTATAAATTCATTAAAAGGTTGAACAATTTGTGATTAATATTGAGATAACTTAGTCAAGTCTTATTAGCATAAGCAGTTGAGGATGGTCCTTGATAGCAACGTGATCGAGGATCACACCTCACGGGTGGTGGTTATGCTTGTGCTAGGGTGCTCAGAGATTCTAATCGAGTCACCGTATCGCTATTGTGGCCTAAGAAGGGTGGCATACCCCATGAATTTCGTCTATTAGATGGCCCTTAGGGCTGGTGTGACCGAGGAAGGGGGATCCCCTTGACCGATTAGGTATTACCCTTAACGATGGTATGGCCAAGCCATGGTGCGATCCTAGGTGACTTTGACTGATTAGAGCAGTTTCTCAACCCACAACTCAAGCCTTGAGAATGGTAGGCAATGTGAGAAACAAAAAGAAAAATATTGTGATTAATTAATACTAACACATATTCAATAAGGGAGGAAAATTTCCATATTATCTTTTCCACTAAGTGATCAGAGAGAGAGTGAGTTGATGGATACTTATAATTATTTAACTAAAAATAACCAAAAATATATATTAGGTTTTGTTTTTAATTATAGCTCTCATTGTTTATAATTTAGAGAATGTGTTATTTTTATTATAAAAGGGACTTGTCAATTGGATGTTAAGCATGAAAGAATTAGAAGTATCCCTCATTTTGGGCTATAGAATGCATCTCTAAGCGCAACATTACACACAAACCCATAATCAAGGACTCGCTCTTCTTTACATTCTATAGTTTATGGTTCTTTGGTTTTATATTTAAAGAGGCGGAACGTGGGGATCTTATTTTCCATAGTAGCCCCTTCTCCATTGAATCTCATGAAATGTATTTTAACATATGAATGTTGGTTTTCAACCCCAAGCACTACACCTATTCAATGGTTATTATCTAGGTGTTTCTACCATATTTTTCCCTGCATTGTTGGAATTATGAAACAATACAAATAATAGGTAATGCTTTGAAAAGTACATAAATTGAAAAGATGTCAAAGATGGTCTACAACTATGTGATTGTATTTTTTTGGAATTCAATATAGAGAAAGGATTATAGAAGAAGTTTTATTAAATATATATAATTTTTCATACTTCCATCCAATATACTACAAGCAATCCTCCTTTCAAATGCAAAAAGTGTCATAAATAAAGACATTTTCCAAAAAAATGTTCCAAACTAGCTCAAAAGTGACCACCAACTAAAAATAATGAGAAATGGTAGAAACACAAAAGCAAGCTCAAAACTCATAATCAAGGTCCATCATAAGGAGAGAAGTCCTAAAAAACATCCTTCCATCCTTATGCCTCTAAACTTTGTTATCTTGAATTTTCCTTTCCTTCCCCCTTAACAAAGAATACACTTAGAAAGGAAAATGTGCCCAACAACAACAATAATGATTCTCTCTCTCACTTGGAAGAACCATATGAAGAATAAATGTATATAATATCCCTTTTAATGAAATAAATAATCAACTCACCACCTAATTCCCAAGCTCTCCTTCCTCGCTCTAAAAATATTGTACCGCATTTAGAAGAAAAGAGAACCCAACTGCCAAGGAACGAAAAACATGACCCTAATTTTCGTTCCATGATAGGATCATAATTTTTTACAATGGAATGATTAGAAGAGCACTCTAAAGGACTGTCCATTTAGGGTAATACAATAGGTAAATCAACTTTAAAGACAAACAAACAATGGGTGTGAAGTGACTGCAAGTAAGGAAAACAATCTAGGCACTGAATACACACTAGATTGATTTTTGGCGAAATAAAATATATTCATTAATGCCCCAACTTGTCCTGATTCTCGCAAGGGAGGTACCCCAAAATATTAAGTAAATTATGAATATATATTTCTAGAACTACAAGGGTTTAGGTAGAGAAAACAAGCAAAAATATTCAAATAATTAATTATCTTTCAGAAGACCCAAGTAATTTTACTCTAGAAGAGGAAATTGAAGGATTCTAAAATCTTTTATGAAAGAAAAAAAACCTATTTCATGCAATGTTCAAGCGTCTCACATTTTGGCTTATGTACCCTTTGCAATGCAACCCTTTTCAAGTTTAACTACTACAATTCAAGTTGATCTACTATAATTCTTCTATTCATTGGCTCAAGGTAATTCACACCCATATCTCATGAGGAATATTATTTCAAGTGATTAAGCTTTATATTCCTATTTCTTATCTATAAAAACTATCATGTTGTTAGTGTATGGTGGACCTATCAACCTTGAATGTCAAGCCAAAATACATCATTACATGGGACTTCAATGCCACTCTCAATCATAAAGAGAAGAGAGGGGGGGGAATATTGTGAGAAACCCATTTAGAGAATTAATATAATACCTTAAATTAGCTTATGATCTATATGAAATCAAGCCAATAAAGAAAAATTGTGTGTCAATAATAGAAGAACTAGTCTAGGGTTTATAATTACCTAGCCATTCCTTGTGTCTAGTTCCTTCCTTGAAGGGTTATTTTATTTATATTTACAATTCTTCCTTTGGAAGGGTCAAACCTTGATTCCATCACTCTTCACATTTTAGACCCCTAAAATTGGCCCTATCCCATTTTATTTAACCCTCTTTAGCTTCAGGACACAACCTACTATGCCACTATGTTTTAATCTTGGTGTCACATTTGTAGTTATCTCCCTTGATTTCATTTGTGAGGAATAACCAAAAACATCCAAGATGATCCTAAAATAACGTAAAAAAAATGAATAATATTTATTTCCTGATCAAGATATCACAACCTTAAAGGACTTAGAGGATATGCAAAATAGGATGGAACAAGAGAAAGTCTCATTGGAATTGATGTAAGAAGAAAAATGTAAATTTTTCTACTACTAGAAAGGTCTAATAGGTGAAGAGGAAAAGCAGAGACTCAAATCTTGAAATCCATGGGCTCTTCAACTAAGTGATAATAATACTAAATATTTATATCAACACTCCAAATGTAGACAATTGAGAAATAATGTTAATGAAATCCAATTTGAGGATGAAGAATTCATTCCCACATTTGAAAAATAAAATAATCATCTTATCAAAATTTCATATATATATATATATATATATATATATATAAAGAAACATGGGTCATAAATAAAGAGGAAACTACTCAAGTCCTACAAAACATCACCAGTGAAAAATTCCATGAAGAATATATATATATATATATATATATATATATATATATATATATATATATATATATAAGGGTCATACACGAAGAGGAAACTTCTTAAGTCCTACAGAACATCACCACTGAAATATTCCATGAAGAAAATAAAAATTTGATAATGCTCATGTGAGGGGAGGAATATTTGGGGTTGATAAATTAAATAGTTCCTAATAATGCCCCTTTCTTTGATGGTTTTACTTCACGTTTGTATATGTCCTCTTGATACATCCTCAAATTAAATATGCTTAGAATGTTACAATATGTGATCTACTCAATCTGTCCTGGTGGGGTAACCAACTCATCCTTTTTAGGAGTGCCAAAGGAGTTAAATCATCCCACATTCTCATAATCAAATCCATTCTCCATTTATAATGTATCTTACAAAATTATTTCTTAAGAAATAATTTAAAAGATCTATAAATTCCTTCATCTAATATTTTCTTTTCTTGATCTGGTAATCTATATTAAGTGTGTCCCCCCCATATGCTCCTTTGTCAACAAAGTGGGGGTTCAACACTTTGGAAACATGTGAATCCACAACATATTGGAGCACCGAAATCCATTGGTTTTTTGTGCCAATTCATCATCCATCAACACCTATTCGTTATATTGTCTGTGCCGATGTCATCCACTCTCAACCACTCGTATACTGCCATTTATCACTCTGCTACTAATAGTACTTTGTAAGGACATATTGGAATCATAAACAATAGAATCCTATTAAAATTCAAACCTTCATAACTCTTTATCCCATAGGATCTTTCTAGAGTGTCAAACACCGTTTTAAATATCTTTGATAGCCTATCTAACTAGCCACTTTGCATCATCTTTTGAATATTTTTCCTATAGACAAAATTCCTTCAAATATTATTAGTAATCATAAAAAAAATTCAACGAATTGTCGTAAGTTTTTTCTCAAATAAATCTCATGAAATTGTATTTTCTTGTTCACATGACATCAATGAAAACACTTTTCTCAATTATATCCCCCTTCAACATTGATGGAAAGACCACTAATAATTCTTGTCAAACATTTTAGGTCACTAATGGAAACTTCATCACTTTATCATTGAAAATGTTGTTATTTTCCTAACAACTCTATTTACTATTTTTCTAAGTATCTCCATTCTTATGGGAATCAAATTTCATCCTCTCCTCCTTTCAAGAACTGAAAAGAATCTCTTACTTTTCTTGTTGATTCTCCCCATTGGAATCAATGGAAAAGAGTTTAGATAATCGCCCCACAAATAATCTCTCCATCTGATTATGTTATTCATGTGGACCTGTTATCTCCCTCTATGTCGATCCTTGTTGTTAATTTTTCCCTTTTTTGATTTGGACAACTACCTACTTTCATTAGGGATAATATCTAGTCGAAGGATGAGAGAGAAATTACCTCCAATATCTTCCTTAAATATTCTAAAGGCTCTTGTGCTAGGGGTTTGTTTAAGATCTTAGAAACCTATTCTTTTGTTGGAATATACTCTAGTCTCACAACTTTATTTGCAACATGTTCTCTAAGAAAGTGGTACTTTATAGGAATATGCTTTATTTCTTAATGTAAAAAAGGATTTTCAAATAAGTTAATAGCACATGTGTTATAGGAAATAATGGGAATAGGATTTGTATAAGTTACATTGATATCCTATAAGGTTTTCTTCATAGATGCAATCTAAGTGTATCTAGGTGCTATTGCAGTACATAGCCTTAGCAATAGACAGAGAGATAGATGTCTACTTCTTTCTTAACCATGCCACTAGGCACTATCCAAGAAAGAAAGCACCTCAACTTGTGTTTTTCCTATCATCTACATTTTCATCCCATTCAACATATCTATATGAAATTAGTGATCATTTTTTACGTCAGAGATACGAGAACCCATAGTACATTATGGCTCTCAAATATTTTAATATTCATTTTTCTAGTAAGGCATGAATTTGTTTGAGGGATGATTTATATCTGCCAATAACACCAACAAATTTCATAATATCTAGTCTTGAAGTTCTTAAATTTAATAGGTTGCATATTATTAACCCATACAATATTTGATCTACCTCAAGGGACTCATCATCTTTTTTTAGCTTACTGTTGGACCGAAATTAAGGTATGTTTTCACCCTATGATTACTTCGAATTGTGATACTTTTCTAAGAATTATTCCTCATCTTAACGATAAAGAAAAAGGAGATTTATTAAAAATAGGACAATTGTGCTAAATGACAAAAGGAACGTTTTATACAGAAATTTGACTTATTGTATCTTTGTGTACAGGGAAGTAGAGAAACTAAACCAACGTTAAACGAAATATGGCTGACAGACATAGACTCACGAAATCTTAGTATCTCCCAGAAACCGACAGAAGGTAGAAAGACAGATCCAAGCTCGAGAACCCAAATGACAGCCATGCACATCGGCATGTCATTTGGAAAATACTGTCCCAATGCATGAAAACGGCTTTAAAAGGACCAAGGATGAACTAGATAGGGAGTTGAATAGGAATTTCCTTCTATAATCAACGCATCAGGACATAATTGTTCAGTCGTATCCTTATATTATACTTCACTTTAATAAAGAGTTTTGATGTTTTGAAAAATCATCTTTTGAGATTTTCACTGCATTAGAACTTCTGGTGGTCTAGGCCCAACCCCTGGGAGTTTCCTCACCAATTTCCGTGTTGTGCATTAGTTACAGAGTCGATGTGCAGTTATTTGATGCAATTTTTAAAATACTTTTTCACTCAATAAAATATAAATACATGAGGTTACAGTTTCCTTTTCATCAGAACGGTTTAGCAATCCTGCTTTCTGGTTTATAGTAATGATTTATCGCTGCTAGATGTTTTCATTTTATCTCAATGGCTTTATAGTCGTTTATGAATCATAGAGTAATTAATGTTCAATGTTATGTATATGTATAAATTATATTTTTCCCTCAATGCAATAAGGAGACCGATTGTTGATTACATACAGAAAGATTCCAATTAATTATTTTGCAAAGAGAATTCCATTGCAAAATTATATAAGTAATTCTTGATTCCATTTATTCAGATTGTTGTTCAATTTATTTAGATTTTTTTTTCAGTTCGTTAATATTTTTATTCAATTCATCATTATGTTGTTCAATCGTAGGTTTCACTCCTTCTGAACTAGACAGAATAGTTAGCTACATTATACCATTTCATTTCTCTTTGAGTTGATTAAACTTCGAGAATTTGATAACCCTTCTCATAATAAATATAAAGTCACTATTAGTCGACCTCACTCGCATATATTTTGCCTACATGCTTGAAATAAGAAGACTTGCCTTAGGTTGACAATTGAATGAGAAGCCTGGAGGTTGCTTATAATAATCCACCTTTGTGACTTGACATTTTTGGCGTCGTTGCCGGGGAGAGTGTTAAGAGTGATATCCTTTAGTCATATTTCTCCATTAATGTGAAGAATTGGGTATTAAAAAAGAGAGGTAAGAACCTGCGTACCAGCAAGCAAAACGCTTTCTCCCTAACCTTCTTCTCAGCAAATTGTGAAAAGATTGGTAGAGTAGGTGCTCTTGTTTTATGACTAGGAAGAAAAAGATAGAAACAAATCGAGATCATCCGCAAAAATCCCCAAAATACAAGAGACCGATGATCCTTGGAAGAACAACCTATATAGATGAAATCATTAAGAAAGCTGAATCCTAGGCATCTGTAGGACCTAGAATCATTCCCACTCAAATTCCTACTACTTTCCCTCAGGCAGCAGCCTCACCTTCTGCAGCCCATGCCGAGATTCACAGTGAGATAGAAGGATTTGAACTAAGACTTCAAACTGTCGATCATATAGGTATTGACCCTTCGATAGAGGGAGATTCTTATAACTTACGGGAAGAGGAAGGAGAAACTAGCGATGTAATACAAATAGAAGCTTTGGAGCCTAAATCCCCTAGAGTGATCGAGACAGAGATACTCGGTATCCCAGATAAGGGAAGCACTGGAAATTTTCCTCCACACTCACCTCCCAATCCCCTCTGGATTACTCCTCCAAAACAAGAAATTCCTGTAGATTACTAGCACATCTTTAATGAAATGGAAAACAATCAAAACCAGAATCAGAGGCAGACATCAACATTGAAGTACCCCATTGTTGATCATGCTGCAAAAGCTCCTATGAAAGCCATTCCCTCACAAAACATCCCCACCTTCCATGGGTTGACCACGAAAGATCTTGATTCATTCCTATTTGAATTCGATGTCCTATGTAGGGGATATGACTACACCACCGACCCTCAGAAACTAAAACTATTTCCCTCTACTTTAAAAGGAACATCATTATGTTGGTTCATGGGACTAGGTGGCGGAACCATCAATAACTAGGACCAAATGAAGAACATATTTCTTAATAAATCTCAAGATTATTGCCAGACTCGAGAACTAAAAAATGAAATCTTCAATATGTCTGCAAGGGATAATGAAACCCTGGAAGAATATGTAGAAATATTTTAATACAATTTACAAAGGTCTCCATATACCACATTATCCAAAGACATCTTAAAAGCTACAATGATTAAGGGAATGAAAGAAGAATGGGTAGAAAAACTTAACATAATGGGAAAAGGGGACATTTCCGAGGAAGAATATGATGAGATCATTTCCCTATGTGTTAGGTGCTCTAGGGTATTATGCGTAATAGGCCAAGTGAACGTGACTCAATGAAAAAAAACCTTAAGCAGTCTGGTGGCAATGTAACTAGAGCAGAGTTTGGTAATCTCTTGGAAGACTTTAAAACTGACATTTTAGGTACTTTAACAACATAGTTTGATGTCCTACAAGCCAAGCAGAAGCAAACTATAGCAGAGCAGAACTTGGCCGTTTTTGGCCCACGTTGTCGGAAGAAACATAGCCAAAGGGAGTGCCCCTTAGACATGGTTCAGACCTGTGCCATCTGCACTAAGGACCATACCACGGACCAATGCCCCTCACTCCCAAGACTGAAAGTAGTTTACAAATAAGAAGAGGAAAAGACAGAATTAGTCTACTTAATGAATCAGCATCGACAATTGCAGGCATGACCAGGTATGCCTCAAGACCTGCCTCAGTTCTTTCCTTCTCCTCAGTTTAACCAGAAAAACCCTGCAGCAGTTTGGCAGAATCAAAACCCTTTTTCTACTTGGTCGAACCGGTCATTTCCTATACCACCCTAGTCAACAAAACCCTCATCAAGGAATAATTGGCCAAGTTTTCCCTATTCTCCTCCTTATTGGAAAAACACTCCATATCAAGCCCAGTGGCTAGCATCCCCTTCTCAAACCACTAATTGGCCTCAGAATTGGTAGCGACCACTAGTAATGACTAACCTACCAATGGGAGCAGGGTTCTAGAATCAACCTACACTTCCAGCACCGTACCCGGTCCAACACAACCCTTAGCCTATCATACTTCCTTAATTACCATCTCAACCCAACCCTAATCCAAATAATATATCGGTTCAGCTAATTCAAATTATAGAAGATCCAAACCTCAACACTAAACAAAGTCAATGCAATGAACTAAGGCTGAGATTTGGAGGTACTATCTCACCAGCCACAGTCACAACCTCACCTCAATCCAAATCTATAACTTCAGCAGAGCCCAGCCAAGAAAATATAACAGAAGCATATGAAGGCCAAGAAAAAGAAACAGTTGACCAACGGGGGCCTGAAGAACTTAGGATGTCTTCACCTCCATTCCCTGAAAGGTTAACTCTACCTACACCAATAGTCTCTCCAAATTTTGACATCCTGGGGGGAGTTAACCAACCTTTGTGTAAAAATCCCTTTTCTCTAGGCCATATAAGACATTCCCATCTACGCAAAAAAATCAAAGAGTTGTGTGGGAAAAAGAAATTAAAAAGAAAAACAAAGGTTGTGCCCACCGTTCATGTGGTAGGGACGCTATCCGACTTATTACTAGGTAAGGGACGACCTGTAAAATATGAAGACCCAAGAAATCCCATAGTAATTATGTAGATCTCTAGACACTCATTTCCAAGAACATTGGTTGAGTTAGGGGCAGCCATTAACATCCTAACTACGAGACTTGCAAAAATCTATGCATATCATATTTAGAACCCACGGCTACACTGTTGGAGCTTGATGACAGGTCTATTATTAGACCAGAAGGAATAGTGCAAGACATCCTGGTCTCTGTAGACTCATGGGAGTATCTAGCAAATTTCTTAGTTATTAATCCAAAGAACAGAATGGACAGGAACCCATTGATTCTAGGGTGACCTTGGCTGGCGACAGATGATGCTTACATAGGCTACCAAATAGGAAGCATGACCATCACTAGAGGATATTCCATAAAAAATATCATTATTTATCTGCATGTCAAAACAAGATTACCCATGGTAGAAATTCACAAACATCCATATGCATATTGGGAGCAAAAAATTCGTCCACCTTTGACATTAGTAGAAGCTCTTGAATTTAAAGATCAAATCGAAGACGATGTAATCAATAATTTCATGAGTCAGCCACCCACGTCTGAAAATTTAAAATGCCAAATGTTGAAAGCGGTCCTTGATGATAATGTCCAAAAGGACCCCTTCACAGACCTCGAGGGTCAATATCTTCCCACAACCGCTATACTTAACAACATACCCATTGAGATTGAGCTAGGGAAGATCCTGAATATCAATGGAAATTTGGATTGTAACCAAAAGAAAAGTCTCATAAAAGTTCTTCAGAAGCATAAAGGGGCATTTGCTTGGGACTACCCAGACATGAAAGGGTTAGATCCCCATATTTGCACCCATCACATTTATACTGATAAGGAAGCTTGACCCATTAGAAAACCTCAGTGAAGGTTGAACCTGCACTTAAAAGATATTGTAAAAGACGAGCTGCAAAAACTACTAGATGTAAATTTCATTTATCCTATTTCGGACAGCAAATGGGTCTCCCCCCTGGTAGTCATCCCTAAGAAGAATGGGAGATGGAGAATATGTGTGGATTATAGAGAACTAAATAAATCAACACGGAAAGACCACTTCCCCCTCCCTTTCATTGACCAGGTCCTTGATACATTGGCAGGGAAACGATTCTTTTCCTTTCTTGACGGGTTCAGTGGTTACAATCAAATCCAGATAGCCCCCGAAGACCAGGATAAGACAACCTTTACCTTCCCATGGGGTACTTTTGCTTACAGATTTTTATCATTTGGGCTATGTAATGCCCCAAAAACATTTCAAAGAGCCATAATCAACATTTTTTCTGACTTAATAAATGAGGGACTTGAAATCTATATGGATGACTTCACACAATATGGTGAGGAATTTGATCCAGCATTAGAAATGCTAGGAAAGGTGTTGGAGCGATGTATTTCTACTAGCTTATGCTTAAGCAATGAAAAATGTCAGATGATGACGATCGAGGGAGTAATCCTAGGTCACTACATCTCTGTAGCTGGAATACAGATAGATCAAGAAAAAATAAAGGTAATCCTTCTGTTAGCCACACCTTGTACACAGATAGAGGTACGCAATTTTTTGGGATATGCAGGATATTATCATAGATTTATAAAGAATTTCTCACAAATAGTTGCACCTTTGTATGAATTAACTGCAAATGTTGAATTCCACTGGACTGATAAATGTGACACCAGTTTTGCATATTTAAAGAAACGGGTCTCGACAGCACCAATTCTACCAGGGCCTAACTATAAACTTCACTTTCACATCTCTTCAGATGCATCCAACACAGAAATAGGGGCAGTTCCTGGCCAAGAAGAAGACAAAAAACCAACCCTATGCTATTTATTATATCAGCAAAAACCTCACTCCTGCCGAATTAAATTATAAAGTGACTAAAAAGGAGTTCCTAGCTGTCATTTAATATTTATGCTATTAAAAAAATTATACATTATATAACTGGCTATCAAGTACTATTGTATAATCATCACTTTTCCATTAGATATTTAGCTAATAAACCAATCATGAATGGGAGATTAACTCGTTGGTTGTTGTTGTTGAGCTCTAGAAACTCCTTTTATTTTACAAAACCATCATCTCATTTCACTCATCTTTCATCAACTCATAAGCCTAAAATCATTGAAGAATGATTAGGATTGTCTTAAGGATACATGCAATTGATTAGCATGTTGTATTTTCATGGTTTTTGTTGTTTTAATAATTTTTTGCAGTATAGCTACAGAATACAGACATTTTGTAGCTGGTCAGGCATTCCACAACTATTTTTGTGTTTGAATATGATACAGGTGTCAGTTAAAGAAATGTCTTATATGGGTAGTTCCAGAATCTGTCCTACATGTTTTCTTCCTATCCATAAGGACCAGATCGGTGATTGAAGGAGTCTAATATGATAGTCAAAGTTGAGATCAAAGAGATCGCTTTACACAGAAATTAGGACTCTTGATTTGTGCCGTAGAAAATCATGAGTCCTAAGAGTCCCAATTTGATTATAATTTGAAGTTACACCTATAGCTATTCCTATTCGAAGTTAGTTGTGAAATTTACTTATAAATAGAGGTTCTATAGAACCAAGAACAAGTTAACTGTTAATAGCATAAGTTCAGAATTATAGTGTGATACTCTGTTTTTATCAACTCTGGTTTTAAATAAAGGAGATCATTTCTTTGATGTTTTTTTTATCACATCTTCAAGGAGATAAGGAATTCACCAAATTGGTAGCAGAGGGCCCTTGCTGCTAAGGAGTTTTTTATGATTTCTAGCTGGGTTATTTCAGTTTCTTTGTTTAGTATTTCTTTCTGCTTACGCTCAAATTACTGCTTTCATAATTGACAATTGTTGTGTCCAACTGAATAAAAACCATTTTTCTACATTACCAAATCTTTATCACTGAATGGTTAGTGACTTATAGGTACAGCGATTGTTTATATTTCATTTACTGCTTTCATAGTTGACAATTACTGTGTCCAACTAAGTAAAAACCATTTGTATACATTACCAAATCTTTATCACCGAATGGTTAGTGACTTATCGGAACGGTGATTGTTTAAATTTCATTTACTGCTTTCATAGTTGACAATTACTGTGTCCAAATGAGTAAAACCCTTTTGTCTACATTACCAAATCTTTATCACTAAATGGTTAGTGACTTATAGCTACAGTGATTGTTTAGATTCCATTTATTTCTTTCATAATTGAAATTTTTTGTGTCCAACTGAGTAAAAACTATTTGTCTATATTACCAAATATTTACAGCTAAGTGGTTAGTGACTTACAGGTACAATGATTGTTTAGATTTCATTTACTGTCTTTCATAGTTGACAATTGCTGTGTTCAACCAAGTAAAAGTCATTTTTCCTATTTTCAAATCTTATATTAAAATGGTTAGTGACTTATAGAAACAGCAATTGTTTAGCATTTTCATTCTTTCTGTCATTCAATTAATTAGTTGTAGTTAAAATATCCTCATTCCATTGCAACTAATAATCTCTTTAAAGGACATTCTGATTGAAACTGAACCTGAATATGATTTGCAAGATGGCTAAATGATTAGATTCAATGCAATGTTTGAGTTATCAATTTCATTTCCTGTTTTGAATTCTTAAATCTCAATTGAGTCATAGATCCATGGATTAGGTTTATTCACTAATTGAAACACTTTTTTTATATTTTTAATTAGAACTAGACCTTAGAACTTGTCCATAAAACTCTAGTTTCTTTACAGGAAGTTAACTAGTTTTATAAAATTTCCTTTTCCTAGTTTTTAATTAGATTTATTCTCACTTTCTAGCCTAAGATAGGACACTAAGAATTAAAAAAATAAAACCCCAAAAAAATTAAGAAAAACATCAAAACAACGAAGTAAGAGAAAGGAAACTTAGGCACATATAGTGCACTACACTTCATCAAAGTTACAAGCTCTGGTTGATAATTAATGGAAGCAATTTAGGAACACTAAATTGACTAAAAATTTTGGTGCCGTTGTCGGGGAAGTGTAACCAGGTAGCCTTATTTCTTACATCCCAAAAACAATGATATGCGTAGAGAAAGAGACTCAAGGGGTAGATTTGTAAGAGGCGGAAGCTTAATTCCTACAACACCACTCACTCCACCTAGGCCAAGAAGTAGTACACCTTCCTCTCAAACTCATATGCCATAATATACTGGTCATAAGATTCCTAAATTTTTAAGATCAGAAATTCTATTAGGAGGGTCTCCCACTTCATCTATTAAGACAATCTTGGAAGAAGAAGATCCTAGAACTCCAACAGAGGGAATAACTTTCTTCACTTATACAAGGGAATATATTCCAGCAGAAACACTAGAAATCCATAATGAAGAAGAGGAAGAAGAGGAAGAATATTTCTTCAACATACCATTGATAGAAGAGCCAGAAGAACAATTATTTCTCCAAGCTAAACCTTATATAAGTTTTGAAGAATCTATCATAACAGGAAGAGGAGAAGGAGGGGAAGGAGTAGGAGAAATCCTCAATGGAGAAAACTTGCTATTTAGGGGAGGAGATAGAGGAAGAGGTAGAGGAAACGCAGGAGGAGGTAGAGGAATAAGGGTAGTTGAAAGTTCCTTTGGATTCCCTATAATAGATGAAGAGACAAATGCTACCATGAAAAATATCTAACGTTCTGTTCTTCCAAACTTTCATGGATTGAAAAGTGAAGACCCTGAGACATTTTTATTTGAATTTGAAGTTTTGTGTAGAACTTATGACTATCTACAAGATGCTCAAAAACTCAAATTGTTTCCTTCAACATTGAAAGGAGCAGCCCTAAAATGGTTCATGAGTCTAATTACTGGTTCTATTGAGTCATGGAGTGATATGAGGAAAGCATTTATAGCAAGGTATTTAGACTATTGTATACCTTTTAACCATAAAGAAGAATTGTTTAAAATGATGCAAAAGGAGGATGAAAATTTGGAATATTTACTTGAAAGATTCAACTACAATATCAAGAGAGAAAATTTGCAAAATCTAGACCAAGACACTTTAAAAGCTCTTTTGTTGAAAACAATTAGGGATGAATGGATAGATATACTTTACATGATGGGGAAGGGAGACATATCTCAACTTCCATTATCTGATATTGGAGAACTTTGTATTAATCTCTCAAGAAGAAAATCAAAGATTTTGAAAGGACCAAGAGACCCTACTTTAGCTAGGGTAAACAAATGTGCAGCTCGAACAGTAAGTAGGGAAGAAATTGGAAACATGCTTGATGAATTCAAAACTGACATTCTAGGGAGTCTTAGTGAGAAAAAAGACACCCTTAAGCTACAAGACAAAAAGAAAGCTGAAACTGATTCCTTAGAAATATTTTGTCCCAAATGTAGAAAGAATCATGCCTTAAGAGAATGTCCTCTTGATGCAAAAGTAATAGAGACTTGTGTGATTTTTTTCAGAAAACCATGAGACCAAGAACTGTCCTTCAATTCCTGGTCTTAAGGTTGTCTTTCAAGAGGAAAAAACTACAAATCCCACAGAATATCTTTGTTTTTTCTCTAGAAGACCTTGGCAGGGGCCTCAAACTCAAGGGTTTAATAACCAAATGTATAATCAGCCCCCGCCAAATTGGAATTCTTGGCAGCAACCTTGGCCTCAACCTCAAAATAAATCTCAATCTTGGGCTCAAGGGATGAAAAATCCCTATGAAAGGGTCTCACAATACTATCAGTATCCACCATCCTATCCATCATATCCATCTTATCCAAATTATCCTCCTCAACAAAATCTTCAACAGAATCCACAACCTTAATCACAAAATCAAAATCCACCACTTCCACTACCATTTCTCCATAAATCAAACCAATTACCTGCCAAACCAATACCAAACTCCAACAACATTAAAAATCCTCGGAATACCTATATGATAGAAGGTCAATAATTTCCAACTTATTTCATTACTCCTCTAGACCATAATAATGTCCAACTTAGGTCTGGAAGGATACTTGAAAAGAAGAAACCTTATGTGATCATAGAAGAAAAAAATAATTCTGAGGAATATTCTCTACAAGTTAATAAAATTTTTGAAGACACATCTCTTCAAAACAAAAATATTGAAAAAGGAAAGCAAAAGGAACCAATAAATTCAGCTCCTATGTTAGAGAAACCATCAACATCTACTTTTACACCTCATTTTCCTAAAATATTACAAATTGATAGAGGTGCAAAAAAATATATTATGTTTCCTAAGTATGAATTCCTAGATGAATTAAGAATTTTTTGCATTAAAATTCCATTATTACAAGACATCAAGGAAATCCCAATCTTAGTTAAAACAATAAAGGAGTTGAGTATGAAGAAACCAGGAAGAAAAATAAAGGAAGTAAAGAAAATTCAACTGGTAGGACAAATAGCTGACATAATGATGGGAAAGATTGCCATTCAAAAATATCTAGATCCTGGAAGTCCAGTTGTTAAAACTCGTATCAATGGAATTGAAATTCCAAACACATTAATTGATTTAGGAGCAGCAATAAACATCATGAATAAGCAAACCATGGAACAACTTAAACTTCCTAATCTTCTTTATACACCCATATTACTATAGTTAGCAGATAGGTCTGTAATCAAACCAGATGGTGTATTAGAAGATATTTCAGTGTCCTTAGATTCTTGGGAGTATCCTGTGGACTTTATGATTTTAACTTCTAAAAATGATCTAGGAGAACATCCTCTTATACTAGGAAGACCTTTGTTAGCTACAACTGATGCTTTCATCAGCTATAGATCTGGTGATATGTACATCTCTGATGGTAGTTCAACCAAGAAATTCACTTTGTATCCTCTAGCAAGAACAATAAAAAAAACAGATGACAATCAATGGATTGATGATGAAGAAGATATACAACCTCTCTTCACTATTTCAAACATTAGTGAAAATAGTTAGATCTTAAATGTTCTAGAAAATTATGGCTCTTCTTCAGAATATAGACATGAACAATTCCAAGAAGAATCTAATATTGAATTTTTTTCATCTAGGAAAATGTCTCTTTACTCTATGGAAGAATTTGGTAGCTCTACAATTGAAATATTTCTAGGAAAAACTTTGAACATAAATAAAAACCTAGAAAAATTACAACAAGAAGAGCTAGTCAAAACATTACAGAGACATTCCTCTAAATATGCATGGGAATACATTGACGTGAATGGGATCAATCCTAAGACTTGCACTCATCATATCTACATAGAGGAAAATTTTAAACCTATTATAAAACCTCAGAGAAGGATGAATCCAAACCTTAGGGAGATTGTCAAAGAAGAATTGTAGAAATTGTTGAATTTCAACTTTATCCATCCCATTTCAGATAGTCAGTGGGTTTCTCCTTTGGTGATTGTACCCAAGAAAAATGGTAAATGGAGGGTATGCATTGATTACCAAGAATTGAATAAAGCTACTCTTAAAGATCATTTTCCTTTACCTTTTATAGATCAGGTGTTAGATACATTAGCAGGCAAAAAGTACTTCTCATTCCTGGATGGTTTCAGTGGCTTTAATCAAATTCAAGTTGCACCCGAAGATCAGGATAAAATCACATTTACATGTCCTTGGGGAACTTATTCTTACTGAGTACTACCTTTTGGATTATGCAATGCACCTGCAACATTCCAAAGGGCAGTACTAGGAATATTTTTAGATCTAATACATGATTGTCTAGAAGTATACATGGATGGCTTTACAGTCTATGGTAATACATTTGAAGAAGCCTTAGAAAACTTGGAAAAATTTCTGAAAAGGTGTAAGGAAGAAAACCTTTCATTAAGTCATGAGAAATTTTTCAGGATGTTTACTGAAGGGATTGTTTTGGGACATCACATCTTAGGAGATGGAATCAGAGTAGATGGGTCAAAGGTTGAAGTCATATCTAGACTATTAGTTCCAAGTTTCCAGAAAGATGTTATAAGTTTTCTAGGATTTACAGGGTACTATAGAAGGTTTATAGAAAACTTCACAAAGACAGAATCTCCACTCTTCAAACTCCTCACCAAACATTGTGAATTAAAATGGAGTTCTAACTGCCAATTAGCATTTGAAATTATGAAAACAAAAATCTCTAAAGCACCCATTCTAAGAGGACCTAACTGAAAACTACCTTTTCATATGTCAACATATGCTTTAGACACAACTCTAGGAGCTGTGTTAGGACAAAAAGACCTAATCCCCTATGCCATCTACTATACAAGTAAAAAATTAACTCCTCCAGAGTTGAATTATACTATAACTAAAAAACAATTCTTAGCTTTTGTTCATGCTATCAATAAATTCAGACATTATATAATAGGCTATGAAACCTTTGTTCACATAGATCACTCTGCAATCAGGTATTTAATTAATAAATCTGTCACTAATATCACAGTTATAAGATGGTTATTTCTTCTACAAGAATTTAACATTAATATTCTAGATAGGCCTGGAAAAAAAATACAGTTTTTGATTTCCTATCTAGAATCCAAAATATTAAGGAAAACACTCTAGTTGAGGATAAATTTCCTGATGAATATCTCTTTGCAATAACTACTCAAACTCCTTGGTTTGCAGATATTTCCAATTATTTAGTTTCAGGAAAATTTCCTTCAAATATGAATGCTAGAGAGAAAACAAGAATCATCCAATCAAGTGTAAAGTTTTCATGGATTACTATTGAATTGTATAGGACGGGTCCATATCTTATTATCAGAAGATGTGTTAGAGAAGATGAGATGCATGAAATTCTTAAGGCATGTCGTGATGAACCCTATGGTGGACATTTTGCTAATAAGAGGACAGCCTATAAAATCCTTCATTTAGGATATTATTGGCCATCCATCTTCAAAGATGCTAAATAATATGTCAAGAAGTGTGATAGTTTTCAAAGGGTATGGAAACCTGCTCCTTCAATGGAATGCATTTAAAACCTTAGGTACATATTGAACCTTTTGAAAAATGGGCTTTGGATTTTGTCGGACCTATAAATCCTCCATCAAAACAAAAGAAGTATATCCTAGTATGGACTGATTATGTCACTAAATGGGTAGAGGCTAAGGCATTAGCTTTTACTAATGAATCATCTATAGTCAGTTTTGTTTTTGAGGATATTTCTACTCGTTTTGGTGTCCCAAGAGAGATTGTCACAGATCAAGGAGCTCAATTGACATCAAATTTGGTACAAAAAATGGTAGAGAATTACAAAATCAAGCACAAGAAGTCTACTCCCTACCATCCACAAGAAAATGGTCAATTTGAATCTACCAACAAGGTGATTGAAGGAATTATTACAAAGAATATTCATCTACATAGAAGATATTGGGCAGAAAGGCTTCCTGAAGCCTTATGGGCCTACAGAACCACATGGAGGAACACAACAGGACATGCTCCTTATGAGCTTGTTTATGGGAAACAAGTCCTATTCACCATAGAGTTTCAGATCAAAACCTTCAAGATGGCAGTCCAACTGGGACTTGATTTGACAGAAGCACAAAATCACAGACTAGAGCAAATTAATGAACTAGATGAAATCAGAAAATATGCAATCCAAAGAATCAGCATGGTCCAATAGCAAAGGACTAAATGGTATGACAAATATATCAAAGAGAAGAAATTTCAAGAAGGTGATTGGGCACTCTTGTTTGACTCAAAATTCAAGGATTTTCAAGGGAAATTTTAGACTCATTAGCATGGGCCATATGAGATTGAAAAATTATTTGAAAATAGAGCAGTAAAGATCAGAACAATATATGAAGAGAAGGTATCATTTCTTGTACATGGTCATAGGCTGAAAGTATATCATAAACCACATTCAAGAGAAGAATTTGTCAGAAAATTTCAGGATAACATTGATATGGAGTTAGTGAAGAAGAAGAATTCTTCTTCACTCACTTAGATTTTATTTTTCTATTATTATATATATATATATATATATCATAATAAATGAAAAAAATAAATAAATTATAAGTATGAAAACCAATCAATTATTGGCATACTTATGCAGAAAGTGCAGGGTGAAAATCAGAACCTTCTGACATCCTATACTTTCAATTTTATTTTTCCGTAAATAAGTGTTCGTAATTGAAAAACAAAAATTTCAAATTCATTTCATTTCACTCCATATTTCATCTCATCCCACTTCCATTTTCACTTTTTCCATCATAACATTTTTCACTCCATACTCATATTCCATCTCACTCCACATTCATATTCCATATCCATATTTCATATTCTTTTGACAGGCACATTCTGCAACTATTCATTCTGTATTTGATTCTGTTCTACAACTAATCTGATTCTGCAGCCTACTCCAACAAATAAAAGATGATTGTAGGAAGGGACTATGGAACTTTATTCCAAAGATCACCATGCCACAGAAAGGATAAAAAACACAACAAACAAACAAGGTCAAAGTTCTGAGGTAAATAATAGAAAAAAGGTTAAAACATGAAATAGATACAATATGTATAATCATATGTTTCCTAAACAACCTATCATTCGAATTGATTGAACCCTTGTCATAAAACATCTCGACCATATACCTTATCTAACACCCCATAATGGCCCATCATGAAACTCTTAATTGAATGACTAACGGTCATAATTATAAATGTGACCTATTAGGCCACGTCTCCCTAAGATGATATCATTCACTTATGACCCATAAGGTCATCATAAATTCCCCAACAGATCCGTAGCCATTTCATTCTATATCAAATCCACAACTTGATTACCTCCATCACACACTACAGCCAATCTATCTTCAAGTACAGAGAGGTAACGCTAAGGTTGAAGAATATTTTTGCGGTTAATCTATCCTCAGACAAAGAGAGACAATTTCAGAAATAGAATATCAGACTCTGCAACCAATCTAGCTTCAAGCAAAGAAAATTAATTCTAAAAGGAAGATAATCTATACAGAGGAGGAATGGGGATAATTGTTAGGACAAAACTAGTTGGATTCAAGTACTTGGAAGGATATCCACAAATCAAGGGGTTACTACAGCAAGAAGGGTGGTTAAATTTTATAAATAAATTTGATGGCTTCCATAAGGAGATTACAAAATCATTTGCTAGGTCTTTTGATGGAGTGGAAGTGGAAATTGGAGACATCAAATTCACCATAACAGAATCATTTTTAGCTGAGGCAACAGAACTACCAAGGCAAGGAGAGCGATGGTACAAAAACAAGGAATTTCATAATGAATCTTGGAGGTAGATACTAAAGAATCCAGGTATGGATGTCACAATATTTAGGAAGGGTATTCCAAGTATTGCTTTAAAAATTCAGTGGAGAAACATGTTGTTAATTTTGCAAAAAATTATAACATGTGAAGGAAGATTTGGGGCAATGTATTTTTATCATATTAGGTTAGTAACGAATTTTCTAGAGGATGGTGAGATAAATTTACCTTTCTTTTTACTCAATAGCTTGAAAATAATGGCTTCAAATGTTCAAAAGAAAGTTCAATTTTTAGAAACCACTCTGCATCACCATGGTTTAATAAAGATACTGATTGAATTCCACCTAGAGAGTATAGGAGATAATTGGGAATAATTTCTTGTAAGAAATCATTTTCAAGAACATGAAGAAACACCATCTAAAGAAAAAATGTTAGGATAAGTAGAAGAATAAAAACTGATATGGTTGTTGAAAATAAACTTGACACTCTGTCATAGGAAGAAGATGAAGAACTAATTTCTGAAAAGTTAACAAAAATTAGAAAACAGATTAGGACCAAAAGAAAAGAAAAAACAACAATTGATTATACTGATGAAGAAAAGGGGAGTCCACCAAAGCTAAGGAGAAGTTCTAGACTCAGAGGAATAATGAAAAATACATTGATAAAGGAGGCAAGAATTATAAATATTGAGGATGAAGAGACTCTAGTTCAAACACCAGTTAACAAATCTCCTACACTTAGTGCTCAACACTCTCCTCTACAGCATTTTGAAGATGTCCCTAGTAGGAGGACTCCTGATATAGATCTAGTCCAGCAACAAATCTATGACTATGTGGAATCCTTGGAAAGAAATTCCTCAAAGAATCAAGAGAAACCTATCAGTCAACAAGAACCTCCAATAGAAACCCTAAATAAAGATAATTATGAATTGGAGATACTGAATAGGCACATCAAAAATGAGAATGGGATCTTAAGAGAATAGGTTAAGCTGAAAATTTCCATGAATAGTTATCTCGCTTTACAACTGGGAACACTACACAAAGAGAACAAGAAAATTAAGAAGAGGAATAACAAGATGAACATATCCCTCATAAATCTTAGGTTTAAATTACTCATGAAAATAAGGCTAGATGTTTTGGATGAAGTGTCAGAGCATATGGAGTAAGAAAGAAGAACTTAAAGTGTTAATAAAATTGCATGAGGACATGCAATGGTTTTGCAATGGGGATATGTTGAGCTCTAGAAATTCCTTTTCTTTTACAAAACCATCATCTCATTTCACTCATCTTTCATCAACTCATAAGCCTAAAATCAATTAAGAATGATTAGGATTGTCTTAAGGATACATGCAATTGATTAACATGTTGTATTTTCATGGTTTTTTCTGTTTTAATAATTTTGTGCAGTATAGCTACAAAATACAGACATTTCGTAGCTGGTCAGGCATTCCGCAACTATTTTTGTGTTTGAATATGATACAGGTGTCAGTTAAAGAAATGCCTTATATGGGTAGTTCCAAAATCCATCCTACATGACTTCTTCCTATCCACGAGGACCAGATCGACGATTGAAGGAGTCTAATTTGATAGTCAAAGCTGAGTTCAAAGAGACTGTTTTCACACAGAAATTAGGACTCTTGATTTGCTCCATAGCAAATCATGAGTCCTAAGAGTCCCAGTTCGATTATAGTTTGAAGTTACACCTATATCTATTCTTATTCGAAGTTAGTTGTGCAATTTACTTATAAATAGAGGTTCTATAGAACCAAGAACAAGTTAACTGTTAATTGCATAAGTTCGGAATTACAATGTGATACTCAGCTTTTATCAAACTCTATTTTTAAATAGAGGAGATCAGTTCTTTGATGTTTTTTTTATCACATCTTCAAGGATCTAAGGAATTCACCAAATTGGTAGCAGAGGTGCCCTACTGCTAAGGAGGTTTTTATGCTTTCTAGCTAGGTTATTTCAGTTTCTTTGTTTAGTATTTCATTCTGCTTATGCTCAAATTACTGATTTCATAATTGACAATTGTTGTGTCCAACTGAGTAAAAACCATTTTTCTACATTACCAAATATTTATCACTAAATGGTTAGTGACTTATAGGTACAATGATTGTTTAGATTTCATTTACTGCTTTCATAGTTGACAATTACTATGTCCAACTAAGTCAAAACCATTTGTCTACATTACCAAATCTTTATCATTGAATGGTTAGTGACTTATAGGTACAGTGATTGTTTAGATTTCATTTACTGCTTTCATAGTTGTTAATTACTGTATCCAACTGAGTAAAAACCATTTGTCTACATTACCAAATATTTATCACTAAATGGTTAGTGACTTATAGGTACAGTGGTTTTTTAGATTCCATTTACTGCTTTCATAATTGACAATTGTTGTGTGAAACTAAGTAAAAATTGTTTGTTTATATTACCAAATATTTACAACTGAATGGTTAATGACTTACGGGTACAATGATTTTTTAGATTTCATTTACCGTCTTTCATAGTTGACAATTGCTGTGTTCAACCAAGTAAAAGCCATTTTTCCTATTTTCAAATCTTATATTAAAATGGTTAGTGACTTATAGAAATAGTAATTGTTTAGCATTTTAATTTTTTCTATCATTCACTTAATTAGTTGTAGTTAGAAGATCCTCATTCCATTGCAACTAATAATCTCTTTAAAGGACATTCTGATTGAAACTGAATCTAAATATGATTTGCAAGAATGGCTAAATGATTGGATTCAATGCAATGTTTGAGTTATCAATTGCATTTCCTGTTCTCAATTCTTAAATCTCAATTGAGTCATAGATCCATGGGTTAGGTTTATTCACTAATTGAAGCACTTGTTTATCTTTTTAATTAGAACTATACCTTAGAACTTGTCCATAAAACTCTAATTTATTTATAGGAAGTTAACTAGTTTTATAACATTTCCTTTTCTTCATTTTTAATTAGATTTATTCTCACTTTCTAGCCTAAGATAGGACACTAACGATTAAAAACACAAAACCCCCAAAACAATAATAAAAACATCAAAACAACGAAGTAAGAGAAAGGACACTTAGGCACATATAGTGCACTACATTTCATCAAAGTTACAAGCCCTGGTTGATAATTAATGGAAGCAATTTAGGAACACTAAAATGACTAAACAGCTGCTACTGTAGGAATTCGATATAACTATCAAGGATCGTCCAGGAAAGGAAAATGTGGTTGTAGAATTCCTGTCCAGGGTTTCAAAGACAGAAGATATGCTAGCATTCGATGATCAATTCCCTGCCGAACATCTATTTTCTATAGCAGTGAAAACGCCATGACATGCAGACATGGAAAATTACTTGGCAGTAGGAAAGCTTCCCAGACATTTGACATCAAGAGAATGGAAACTAATTGTATAACACAGTGCAAGGTTCTCTTGGATCGGTGGATACCTCTTCCATACAGGGGCCGACATGCACATATGCAGATGCATCAGGGAGGACAAGATCTATGAAATGCTACGGGCCTGTCATGATGAACCTTGTGGTGCCCATTTTTCCTGTCGCAGAACGGGGCATAAAGTGTTACAATTAGGCTATTATTGGCCTACTATTTTCAAAGACGTGAAAAAATATGTCCAAGCCAGTGACAGCTTCCAAATAATGGGCCACCCAGGCCAAGCAGATGAAATGCCACTGCAACCACAATTGGTAATAGAACCATTCGAACGGTGGGCACTAGACTTCTTTGGACCATTCAACCCGCCATCAAACCATAAAATCTACATATTGGTTGCCACAGATTACATAACAAAATGGGTAGAATCAGTGGCCTTATCAAGAGCCATGGAGGAATCTGTGATTAATTTCCTTTCCGAATTGTTCGTGCGATATGGTTTGCCACGGGAAGTGATAACCGATGGGGGGGCACAGTTCATCGATAATAAAATTATAGCCACCCTAAAAAATCACCATATCATCCATATAGTCACATCTCCTTACCACTCGTAGGCAAACGAGCAGGTCGAAAGCAACAACAAAGTTCTGCAAGCAATCCTTACCAAAACAGTATCAACACATCGCAAGGACTGGGCCACTAGATTACCAGAAGCCTTATGGGCCTATCGCACAACCTGGCGAAATACCACTAAATATTCCCCATATCATCTAGTATTTGGGAGAAAGTCAATTTTCCCTATTGAGTTCGAAATAAAGACTCTAAGAATAGCCCAAGAGGTAGGGTTGGACTTAACATAAGCCCAGGTTAAAAGACTCCAACAAATAAATGAGCTAGATGAAATGCGGCTACTAGCTTTACAACACACAACGATCGTCCAAAAATAGTGAGCTAAGTGGCATGAAAACCTCATCAAGAGGAATATATTTCAAAAACAATATTGGGCACTCCTATATGACTCCAGATTCCAAGATTTTCAGTGAAAATTACAAACAAGGTGGCTCAGTCCATACGAAATTCAAGAAGTACACAACAATGGTGCACTCACCTTGACCACCATAGATGGCTCTGGTTCTACATTTCAAGTGAATGGGCATAGAATGCACCTATACCACAAACCTCTCACAAAGGAATTATTTTTCCAGCAGGTACGAAATGATCCCACCATCCAAGTTGTGGCAACAGGGGGGGCGATAACCCCATAACCTCAAGTACATGATATTTTGCTACCATAATTTGTAAATAATGTATATAATTTCTAGTTCTTATTTTGTTGTACATTCCTCATGCACGAAAGTGTGTCCTTTTTCTCATCCTCTTTCATTTTTTTTCTTTTGTTGTTCAATCCAATTGAACAACTGTTGTTCAATTAGATTGAACAACCCTATTTTTTGTGTTTTTTTTCTTTTGTTGTTCAAATTATTTGAACGACTATTGTTCAATCCAATTGAAAAATTGTTTTTCAAACGGATTAAACAGCCATGTTTTTTCTTTTTTTCTTTTCTTTTTGTTGTTCAAATTCTTCGAATAGCTGTTGTTCAATCCAATTGAACAATTGTTGTTCAAATAGATTGAACAGCTGTGATTTTTGAGTTTTTATCTCTTGCTATTAAAATTATTTGAAAATATGTTGTTCAATCCATTTGAACAGTTATTGTTCAAATGGATTGAACAGTCGTGTTTTTTGGTTTTTTCCTTTTACTGTTCAAATTCTTTGAACGATTGTTGTTCAATCAATCCAATTGAACAACTATTGTTCAAACGGATTGGAAAACCATGTTTTTTTTTTCTTTTACTATTCAAATTCTTCGAACGACTGTTGTTCAATCCAATTGAACAATTGTTGTTCAAACGAATTGAACAACCGTGCTTTTTGAGTTTTATCTTTCGTTGTTCAAATTCTTTGAACAGCCATGTTTTTGAGTTTTTTTTCTTTTACTGTTCAAATTCTTTGAACGGCTACTATTCAATCCAAGTGAACAGCTATTGTTCAATTAGATTGAACAACCGTGCTTTTTTTTTTTTTCTTGCTGTTCAATTCAATTGAACAACCGTTGTTCAATCAGATTGAACAGCCTCTTTTGTTTTTCATTATTGTTCAATCAGATGGAACAACTTTATTTTTTCATTTTATTCCTCCTTTTTTCAATACCCCCCCTCGATCCACACCCTAGCTATAAAATGCATCTCTGAAGGGGAAGAGATAGTTGAAGAAAGGAGAGAAGCAGTAAAAAATTACCAATATGATGATTCTTTGACACCAGGATCGCTAAACTAGAAGCATAATTGTACATAAATGAAATGAAAGGCTAAGTCATTCCCAACTCAATTATTTTATCATACAATAACATGATATTATGATGGTATATCTTTCTACACTTTTGAGTAGTATTTCCCTCCAATATGAAGAAATAGGAATAACGAAAAGTAATTTTATTGGCATTCTTTTTACTTCTCTCACCACCCCTAACTCTTAAGGAGTTAATGAGCCTCCCTTCATGTATAAAGAATAAATTTTATGTGTTCATCCATATTTTTAAAAGAGGATAGGGGATATCATCACGAGCCAGCCTACCATGTTCATAAGGATTTAACAAGTGACATGCCCACAATGGCCACCACACCAGGGTAATGACCTTCTCATATGCTTGAAGGACAGGAGTTCTCATCACGAGTTGGCCTGATCACTATGTTACAATCCTAGTGAATGGCACTATGACTATCTGGCCATCACACTAGCACAGTGACCTCCTTATAAATTGAAATGCTTATGTTCCAAAAATAAGTACTATGCTTACATGCAAATTTTTAAAAGAGCATAGGGGGTCTCATTACGAGCCCGCCTACCATGTTCATAAGAGCTTAGCAAGTGACATGCCCACAATGGCCACCACACTAGGGTAATGACCTTCTCAACTTCTTGAAGGACGGTAGGTCTCATCACGAGCCGGCCTGATCACTTTGCTATAGCTCTGGTGAGTGGCACTATGGTTATCTGGCTAGCATACCAACATGGTGATCTCTCCACAAAATTGGCAGAATAACTATTTTTACATGAAGATCCTGGCTCATTTTTCAGGTTAAAATAGCAACCCTGTCAAGGCTATGAATGCCTACTGGCAGCAGTGGCTCTGCTTATGGTATGAGAGTATGTTTTATCAATAGCCAATTACTCTTACATACATCCTTCAATTCCATTCCTCTTCTATAAGCCACTACTTGAATTAGTGATGATTCTAATCTACCACATAAATAACTATAAAGGAGATATGCTTACATGTTTGAACCTCGGGATGACAGCACCAATCATTACCTATCTCAGTCTTGCTTCTTTCACACTTATCATTAAAGAAGGACATCATATCATAATAATAGTTATATTTTTTTCTCTCCCTCCCCAGTCACTTCCACACGAGATGCATCTATGTCAAAACTTCCAAATCCAACCTTTACACTACGAATGCTCATAATTACCCAATTACTCATCATCCCCTAAAACTTGAAAGCCACGACCTCCTCTCTCACATACAGGCCATGATTATCGAATCCTGACATTCTCCCCGTTCGCATTCATGATTGGCCAAATCCCTCTTGTACTTGAGGACGTGGGTGCCCTTACTTCGATGGAGGGGGTGTAATTAGTCATAAATTAGGAAGCATGTGAAATTTCTACAAAAATCCCGTTAGATATGCTAATAATTCCATAGGAACGTCACAATTAAGGCATGAAGATACTCACACAAGACTGCAATCTCTCTTTCTCCTACATACAGTATTCAGTCAAAACAACAGAGCTGAGAGATAATAAAATCAGAATAAAAAGTAGAGGAAAGCACACACGCCATGGGAGGAAATTCTCTCCAGAACGAACCTTCGAACTTCCTAATTTCAGAGGCAGCTAGCACTATCCTCTAGCAAGTCAGTTGGCTAGCATATTTACACTAATTACAAGGATTTGATACAAAAGTAGCAATTGAGTTTCTACAAAACCTGCAAGAGGGACAGACCAAAATTAGGGAAGAGTTATACCAGTCACAGAAGAAATTATTGCTAAAGTCTCCGGAATACCAGTGGAAGGAGAGAGATGGACAAAGAAACATATTCTCTTATGAGAGGCAGTTGCAGCATATCAGGATCCGAAATAGCCATTGGAGCAAAAAGGGAAGGGGATTAACCCTACTTCTCTACATAAACCATGGCAGGAACTGAGAGAATTCATCCAAAGATTCATTACATGCGATGGACGATAAGACGTGGTAAAACCTCGCCAACTTAAACTTCTAGCTGTGCTTAAGAAAAATATTTCAGAAAACCTGTCTGCTTTCTTAAATTCTATATTTCATAACACTGTTGTTCGAATAAGAAGAGCTAAAAACCCCCAAACAATTGTCAGTCACCACGGGTTAATTAAACTAATCACCATACATGAGTTGGACAAGCAGCAAATAGCCTAGGGCAACTTTGTTAACCCTGCCACACAGGTACCTAAGGAAAACCCTGGCAAAGCCGAAATCGAGATTCACAGGGTAAACATACCTAGAAGGACAAGGACCTATACACCAATTTTAGAACCAAGCAGACAAAAGTGTCCCAAAAGACTTCAAGGAACCTCGGACTTCATAAAGGAGGTAGGGCCATCCTGTTTACTACCCTCAAGCCCTCAAAACGCACCCTTGTAGGACTACGAGGAAGAGATGGCTCAAGTCCTAGAGAAATGAGGGCAGGCCATGAATCTAGAAGCCTATCAGAAGCTGAAGAGAAAGAAGAACCTATAGACAAGTCTACCACTGCCAGCAGTTCTAGTCACACCCAGGCACTACCCCACCAAGAGGAATCACAGGCCTTTGGGGCTTTGTCCCCTCTTGATAATTATGAGGTAAATAGTGAAGAACATGCAGAAGGGAGAGCGGAATTAGAAAATCAGTCAGGAGACACTATCCCGCTGGAGCAAAACACAAGCATAGAAACAGTTCCTTTGACACTTGAAGGTAGCATTGTCCCACCCAGTCAGGACCTTGATACAGAATTAAACTCAGAAGCTCAAGTAGAAAACACCACCACAAGAAACGCTAAGGTTGGCAGCACCGTTCCTGAAAATGAGAATGCTTCTCCTCCACCACCTGTTGAAATCAGGTTAGGTGATAATTCAGATGAAAATAATATTAATAAACTGAGCAGGACCTGCAAAATATTTAGGAAAATAGTGAAAATTTTAAGAAAACAATTAAAGGAGTTAAATAATGCCCAAAGCCTAAGAAAGAATTAAACACAGCCGAAACCCAAACGGAAATGATCACAAATGTTTTTGAGACTAATGAGGCTGGAATGTAGACTGACCTAGCAGATACTGCCGAGGCTGGGATACAGATTGACTGGGAAAGCACCGTTGAAATTGATGTACAAACAGACACGGTTGACACCCTTGAAGACTCTGTCCAAACTAGGTAAGAATTCACCAATGAAAATGGTACCCAAACGGAGGAAACCCCTACCTATGCCCCTCTAGTTGAAAGAGCTGCCAATAAAAAATGGTATAGAAAGTTAATTCAAACACGGCATGAGTTGGCATTGTGCAAAAAGGAAGTAGTACCAGCACAAGAATATTAAGCACTACTAAATAAATTCACAAACCTGTCCACCACAGAAGATGAAACATTTTCCCAGCTCATAGAGGAGCAGGCAAAGGTAAAAAGGGCATAAGACTAGGTGAATCAAGCCAAGAAACAAATCACTACAATTTTTTCTTTGTATTATGATGCACTGACATGGAGGGCACCAGCCACCAATTATGCCCTATTCTTGACAGAATGATACTTACTGCTGAAAATCAAGTTCGTTAGGGCAGGGAAGCCCACAACTTTAAAAACCATAGAAGAGTTTGTCTAGTGCTGCAATGATCAAGATGAAAAGGTCCAATGACTTTTATGTCAACTTTACATGCACAATTTTTTTCTAGAAGAAGACACGGAAAGTATTCCTAGTCCTTTTATAGGAGATGTTCAGTTCCAGGCCTTCCTCTCATTCGGTAAGAACCTAATTAGGTGGGCCAAAGGCTATAACATCTTCCAAAAGAGAGAACATGGCCTAGACCTGTGGGTCAGAGGAGAGCCTACAAAACCCCTACAGTTGTTCATCCAACACAAGAATTTCATGTGAATAAAGGGTGTAAGGACCAAGATTGGACCCATCCATCATGACATTATAGAAAATGGGTGGGAATATTTTGGAGACATTCAGGAAGAAGCCCTGGCAGTATCTAAACAAATATGAATGACCACCATAAACAATGTAAAGAATAGGGAGCCATTTGGCTACCGAAACTTCAAGGCAGTCACCTCCAGATTCCCCTCATACAGTAACCTGGCCTTCAGCATGGGTCTTGCATAGTTAGGATGTAGATATAGATGCCCTCTTATCTGGTACCCTCCCGAGGGCTATGATCATGACTACGATTTTCCAGAAGGGCACACAGATGCTGCTTTTGCAAGAATTAGACAAAAACAAGGTTTCAGAGCATACAAGGAAGAATTCCACCCCGCCTACTCCTTAACAAGATGCATCTCAACCATTTGTTTGCATGAGGACCTGCAAATAGGTAAGTGAGGGACTATGTTGGGCCTAAATTAAGGTATGTTTTCACCCTATGATTACTTCGAATTGTGATACTCTTCTAAGAATTCTTCCTCATCTTAACAATAAAGAAAAAGGAGATTTATAAAAAACAGGACAATTGGGCTAAATGAGAAAAGGAACGTTTTATACAAAAATTTGACTTATTGTATCTCTATGTACATGGACGAAGAGAAAATGAAGCAATGTTAAATGAAATATGGCTGACGGACACGGACTCACAAAATCTCAGTAACTCCCAAAAATTGACAGAAGGAAGAAAGACAGATACAAGCTCGAGAACCAAAATGACAGCCACGCGAAGTAGGCTATCATTTCAAAAATACTGTCCCACTATGTGAAAATGCCTTTAAAAGTACCAAGGATGAACTAGATAGGGATTCGAATAAGAATTTCCTTCTGTAATCAATGCATCGGAATAGAACTGTTCAGTCGTATCCCTATATTATCCTTCACTTTAATAAAGATTTTTGATGTTTTGAACAAGCATCTTTTGAGTTTTTCATTGCGTTAGAACTTCTGGTGGTCTGGGCCCAACCCCTGGGAGTTTCCTCGCTAATTTTTGTGTTGTGAGTTAGTTACAAAATTGATGTCTAGTTATCTAATGCAGTTTGTAAAATACTTTTTCACTCAATAAAATATAAATACATGAGGTTACAATTTCCTTTTCATCAGAATGGTTTAGCAGTCGTGCTTTCTGGTTTATAGTAATGCTTTATCGTCGTTAAATGTTTTCACTTTCTCTCAACACCTTTATAGACACTTATGAATCATAGAGTAATTATTATTCAATGTTATCTATATGTATAAATTAGATTGTTCCCTCAATACAATAAGGCGTCAAATTGTTGATTACATACAGAAAGATGTCAATTAATTAGTTTGAAAAGAGAATTCCATTGCAAAATTATATAAGTAATTACTGATTCCATTTATTCAAATTTTTGTTCAATTCATTAAGGTTGTTGTTCAATATATTCGGATTTTTGTTCAATTCGTTAAGATTTCTGCTCAATTCATCATTATTTTGTTCAATCATAAGTTTCACTCCTTTTGAACTAGACAGAATAGTTAGCTACATTATACCATTTCATTTCTCTTTGAGTTGATTGAACTTCAAGAATTAGATAACCCTTCTCATAAGCAATATAGAGTAACTATTAGTCGACCTCACTCACATATTCTTTGCCTACACTCTTGAAATAAGAAGACTTGCCCTGGGTTAACAATTGAATGAGAATCCTAGAGGTTGCCTATAATAAGCCACCTTTGTGACTCGACACTTACCTCCACTAGCCATTGGAGTATATACAAGTGAGCATTCTTTTTCTCTTGTAGTGATATTAGAGGCTCATCCTTTAATTAAAATTCATCCTTCATATCAATTTCAGACTTTTGACAAAGTTCATTTTCATCACTACCGAAAATAATATCATCAACATAAAAGAAAACAATTAAAAGATTTGCATTTTCAAATTTAATATATAATTTATTGTCAACTACTTGTATTTTGAATCCACCCTATAGAAAATATTTATCCAATCTTTAATACCAAGCCCTAGGTTCTTATTTAAGACCATGTAATTATTTTTTCAACCTGCATTGATCGTTAGAATTTACTAACAATTGAAAACCTTGAGGCTGCTCAATGTAAACAACTTCTTTAGCTCACCATTTAAGAAATATGATATTACATGCATCTAATATAAATTAAACTTTTTGTAACTATAAAAGGAAAAAAAAATCTAATAGCCTTTAATATAGCTACAAGAGGAAAAAAATCATCAAAATATAATTCTTTAACCTTATCATAATCTTTGAATACAAATCTATCCTTATTCCTTACCACTGGTTGATCTTCATTTAATTTATTTCTGGAGAGCCATTTTGTGCCAATGACATTTTTGTGTGCTACTATTGGAACTAATTCCAAAGTCTGATTCCTCTCTATTTTATGCAACTCTTCATTCATATCCTTTATATAGTTATTGTCTTGGTTGGCCTGAGAAAAATATTTTAGTTGAATCCTCGACATCATAGCTATATGTGCTTGACCATTGGGATTAGTCACTTTTCTTATAGTTTGGACTCCTACGTCCAAATATCCTACAATCTTATTAGAAGGATGATGTTTCTGAACATACATTGAGGGATATTTTGGTTTGGAGCTATTTTCATCTTCATTTAATTCTTCCTTAATTTTTCATCATCACCTTCACGGCTACCCTATTTCATTAAGTTATTATTTGTTTGTTTTTTTGTCTTTGATAAATTTAGTAGAGTTATCCACTCTAACATCAATGTCAACTATGAATACCCAAAAAATATACCTTCATCATCTCTTACATCAAACTTACCAATACTATCATCATTATTCTTAATGTAGCACTTACTACTACAAAATTTGAAATGCTCGACTATTGTTGACTTTCCATACCATAATTCATAGGGGTTTTATCATTGTTTGGCTTGAAATGATCTCTATTCAAAATAACTACATTTTATGTATATCTTCAGTGCAAACCCTTTTTTTTATACTTCTCTCATCGATCATTTATCTTACCAATTGTTGTACTACCCTACTAGGTCATTTCTCTAGACCATTTTATTGTGGAATTTTCGCAATTGAGAATTTCCGTTTTATTCCATAATCCCTTCCGTTATTTAAATTTCATTAGAGGTAAACTCTCCACCAATGTAAGCTATTCTACACTTTATTTTGCATTCAAATTCATTTTCAACCATAGATGTCCTTGGTCGAAAATTTTAATTTATAATCGAAAAGGTTGATTGCACGAACACATAGAATGGGATTTTTGTTGAAATATTAAATCCAACAGCGCAGAGCCAAAGGACAAAATGGAGAATCAACAACAATATTTTTTTTGTTTTTTCTTACACACCACCATGAAATGAATCCCTGTCTTTAAAACCTGCAATTTTTTTTTATTTTTTATTTTTTTTTTATGGTTGTAGGCCTATTTCTGAAATGAAATTCATGGCTCACTCCACACAATCCAGCTCTCTATCCCACATTTAACCAGCACACCCACCTCCATTAAACACCACCAACCACCGTTTGAAATTACCACGCCATTTGATTTCGTTTGACCACACCACGTCACCATTACCATCAACCAATCATGGGGTTATCACATAGAATGGAGATGATGTTGACAGCCCCAGAATGGATGCGATAAGGAATTATGAAATCCTCCTGAATTTGTTTAAAGTCTATCGGGGGTCCACCTGCAGCCAATAGCAAGTCGATCACATGGTTCGGTTGTCCAGTCAGCAGGGAAAAAAATGGATTCGATAAGTGCATCAACAATTTTGGATAAAGGTTTTTCAAATCTGCGAAATAATGTTTCTAAGATCTTAGACCTTGGTTAATATATTTTATGCGTAGGGATGGATTACAGTTTCAAAACCTTGCATAAGAAATTTTTAACCTACGTCATAAGTTTTTTTTATATAGTTTTATTTTAAATGCCACAACATGTTTTATGGTATATGCTTTAGAATTACGTTAATATATATATTGTAAATATGGAATATTTATAATATATATAAACTTTAAAATAGGCATCATTGACTACATATATAATATGGTGGACTGTGTAATATAAATTGGTTGTTCACTATGTATAAAAAATTCCTAAAGGCAGAAACAAAGTGTGGACTGTGTTAAAAAGTAAAAAGACAAAGAGTAGTAAAATAGCGTTATGACTGTGTGAAAGAGATAGAGAGCAAATTTTTTTTTTGTAACATCGTGTGTGAAGCAGCTTGAAGCAAGTTTTGTAATCCAGACAACTGAAGTTCTGAAGCCTTTCATATTTGTAACAAAGTTTTCTTTTGAATGAAATAGAAGAAGTTTTTTTTTGCATCTCTATTCACAATTTTTTTAATCTCTGTGTTGGGAAGAGGAATTTTTTTTATTCCTCTGTGTGATTGGAATACTCAGAAATTCCAATATGGTATCCGAGCTACTCCAAGCTCTTTTAAATTTGTCAAAGAAGCTGAAGGAAGAAGAAGAGTTTGTTGAAGTAATTCTCCAGCAAAGTGAAGGTTTCAGCAATTCAGTGAGAAAGTTTGTTTGGAAACATAGTCAAGTTTTAAAAGCATAGTTCAGTAAGCTAGCTATGGCAGGAGCCAGCACAAGCTCGAGTATGGGAAATACTCAACTCCCATAGTTCAATGGGAAGAACTATGATTATTGGGAAATCACAATGAGAGCCCTGTTTGCCTCTCAAGATTTATGGGAGCTATTTGAAGATGGTCTAGAAGAACCAGCAGATGAAAATGCATTTAATGCCTTATTACGGGATAAGAAGGATTTGCTGAAGAGTAATAGGAAGAAGGACTCAAAATCCCTCTTCTATCTCTATCAAGCAGTGCATGAAAGTGTATTTCCAAGGATTGAAGCAGCAAAGAGGTCCAAGGATGCATGGGATACTCTCCAGACATCCTACCAAGGTATGGAGAAGGTAAAGACAGTAAAGCTTCAATTAATGAGAAGATATTTTGAAGTCATTTGCATGAAAGAGTCTGATACAATAGATGCATTCTTCACATTGTTGATTGGGTTGGTTACCGAAATGAGATCTCATGGAGAGACAGTAGAAGAAATAAGAATAGTGGAGAAAGTATTGAGGAGTTTACCCTCAAGATTTGATGTGATAGTCACAACCATTGAAGAGACAAAGGATCTCTCAAAGTTTACTTTTGATGAGCTTCATGCATCATTGATGACACATGAACAAATATTGGGTTGAACGGAAAACTCATCTTTGGAGCATGCCTTCAAGACCCAAATTTCCTTTGGAAGAGGAAGAGGTCAAGGCAGAGGAAACTACAGAGGAAAAGGAAGAGGCAGAACCCAAAACAAAGGAGGAAGAAACAACCATGTAAATACTAATGGAAGGGGCAGCAATCAAAATCAGAACCAAGGCCAAGGCAGCAGCCAGCAAGGTGGACAAAGTCAAGAACATGGAAAAAGGTATGATAAGTCCCAAGTCCAATGCCATTACTGTAAGAAGTATGGCCATTATTCTAATGAATGTAGGAAGAAACAGAGTGACATGGGTAATAGACCCAGTGATAATTTTACTAAGGAAAATATCAGTCAAGAGATTTTTTTTTTAGCATCTAATATGGCTGAAGAACATAATGAAGATATATGGTTTCTAGATTCATGACGTAGCAACCATATGATTGGAAACATTTCTATGTTTTCCATGACTGATGAAAATGTAAAGCCTCAAGTAACATTGGGGATAGAAAGTAAGGTCTCTGTCATGGGAAAAGGCAGAGTAAGTGTTTTAACAAAGAAAGGAGAAAATAAGAGCATATTTGATGTTTATTATGTACCAGGTATGAAATGTAATTTTTTAAGCGTTGGAAAGCTCATTCAAAAGGGCTACAATGTTTTATTTGAAGATGATGTATGCACCATCATGGATGAACCACCAAGCAAGCAATTCATTGCACAAGTGAAGATTACAAGGAACAGAATGTTCCCTCTCAAGATGAGAGCATATTTGAATAAAGGAGCTGCAATGGCAGCAGTGACACTAGAGACATTCCAAAGAGAAGAAAAAGATGAAAACTGGTTATGGCACTTGAGATTTGGACATCTCAACTTTGGAGGGATGAATTTGTTGCATAGGAAAGGAATGGTAAAGGGATTACCATTGATTGAGAAACTAGACAACCTATGTGAAGGATGCATCTTGGGAAAACAACACACAGAAAGCTTTCCATTAGGAAAGAGCATAAGGCCAAAGGCACCCTCAGAAATTATCCATTGAGATTTGTGTGGACCAATGAAAACACCATCATTAGTAGGAAGCCACTATATGCTGACCTTTATTGATGATTTCACAAGAAAAACACGAGTTTATTTTTTGAATTTGAAGAGTGAAGTGTTTGAGAAATTCTGCCACTTTAAAGCTCTTATTGAGAACTAAAGTGAGAAACATATTAAGGTCTTAAGAACGGACAGAGGAGGAGAATATATCTCCAAATAATTTCTACATTTTTGCAGAGAAAATTGAATTCATAAACAATTTACAACAAGGTATACACCTCAGCAAAATGGAGCTGCTGAAAGGAAAAATAGAACCATCATGGACATGGTAAAAAGTATGTTGAAGGAAAAACATTTTCCAAATGAATATTGGGCTTAAGTTGTACATTATGCAGCATATGTGCTGAATAGATGCCCAACAAAGAGTGTTATGAGCAGGGTTCAAGAAGAAGCATGGAGTGGCATAAAACATTTTTTCACCCACATGAGATTTTTTGGTTGTGTGGCTTATGCACACATTCCAGATCAGCTAAGGAAAAAGTTGGACAGTAAGGGGGAGAAATGCATATTTTTTGGATACAGTGAAGAATCCAAGGCATAAAGATTATATAACCCATCCACCAAGCAATTTATGATAAGAATATGTGTACAAATTTTTGAGGAAGAAGCTTGGGATACAAGCATTGAGAAAACAGTGAATGTAAAAAGTTATTTGTCTCATGATGATGATGAAGAAGAAATGGCTAAAAGACATCCCTCATTAGCAGCACCACCTCCACCAACACAAGGACAACAAGGGACACCACAAGAAGGTATGAGAACACCCTTCAAAAGTGATAACAATTCTTCTCCAAGCACATCATAAGGAGCAGAATTGAGTGCTTATACAAGCACAAGTTCAGCAAGTGAAAGAGGAACCAAATTTAGAAGTCTGAATGAAATTTTGAGCAAGAGGAAAAAAATGAAGGTATGAACTCTTTATTTTCATTTTATTTTCATGTAGAAGATCCTATTCATTTTGAAGAAGCAATAAAAAATAAGAAATGGATAGATGTTATGGATGAAGAAATTATTGCAATAGAGAAAAATAAGACATGGGAATTTGTTGATCTCCTAAAAGGCAAGGAATTTATTGGAGTTAAATGGGTTTATAAAACCAAAAGCAATGCTGAAGTTAAGATTGAAAGGCACAAGGCCAGACTTTTTTTCAAAGGCTACAAGTAGCAACAAGGAAGATATTTTGAAGAAACATTTACACCAGTTGCAAGAATGGAAGCAGTAAGAGCAGTGTTATCCATAGCAGCACAACATAAGTGGAAGGTTTACCAAATGGATGCGAAATCAACATTCCTAAATGGAGTATTGATGGAAGAGTTTTATGTTGAAAAACCTCTGGAATATGAGAAAGCAGGCCAAGAGCACAAGGTATGCAAATTGAAGAAGGCTCTGTATGGGGTGAAACAAGCACCAAGAGCATGGTACAGTAGGATAGATGCATATCTACTAGAAAATGGGTTTGATAAATGTGAAGGAGAACCCACATTATACATCTAGGAGAAATATGGTAAGATGCTCATTGTTGTTTTATATGTTGATGATGTGATATTCATAGGTAATGATGCTTACCTCATTGAGAACTTTAAGACAATCATGAAAGAAGAATTTGAGATGACTGATATGGGATTGTTGAGATACTTCTTAGTAATAGAAGTAGAGAAAAATGAAAATAATACTTTTATTTCTCAAGCTAAATATGTAAAAGAAGTTTTGGAAAGAATTAACATGCAGGATTGCAAGGTAGCAATTACTCCTACAGTGATGAGATTGAAACTGAGCAAAGAAGACAGCAGCAAGGATTTTGATCCAAGTTTGTACAAGAGAATAGTTTGCAGCCTCATGTATTTGAATGCAACTAGGTCAGATATTATGCATGTTGTGAGTTTAATTTCTAGATTTATGGAAAGGCCAAAGGAGGCACATTGTTAAGAAGCAAAAATAATTCTGAGGTATGTGAGAGGAAAAAGAGGTATGGTATTTTATACACCACTTCAGAAAATGTTGAGTTAATTAGATATACTGACAGTGATTGAGCATGAAGTATAGATGACAAGAAAAGAACATCTGGATATGTTTTTCATATGGGATCAGGAGCCATTTCATGGGCTTATAAGAAGCAGCTAATTATGGCTTTATCAATAGCAGAGGCAGAGTATGTGGCAGCTACAGTAGCAACATGTCAAGTAGTTTGGATGAGGATAATTTTAAGGATTTTGTGTCATGAACAGGTAAATGGCACAAAAATGTATTGTGATAATAGCTCAGCAATAGCATTGTCAAAGAATTCAGTGTTTCATAAGAGAACGAAACACATTGATGCTAAGTATCACTACATTAAAGAGCTAGTGAACAATGGGGAAATTATTTTGCAACATTGTAGAACTGAAGAGCAGTTTGTTGATATATTGAGAAAACCATTGGGGCAGAAAAGTTTTAATTATTTGAGAAAATGTCTAGGTATGCAAGAAAATCTAGCAGTTGAATTTAAGGGGGAGTGTTGAAATATTAAATCCAACAGCGCAAAGCCGAAGATAGAAGGATGCAAAAACAAAAATCTTTTTTTTTTTTTTTCTTACACGCCACCATGAAATGAATCCCTGTCTTTAAAAAATGAAATTCGATTTATTTTTTTATGGTCGTAGGCCTTTTTCTGAAATGAAATTCACGGCTCACTCTATGCAATCCAGCTCTCCATCCCACATTTAAACCAGCACACCCACTGCCATTAAACACCACCTACAACCGTTTGAAATTACCGTGCCATTGATTTCATTTGAACACACCACGTCACCATTACCATCAACCAATCATGAGGTTATCGCATAGAATGGAGCTAACATCGATAACCCTAGAATGGATGTGATAAGGAAGTATGAAATCCTCTTGAATTTTTTTAAAGTCCACTAGGGGTCCACCTCAAACCAATAGCAAGCCGATCGCATGGTTCAGTTGTCCAGTCAGCAGGGACAAAAATGGATGTGATAAGCGCATCAACCATTTCGGATAAAGTTCTTTCAAATCCGTGAAATAATGTTTCTAAGGTCTTAGACCTTGGTTAATATAATTTATGTGCAGGGATGGATTAAGGTTTCAAAACCTTGCATAAGCAACTGTTAACGTGCGTCATAAATTTTTTTATATAGTTTTATTTTAAATGTCGCGACATGTTTTATGGCATATGCTTTAGACTTAGGGTAATATAAATGTGTGTGTGTGTATATATATATATATATATATATATATATATATATATATATATATATATAAACTTTAAAATAGGCAACGTTGACTACATATATAATATGGTGGACAGTGTAATATAAAGTGTTTGTTCACTGCGTATTAAAAATGCCTGAAGGCGGAAACAGAATGTGGACTGTGTAAAAAATTAAAAAGACAGAGAGCAGTAAAATACTGTTATGACTGTGTGAAAGAGACAGAGAGTATTTTTTTTTTGTAACATTCTATGTGAAGCAGCTTGAAGCAAGTTTTGTAATCCTGAACAACTGAAGCTCTGAAGCCTTTCATATTTGTAATAGAGTTTTGTTTTGAATGAAATAGAAGAATTTTTTTTTTGCATCTCTGTTCACAATTTTTTTAATCTCTGTGTTGGGAAGAGGAATTTTTTTTATTCCTCTGTGTGATTTGAATACTCAGAAATTCCAACAATTTTGATTTAGAAGGTATACCGAGATTTAAACTCAAATGCATGCAATGATAAATCGAGACACGATTATAATATCACAAAGTCTAACACTAATGACACTCATATCATTCCAAATTTATGGCTTTCTCATTGCGTTCTCACACTCGAGAACCTAGAGTGAAAATCAGTTGCTCAATCAATGTAAACGGGAGTATGGATTGATTGTTTTTAAAATGAGTTTCCTTAGAACATAATGTCTCCGACAAATTTCTAGGTTAAAATATAGCTTATCTTTACTCCATTATCCCTTCAGTCGGACATTTTTTTCAGAGTAACTATAATTGAGCTACTTATTCACCTACATAGTATTGTTCTATGTATAGATATTCATGTTTAAAGATTAATGATGTCACCTTATGTATAGAGATTCACATAACTATTATATATATAAAGATTAAGGATTATTTATCATTTTCCATAGGCCACCCCTAAATGAAAAAGGCTTTCTTTAAACATGTCTCAACGCAAAGTTGGAATGCATTAAATCTTTGCAAAGATAGTGTTCCTTAGCATGCACATGGGGTTTAAACAGATTTAACAAGAAAGGTAACAAATATATTATAAATATCAAAACAAGACATTAATTTGTTATACATTATTTCAATATTACAAGTATCCTTAGGCATGGATCTGACTCACTCCATCTTTGAAAACTAAAATACTATAGGATTTTTTTAGATTCAGGTTTGTCCACATTATTTTTTATTTTACAAGATTAATTTCCCAACATATCAGATGGACATAACAAAATTGTTGCAAAGAATTTACCTGTACAGTGATTCAAAGAGTGGTCTCATGCAAGAGGGAGGATCCTATAAATCATTTTACAATTATGATATAACAGTGAATTTTCATTTAGTCATTCAGTTTCTCACAACAAAGGGGAAAGAAAAGTTTCTAGAAATACTAATTATAATAGCGCAACCTACCACGAAACTCTCTCTTTGGGAATAACATGGCCTGGTTTTCAATCCCTCGAGCTAAGTTTCCAAATTTTACGAATTATATGGATATTTCATAGCGAATGCACGTGAACATATAATAAATATTGTTGATTATTAGAAATTTCAGTATACATAAACAAGATCAAATTTATTTTACAGGCACACAGAAAAAAATATTCCCAATTATTTGAAATAAATGTGGGGTTAAATAATTTTCAAGTACCAAATGGAAGCCCTCACCCACAATATTTTCCACAAAACATGTAATCTGATACCTAATTTTGTGAAGGACGGCTTTCACTCTGTATCATAGAGTGGTCTTGAATATAGCTAAGGAATAAACTTGTCATTCTAATAGGAATGATATCGGAGAGATGCTTAAAGCTATCATCAACTTATTAACACACCCATATCTGCGTCATTCGAGAATGGTCACTACCAATAAAATAAGGCCTTTAATTAAATTGATCATCACGTACATGATTGAAGTGATCACCAACTAATGATATTTTTCAGTGAACTCCATGGGAATGTGTAAAGGCAATCCACTTTTCTCCACTTTTCCTTAGTCCATTGTTACCGTAAACTCAAGTGCTACTACCTACGCACCATGTTGCGATTCAAAAACTGTGTGCCCTGGGCAACAATGAGTTCTGTTTTATATGGAAAATTTTAATCTATATTCATAAAATTTGAATGCACAGAAGGATAATTGATCTACATTACATACCTTCTATTATGGTGCCTATTTTTCTTTGAACATACTCGCTAAGGATCGTTGGAAATTTATGTATAATTCTCCCCAAGAACTTGAAGATCAAAAGAGATCTAATAACATGCAAGAGGAGCCAATCAAAACTTTGATACCAGTAAACTATGAACAAGGAGATGGGATTCTGGATGAATATATTTTACAAAGATAATCCTCACCAAGACAGAGGTTAAAATATGCTTCATCTTTACTCGAACAACGGATTTACACCTTGTCTGAGATATTTTGAATTGATTGCGAATGGAAACTTGTTTTTTAATTGATTTAAATGAAACTTGGTTTTAGATCTTCTCTCTGTAAGATTGTACTGCTACACTATTTTTAAAATATGCATTCACAATAAAGTTTTTAGAGTAACACCATGTTTAGTATAAATTAATACCTCTTCAAATTTTATCATAAAATTTCATCATTTTGAAGCAAGGTATCGTTCATTTCATTATATTAACTAACTAAATAATATTAATTTTATAAAGTAATTAAAAGGTTGAATAGTTTGATTAATATTGAGATTAATTAGTCAAGTCTTACTGGCACAACTTGTTGAGGATGGACTTTGTTAACAAGGTGATCAAGGATTACACCTGATGAGTGGTGGTTGTGCCTGTGCTAGGGGGGTGAGACATGTTATTCGAATCACCTTAGGGTGGGGAAGGGTGCAATCCCTCATGACTTTGGCTGATTAGATGCTCCTTAGGGCTAGTGTGACCAAGGCACGGGGGATCCCCTTGACCTATTAGATGCTCTTTAAGGCCGTTGTGGCCCAGGAATGGTGCGATCCCAGCTAAATTTGACCGATTAGATGTTGGATCGCAGTTTCTCAAGCCACAACTCAAGCCTTGAGAATCGTAGGCAACTTGAGAAAAAAATAAAAAATATTGTGATTAATTAATACTAAGGGATAATCAATAAGGGAGAAAAAAATCCATATTATCTTTTTAAGTGATCATAGAGCGAGTGAGTTTATGGACATTTATAATTATTTAATTAAAACTGACCAAAAATATATATTAGGTTTTGTTTTTCATTATAGCTCGCATTGTTTATAATTTAGAGAATGTGTTATTTTTATTATAAAAGGAACGTGTCAACTCAATGTTAAGCATGAAAGAATTAGAAGTATCACTCATTTTAGGCTATAGAATGCACCTCTAGGTGCAACACTACACAAAAACCCCTAATTAAGGACTCACTCTTCTTCACATTCTATAGTTTAGGGTTCTTTTCTTTTCTATTTAAAGAGAAGGAACACTGGGATCTTATTTTCCATAGTAGCCCCTACTCCATGGAATCTCATGAAATGTATTTTAACATATGAATGTTGGACTTAAACCACAAGAACTACACCTATTCAATTAGTGTTATCTAGGGGTTTCTACCATATTTTTCCCTAGATTGTTGTAATGATGAAACAATACAAAATAATAGGTAATGCTTTGAGAAAGTACATAAATTGAGAAGATGTCAAATATGGTCTGCAAATATGTGCTCGTATTTTGGTGGAATTCAATCTAGAGAAACAATTCTCGAAGAAGTTTTATTAAATATAGATACTTGGTCATACTTCCATCCAATATACTCCAAGCAATCCTCCTTTCAAATGCAAAAAGTATCATAAATAGAGACATTTTCCCAAAAATTGTTCCAAACTAGCTCAAATATGACCACCAACTAAAGATAATGAGAAATAGTAGCAACACAAAATAAATCTCAAAACTCACAATCAAGGTCCATCATAACTAGAGAAATCCCAAAAACCATCCTTCCATCCTTATGCCTCTAAATTTTGTCATCTTGAATTTTCCTCTCCTGACCCTTAGCGAAGAAGATACTTATAAAGGAAAATGTGCCCAACAACAATAATCATGATTCCCTCTCTCGCTTGGAAGAACCATATGAAGAAGAAATCTATGTAATATCCCTTTTAAAGAAATAAATAATCAACCCACCACCCGATGCCCAAGTTCTTCTTCCTCGCTCTGAAAATATTGTCCCACATTTAGAAAAAAAAAATAACCCAACTCCCAAGGAACATAAGACATGACCCTAATTTTCATGCCATAATAGGATCATAATTGATTACAATGGAATTCTTAGAAGAGAACTTTAAAGGACTGACCATTTAGGGTATGCCAATAGGTAAATCTACTTTAAAGAAAAAAAAAACATGGGGTGTGAATTGACTGCAAGTAAGGAAGAAAACCTAGGCACTGAATACACACTAGATTGATTTGGGGTGAAATAAAATATAGTCATTAATACCCCAACTTGTCCTAATCTCCCAAGGGAGGTACCCCATAATCTTAAGAAAATGATGAATATATTCTACTAGAACTACAAGGGTTTATGTAGAAAAAAGAAGCAAGGAATATTCAAAGAATTAATTAGATTTGAGTAGCCCCAAGTAATTATACTCTAGAAGAGGAAATTGAAGGATTCCAAAATATTTTATGAAAGAAAGAAAAAAAAAATCATGCAATGGTCAAGCGTCTCACATTTGGGCTTAGGTACCCTTTGCAATCTAATCCTTTTCAAGTTTAACTACTATAATTCATTTTGACCTACTATAAGTCTTCTCTTCACTAGGTCATGGTAATTCACACCCATCTCTCATAAGGAATATTAGTTCAAGTGATTAAGGTTTATATTCCTATTTCTTATCTATAAAGACTATCAAGTTATTAGTGTATTGTGGACCTATCAACCTTGAGTGTCAAGCCAAAATGCATCATTACATGGGACTTCAATGGCACTCTTAATCAGAAAGAGAAGAGGGAGAGAAATACTATGAGAGACCCATTTAGAGAATTAATATAATACCTTAAATTAACTTATTATCTATATGAGATCAAGCCAATAAACAAAAATTACATGTCGAAAAATAGAATAACTAGTCTAGGTATTATAACTACCTATCCGGATAGATTCCTTGTGTCAAGTTCCTTCCTTGAAGGGTCCTTTTATTTATATTTACAATTCTTCCTTGGGAAGGGGCAAACCTTCATTCCATCACTCTTAACATTTTGGATACCCCTAAACTTGGCCCTATCCCATTTTCATTTAACCCTCTTTGGCTTTAGGACCCAACCTACTATGCCACTATCTTGTAATCTTGGTGTCACATTTTTAGCTATCTCCCTTGCTTTCATTTTAGAGGAATAACCAAAAAAATCCAAGATGATCCTAAAATAATGTAAAAAAAATAATAATATTTATTTCATGATCAAGATATCAAAACCTTAAAGAAGGACTTAGAGGATATCCAAAATAGGATGGAACAGGAGAAAGTCTCATTGGAATTGATGTAAGAAGAAAAATGGAAATTTTTATACTCTATAAAGGTATAATAGGTGAAGAAGAAAAGTGGAGACTCGAACCTTAAACTCCATGGGCTCTTCAAATACGAAATAATAATACTAAATATCTCTATCGACACTCCAAATGTAGACAATTGATAAATACTGTTAATGAAATCAAATTTGAGGATGAAGAATTCCTTCTCACATTTCAAAATTAAAAGAATCATCTTTTGAAAATTTCATATATGTATATATAGAGAGAGAGAGAAAAAAAGCATGGTTCATAAATGAAGAGGAAACTACTCAAATCCTACAAAACATCACTAGTGAAATATTCCATAAAGAAAAGAATATATATATAATGGTTCATAAACGAGTTGGAAACTACTCAAGTCCTACAAAACATCACCACCGAAATCTTCCATGAAGAAAATAAAAATTTGATATTTCTCATCTGAAGGAGGAATATTTGGGGTTGATAAATTAACTACGTCCTTATAATGCCCCTCCCTTTCATTTTTTTTACTACATGTTTGCATATGTCCTCTTGATACAACCTCAATTTAAATATGCTTAGAATGTTGCAATATGTGCTCCACTCAATCTGTCTTGGTGGGGTAACCATATTATTCTTTTTAGGAGTGCCAAAGGAGGTAAATCATCCCACATTCTCATAATTAAATCCATTTTCCATTTATAATTTATCTTACAAAATTTCTTAAGTAACTACAAATTAGCTAAAGCCACTCCAAAAAATCATCTCAACTAAGGGAGATTTATGGAGAAACACTGAAAAGTTGATAATGCCATCCTTATCCAAGAAGCCATACATTCAAATAAATCCCATAGATAAAAGCTAATTACGTTCATAAATATTGACATAGGGATGCATTTGATAATGTAAGGAAAAAATTTCTCTATGATTTACTCTATAAATTTGATTTTAGCTCCTAGTTTGTTAGCTAGATGGAAACATGTACTTCCAACTCTTAGATTTCTCCCCTAGCTAACAAGATCCCATCTTCCTTATTTGTATATTTTATAGTACTAAGGTAAGGATTTTTTATCCCATTTCTCATGTATAGTTTAACAGCATACTTCTTGAGTTTGAACCTTGAGCATGATAAAATGATAGAGGGCTTTATAACATCCCAATCATGAGACAGATCAAGAAAACTAATCATTCTCGATTTCTTCATGTAACTCTTCTAATATGGGGATTATCTAAGATCATAGCCATCACATTTAAATCCATTTTGAACCTCATTTCTATTAATATCTCATTAATTGTGCTAAAAGTGAGTTATTTTTTTTTAACATTAATCTCATAATGAATTTTGTCGATTTGCGAAATATTTCACTTCCCCTTCCAAATAAGGTTAGAAATTCAAATATATATAAATTCCTCCATCTAATATTTTATTTTCTTGATTTAGTGATCTATATTAAATGTGTGCCCCCCATATGCTCCATTGTGAACAAAGTGGGGTTCGTCACTTTAGAAACATGTGAATCCACAACAAATTGGAACACTGAACTCTATTAGTTTTTTGTGCCAATTCATCACCCATCAACACCTATCCATTATATTATCAATGCCCAGGTCATCCACTCTCAAACACTCATACACTGCCACTTATCACTCTGCTACATCAGTTCTTCCACATAAACTACTAATCGTACTTTGTAAGGGCATATTGCCACCATAACCATTAGAACCCTATCAAAATTCCAACCTACATAACTCTTTATCCCATAGGATCTTTCTAGAGTGTTAAACACCATTGTAAATATCTTTGATGGCTTATCCAACTAGCCACTTTGCATCATCTTTTGAATAGTTTTCCTATAGACAAAATTCCTTCAAATATTATCAGTAATCATCAAAAAAAATTCAACGAATTGTCCTAAACTTTATCTCAAATAAATCCCTTGAAATTATATTTTCTTGTTCACATGACATCAATTAAAACACTTTTCTAAATTATATCCCCCTTCAACATTGATTGAAACAGCACTAAGAATTGTTGTCAAACATTGTAGGTCACTAATTGCAACTCCATCACTTGATCATTGAAAATATTGCTATTTTTCTAACAACCCTATTTACTATTTTCCTAAGTCTCCCCTTTTTCTTCTGGGAATCAAATTTCATCCTCTCCTCCTGTCAATAAAAGCAAATCATCTCATACTTTTCTTGTTGATTCTTCCCCTTGGATAGAAATGGAAAAGAGCTTAGATAATCCCCTTACAAATAATTTCTCGATGTGATAATGTTATTTGTGGCGACCTAGTATCTCCCCCTGTGATGATCTTTGTTGTTAAGTTGTTCCTTTTTTTATTTCGACAATGACCTGCTTTCCTTATGGATAATATCTACTCGAGAGAGGAGTGAGAAAATACCCCCAATCTCATCCTTAAATATTAAAAAGGCTCTCGTGCTAGGGTTTTGTTGAAGATATTTGAAACCTATTCTTTTGCGCGAATATACTCTAGTCTCACAACTTTATTTGCAACGTGTTCTCTAATAAAGTGGTACTTTATAGGAATATGCTTTATTTCTTAATGTAAAAAAGGATTTTCAAATATTTTGTAACACTTGTGTTATCACAGATAATGGGAATAGGCCGATTTGTATAAGCTATATTCATATCTTATAAGGTTTTATTCATCGATGCAATCTAAGTGTATCTAGGTGCTACTATAGTACATAGCCTTAGCAATAGAAAGAGAGATAAATGCCTACTTCTTGCTTAACCATGCCACTAGGCATTCTCCAAGAAATAAAGCACCTCAACTTACGTTTTTCCTATCATCTACATTTTCATCCCAATCAACATATGTATATGCAATTAATGATAAATTTTTACATCATGGATACCATAACCCATAGTACATTATGACTCTCAAATATCTTAATATTCATTTTTCTACTAAGACATGACTTTTTTTGACTGATGACTGATACCTCCCAACAACACCAACAACTTGCATAGTATCTAGTATTGACGTTCTGAAATTTAATAGGTTGCCTATTATTAACCCATACATTTTTTGATCTACCTTAAGCGACTCATCAACTTTTTTGATATTGCATCCACTAGCCATTGGAGTATATACAAGTGAGCATTCTTATATTCAATTTTTTTAAGTATTCCTTTTAGGTACTTTCCTTGGGGGATGAAAATTCATTTTATCGGTTGTTTAGTTTGAAAACAATGTATGAAAGTTCTCCAAGCATGGAAATTTGAAATTAATCCTTCATATCAACTACAAACTTTTAACAGAGTTCATTTTCATCACTACCAAAAATAATATCATCAACATAAACAAAAACAATTAAAAGATTTGCATTTCAGATTTAATATATAAGTTGTGGTCTACTACTTGTATTTTGAATCCAACCTATAGCAAATATTTATCGAGTCTTGAATACCAAGCCGTAGCTTCTTATTTAAGACCATATAATTCCTTTTTCAACCTGCATTGATCACTATAATTTCCTAACAATTGAAAACCTTGAAGCTGCTCAATGTAAACAACTTATTTATCTCACTATTTAAGAAATATGATTTTACATGCATCTAATATAAATTGAAATTTTTGTAACTAGAAAAGGATAAAAATGTTCTAGTAGCCTCTAATATAGCTATAAGAGAAAAAAATTCATCAAAATTTAATCCTTCAACCTTATCATAACCTTTGCATACCAATCTAGCCTTATTCCTTACCACTCGTTGATCTTCATTTAATTTATTTTTGAAGACACATTTTGTGCCAATGACATTTTTGTGTGCTACTATTGGAAATAATTCCAAAGTGTGATTCTTCTCTATTTGATGTAGCACTTCATTCATATCCTTTATATAGTTTTCATCTTGGTTGGCCTGAGAAAAATACTTTGGTTCAATCCTATACATCATAGCTATCCGTGTTTGACTAGAGGGATTTGTCACTCTTCCTCTAGTTTGGACTTCTACATCCAAATCTCCTACAATCTGATTAGAAGGATGATGTTTTTGAACATACCATGAGGGATCTTTTGGTTGGGAGATATCTTCATCTTCATTTAATTATTCCTTTATTTTTTCATCATAACCTTCATGGCTGGACTATTTCATTGAGTTATTATTTGTTGGTTTTTTGTCTTTGAGAAATTTAGTAGACTTATCCACTCTAACATCAATGTTATTGACTATGAATACCCAAAAAAATATACCTTCGTCATCTCTTGCATAAAACCTACCAATCCTATCATCACTATTCTTAATGTAGCACTTACTACTAAAGAATTTGAGAATTTCAAGTGCTTCACTATAGTTGGCTTTCCATACCATACTTCATAGGGGTCTTTTCATTGTTTCGTTTGAAATGATCTCTATTCAAACTAACTACATTTTATGTATTCTTAGTCACAAACCATTTGTGTTATACTTCTCTCATCTATCATTTCTCTTGCTAATTGTTGTTGTTATACTGCCCTACTAGGCCATTTAGCTAGTTAGACCATTTTATTGTGGAATTTTTGCAATTGTGAATTTTCGTTTTATGCCATAATCCTTCCATTATTTAAATCTCATTAGAGGTAAACTCTCCACCAATGTAAGATTTTCTACACTTTATTTTTCATTCAAATTCATTTTCAACCATAGTTGTCCTTCGTCAAAATTTTTAATTTATACTCGAAAAGGTTAATTGCACGCACATATAGAATGGTATTTTGATTTAGAAGGTATACCTAAATTTAAATTTGAATGCATGCAATGATAAATCAGGACACCATTATAATACTAACACAATCAGATTTACCGATGTGGTTGATATACGCCGATAGGCCTATATCCATCACCCACCACATATATTTTTCCAAAATAGTCATTATTTATTTATATATTTTATAGATATATTTTATATATCTACTTATAATATATTAATAATATTAAATATATGCATACTATATATATATATATATATATATATATATATATATATATAATAATAATAATAATAATAAACTATTATTAAATTTTTTTAATACATTAATAGTTATAATTCAAAATATACTAAAATTCAAATATAACATAATAATAGTATTGTATTACTATTGATAATAAGTATATATCTCTTACCAATATCCCAAGGGATTATTAATATTATAAGCTAAAAGAACTAATAAAATCAAGGAATTGGTGAACCCAAGCGAAAAATATTAAAAACCTAAGAAACCAAGAAGCCTAAGGGATCCATATTAAAAAGAAAAGAGATTAATAAAGGCTAGGATTTAATATTTTAAATAAAAATGAATGATAAACTCACATGATTATTAATATTACAAGCCGAAGAGAAGAATCAACTTTAGGGATTGTTAATATTATAAACCCAATGGATTGATAAACTTATCAATAAATCGAATGGATTGATATTAAAACCCAAGGAAATAATAATCCCAAGGGATTAATACAAAAAAACCAAGGGTTTAAAACCCTAAGGGAACAATATTAAACCTAATAGATTAATATTATAAACTCTTAAGTATAAAACTCTTAGATAAATACTATAAACAATGAAACAAACATTAATATTTTAAACTGAAGTGATTAAAAAACTGAAGGCATTAAAATATAAACCAAATGGATTATTAATATTAGAAAGGTAAGGAACAAATAAACCGAAGCTTTTAATATTATAAACCCAAGAAATTAGTAAACCCAAGGGATGAATATTAATATGATAAAATAAGAAATTAATAAACCCTAAGAATTAATATTTTAAAGTGAAGAGATTAATAAACCCTAAGAATTAATATTTTAAACTCAAGAGATTTAAAAACCCAAGAGATAATTAATATTGAAAACAAAAACAACTAATAAACACAAGGTTTTAATATTATAAACCCAAGGAATTTGTAAACCCAATGGATAAATATTAAAAACTTAAGGGATAAATATTAAAAAATGAAGGGATCAATATTAAAAACACAAGAGATTAATAAATCCCACAAGTTCATATCTTAAGCACAAAGGATTGATAAAATCACATGATCATTAATATTACAAACCCAAGGGAATAATATTAAACCTAAGAGATTAATATTATAAACGTGAAGTATATAAAAACCCTTTGATAAATACTGTAAACCATAAATAAATGTGGTTGACCATGCTTGATTTAAACATTGAGACAATTATAAAACTCAAGGGATTAATAAACCCTATGAATTAATATTTGAAACTTAAAACCCTAAGAAATTGATAAACCGTAAGAATTAATATTTTAAAATCAAGATATTAATAAACCAAAGGGATTATTAATATTATAAACCATAAAAACTAATAAACCCAATGTTTTGGAGTAGAAAGGAGTTGGGGGAATAGCTAGGGGAAGGATTTGGAGTGGAAAGGAGTTGGGGGTGCTAGTAGGTTGTTGGAGGGATATTTATCACTAATTTGGAGTGGATGCAGAGATAGAATACCTACAAGCTGTAATTGTCTGGCATTGGAGGTGTGCCTAACATTTGGGGTGATTGTTGGAGCATCAAACTAGAACAAACCCTTTCTGGGTTTACGGTGGAGAGACAAGGTTATTCTGGTAGAATTTTCTGGTTAGTTTCATAGGCTCAAACAAGGGTTTCATTTAATCAACAATGCATAAATTCTACAGCCAGCGTAGTACTTTCTGGAAGAGTCAATTTCCTTACATCATGGAAACATTTTCTCACCTAGGATTGTCTAGCTTTCCTTGGCAAGCCCAGGTGCACACTTTCTTGCATTGTGCTCCTTATCTATATCTATATATATATATATATATATATATATAATAAAATGGCTGGTTTTGGAACAATTTTGGTGTAATTTCTATTTGTTTAATCATTAGTTGAATTTTCCTTTTTTCACATGTGTTTCTTCTTAATATCACTGTTAAGTTTCCTTCTTGGAAGATTATAGTTGTATCATAACATGTTCCTGGCCACTGTGGGGAACAAGAGTAGGCGATGCCACCAATATACTAATGAGTGGTTTTCCAGAGGGGTCGTGGAAGAGGAAAGGGTCAAGGTATAGAGGGAGCACCAGACCCATTTCTCATAGGGAGGCGGAAAACATCTGGGGTCGCATGGATAACCAAGAGGACAATGAGAAACCCAACCATGTAGGCCAAAACCAAAGTTTAGAAGATTTTCTAAGGACAAAACAACAAATGTTGAGGCAAGGGCAGCTCATGATGGATATGATGCAACAAGTGATGGGCCTGCAGGTGAATGTGAGACCAAAGGGAGAGCCCCAAGGTGATGGGTATTTTAGAGCCGAGGGAGGAAATCATACATTTCAACCCCCACACACCCCTCTACATGGTCAAGAAAGTTGTCCCACCATGCCTCATTTTTTCGATGATCCAGAGCATGACAGGGAGCCAAAACCAGTTGCAGATTTAGTCCACTCCGATATATTAGGCATTAATGAGCACGAGGGACTATATGTCAAGATTAAGAGGGTGATTCCCTTTGGGAGGTATATTCACCTCAAGGAGAGGCATAAAACTAGGGTCGAGACTCACTATATATGGGGTCAGTCTAGCCAGGAGGTACAAATGATAGTCGGGAAGGTTAAACTCCTGAAATTTGATGGGTCAACTAAGAGTTCAGCCATGGCATGGGTTAAAAATCTAGATGCATACTTCCACCTGAACCCATGTGTGAGAAATACACTATCGATTTCCTACTCTACATTTGGAGGGTGATGCACAACAGTGGTGGTACCACAGGCTGATAACATTGGGGCAAATTCACATCACCTATTACACCAAGTTAACCAAGAGACTGTTTGAGAGGTTCAAGAGGAAGTACCTTGAGCTAAATTTCATGGACTTGACCCACTTGAGACAACTAGGTAGTTCATAGTCTACATTTAGAATTTTAGAGGCTGACCATGATGGTGTCTAATATATGAGAGGCCCAATTGATTATGTTGTTTGTGTAGGGGCTTGATGAGTCATTACATGGGTGGGTGAGGGCCTACAAGCCCACACCCTCATTGGACATTATCTCCAGGACCAGGGACATGATTGACTTAGTTCCCAAGACCCGAGCCCTAGTACCCACTAGACCCATTACCCTACAAGGGAACCAGGACACTTAAACATCTCAAAAGAATGGAGGAAATGGCTAATTAAATGAGGAGACTAGGAGGGATCTCAGGAGGAGGAATTTATGCTTCACATTCGAGGAGCCTTGGGAACCCAGGCACAAATGCACCAAGGGAAAGGCCCATTACATTGATGTGTATTCAGACAGTGAGCCATATGAGGAGGTTGAGATTGGTGCATATTAGGGAGATGAGGGGGCACAATAATCAGGGGGAGCACCACCACCGCACCGTGGAGGAGGGACATTCACTCCATCTAGGGGAGTTCTTGCTTCACTTCGAGGAGTTCCGAAGTATATGACACTGAGGATTAGAGGGATTGTACAGGGGAAGATGGTGTCATTTCTAGTAGACAGTTGGGCCACCCAAAACTTTATGGATGCCTAGATGGTGGAGCAGAGGGGGATCTACATAGAGACATTTGAGGGGATCTTAGTGTTGGTACCAAGAGAGCGAACAATGCAGTGCACACATTACATTACTAGATTGACTTTGATGATGGGGAACTACTTCGTCACTCATAATTTATTTTTCGTTGATGTTCCAAACACCAACATGGTTTTGGGTGTCCAGTGGTTGTACTCATTGGGGAGGGTCGCCAGTGATTGGCAGAAGCCCATAGTGCTGAGCGGAATGCACTCCTACCACCCCAGATAGTCTCTACTCGTTATATGGAGTTATATTTGGGGCATGGGGAGATAGAGTGGGAAATGGAGCTTAGGATGTTAGAGACGAGGACTTAAACACGACCTATGCACCCTGAAATTTTTCATTTGATGGAGAGGCACTAGGGGTTTTTGGGGATATTACCCTATGTAGATCGCAAAACATGGGACTTGAGCATACTATTAAGTTGGAGGAGGGGTTGCACTTAGTCATTACCAGTCCCCATAGGAACCCTAAATCCTATTGGGACAAGATTGAGAGGGCGATAACATAGTTTTTGAGATTGTGGCATATCCGACCTAGTTTGAGTTCCTTTGCTTCTTCCCTAGTGTTGGTGAAGAAGAAGGATGTGATTCTCTACATGTGTATCAACTACAGGGACCTAAGCAAGAAGAAAATAAAAAATATATACCTTATCTTGCACATTGATGAGTTAAAGGATGTGCTTAGAGGAGAGAGATACTTCTCTAAGATAGATCTACAGTCGGGGTATCACCAAACCCGGGTGAGGGAGCAAGACATCTCCAAGACTCCCTTTCACTGTCACTATGGACACTTCGAGTTTTTGGTGATGCCCTTTAGGCTAACCAAATCTCCAACTACATTTCAGACATGTATGAACAACATGTTCCGTGGGCAGTTGCGATGTTTTATCCTTTTATTCTTTGACAACATTATGATCTATAGTTGGACTTGGGAGGAGCACCTCCATCACTTGGAGGAAATACTATGAATACTTAAGGAGTAATAGATGTATGCAAAGGTTTCCAAATGTGATTTTGGATTGACTAGGATGTTTTACCTAGGGCACGTGATAGGAGAGGATGGAGTGAAGGTACATCAAGAGAAGATTAGAGCCACCCTGGATTAGCCTATGCCTTAGAATGTGACTAAGTTGAGGGGATTCTTGGAAATTTTCACTTAATACAAGAGGTTTGTGAGGGGATTATTACAACTTGAACCACCCCTCATGGCTTTGAAAAATAAGGGGGCCTTTGAGGGGATTCAAGTAGCACAGGAGGCATTTGAGCGCCTCAAGAAGGTCATGAGCATTTGTCTCGTTTTGGATTTGCTAGATTTCACACGAAAATTTGTGATGGAGTGTGATGCCTCTGGTGAAGGATTTTGAGTCGTGTTGACATAGGGGGGGCACCCTATTGCATTTGAGAGTAGGAAACTGCTGCCCCATGAGCGGTTATACTTAATTAATTACAAATATATGTTGTCCATGATGCATGTACTGGCCAAGTTCAAGCAGTATTTGGTGGGCAACCGGTTCAAGGTGAAGACTGTTGTGGGACATGATGCATTCATTAGCCAAGTTCAAGCAGTATTTGGTGGGAAACCGGTTCAAGGTGAAGACTGATCACAACAGTATTTGATTTTTCCTAGAGCACCAGACATTATAGGAGAGGCAACAAAGTGGGTGAGTAAAATATAGGCCTAAATTTTTGAGATTGAGTACATCAAGGGAAAGTAGAATGTAGTAGCATATGCCCTTTCCCAGAGACCTGCGATATTATCTCTAATGGAAATCACTCAAGATTGGAAGGCTCAACCCTTGGTTGAGTATTCCAAGGATAGGCAGGCTTGTAAGATACTGGATGGAACATATGGGGATTAAAATTTCAGAGTCATGGATTATGTGATGTATTATAAGGATAGGATCTACCTGCTTTCAGGATCTTAGCTTAGGGAGAATATTATGTAGGCAACTCATGACTCCCCTCTAGCAGGGTACCCGACATTCCTTAAGACATACCCTGCCATTAGGGAGCATTTTTCATGGAGGGGTCTCAAGGGAGACATATTAAGACATGTGTAGGAGTGCGTAGTATGGCAGAGGAATAAGGGGGAGCTATCACACCCAAAAAAGCTACTTCAATTGCTCCCTATCCTAGAGCAGAAATGGGAGAGTGTATCCATGAAATTCATCATGGGGCTCCCAGTTGCATAGGGACGAGATTGTCTTTATGTTTTGTTAGATAGATTCACCAAGTTTGCTCATTTCTTCACCATCCCTTCAAGATATTTTTCCTCTCATGTGGTATATCTTTTATTTATAGAGGTATTCCAAGTACATGGTCTTCCAAAGACCATATTCAGTGATCAAGACAACATATTTATGGGGGCTTTTTGGTAGGATTTGTTCCGATAGGTGGGGACAGAGCTTACTCCAAGCACTAGTTATCACCCTCATATGGATGAGCAGACCAAGATTGTGAACAAGTGGCTAAATGGGTGCTTGCGTAACTATATGACGGGGAAAAAAAGGGTGTGGGTGAAGTGGATTCATCTAGGAAAATTATGCTACAATACTAACTACCATATGTTGATTGGTATGTCTCCTTTCCGACCTTCTTATGGATATTATGAACTTTCTTTATCTAACATGATTTTTGGAGATAACGGGGCCCTGGGGAAAAGGATTGGGTCCAAGAGAGCCAAGATACCCTTAGGGCTCTCAAGGAAAACTTACAAGTGGCACAGAACCAACATAAACTGTATGTTGATAGGCATAGGGTGGAGAGGTAGTTTGAGGTGGGGGATATGGTGTACTTACATCTCCAACCTTACCGACAATCATCACTGAAGAAAAGGAGGGTCGAGAAGCTCAAGCCTCACTTCTATGGGCCATACAGGGTGTTCATACGAGTTGGGGAGGTATCATATGATCTGGAGTTACTCCCAGAGAGTCGAATCCACAATGTGTTCCTTGTATCATGCTTAAAAAATGCTTTAGGATAACATCAACCACTAAATTTCCTCCTTTGGAGGATGAGTGGCACTTAATACTAGAGGATGGGCACTTGGTACTGACACCAGAAGCCATCTTAGAGACACGAGAGAGGAATCTGAGGAGCAAAGTCATTGAGAAGTACTCAGTTAGATAGATAGACTTGTAGGTTGAGGATTCCATGTGGGAGAGTGAACATATCTTGAAACATATATCATTGTAGTTTCTTGAGGACAAAAATTGTTTGGGAGGGGAGGACTGTAATGTCCCTTCTCAATAATTTCTTCCAAAGGAAGAACTACAATTTTTCAATTCTGAAGGCATAATAATTTTGGACTCCAACTTAGGAAAAGTGGGTCGAAATATTTGAGTTGGTGGAATGTGGGGACCACTCCCACATGAAATATGCACCCCGTGGAATAGAAAACGATTTTAAGGGAAAGTTAAAATATTTGGTGGAGGGACCCACATGGGGGAAGGAAGGAATAAAGTATAAATAAGAGGAATATGCTAACTATTGGAACCTTTTGTTAACTTAACATTTACCATTGTTTATCTAGTTGTTCAGCTGAGTCACAAATGTTGTTTAGCACCAGAGTTTTCCAAGGAGAAAACCCACCCTTTCTTTAGTGGACCTTGAGTGCCACCTTAGGGAGCTCACACCAAAATTTCATGGAGACTTGGGGTAGCAGATGATAGGGGGTACGAGTCACTTTTACTCAAGTTGGATGTGGGATAGAGAGACACGTTGTCTTGTGAGATAGAATTCCAGGGAGATAAGCCTTGAGCCTTTGTTGGTAATTCCCTTGATCACTTAGAGTGGAAATTCCATAGGATTTATAAGATGAAAGAGTGTACATTTTCGAGGCCAAAATTCCCTTACAGATATCTGCATAGTAGCTAACCTGGGTTGCGCAGTTCATGGTGGAGGAAATTATGGGAATAGCCAGGGGAAGTATTCTGGAGTAGAAGGGATATGGGGGCACTAGTAGGTTGTTGGAGAGAGATTTATCACTATTTTGGAGGGGCTGCAGAGACATAATTACTACATGCCATATTTTTCAAGTAGTGGAGATGTGCTAAGCATTTGGGGGTGATTTTGGAGCGTCAAAACTAGATCAAACTCTTTCTATATTTTTCTGGGTTTTTGGTGGAGAGCTCGAGGTTAATTTGGTATAAATTTTCTGGGTAGTTTGAGAGGCTCAAACATGGGTTGCATTTAGCCATCAATGAAAAAATTCCAGGGTCAACGCAATACTTTCTAGAGGAGTCAATTTCCTTTCATTCAGACAACATTTTCTCACTTGGGATTTTATAGCTTTCCTTGGCAAGCCCAGGTGCACATGTTCTTGCACTGCACTCCTTATATATATATATATATATATATAATGGTTGATTTAGGAACAATTCCATTGTAATTTATGGGTGTTTAATGGTTTACTGAATTTTCCTATTTGCACATGTGATTTTGCTTAATATCACTGTCAATTTTACTTCTTGGAATATTACAATATTCAATATAATGATTAAGCACCCTAACAGGAATCTTTGTGATTCAAAACCCTAGACATAACGATGTCAGTAATGTAAAGAAAATTTCAAAAACAAGAATAATCACACCTTTTACATGAAGATAACTTTATAACAAAGAAACAACTCAAAGGAAAACAATACAAGAATAAGAAGCATATGTAGGATAGGACTTCGTAGTATAAGTCCCTAACTTTTGATTCCTCAGTATTATTCTTCTTTGGTGGTGCTTCATCGACAATATTTTCTTGATCCCTATCTCTCTCCTTATTCTTGGATTCTTAGGACATTGGCTTTTATAATGATCCATCTTATGGAAATTATAGCATTCAATTTTTGATAGGTCAACTTTCTTATTTGGTCCTTTGAACTTCCTGAAGGTTCCCTTCTTGTGATGAGTAGAATAAAAATTACATATGTTTTTTTCTTCATCCTCTTTCTTGTTTTTTACTAACAATACTTTGGCTTCTTCTTGACTGCGCACATTCCACATTTTCTCAAATCTTGGTGTATCCTTCCAACTTTTAATTCCTTATGCAAAGGCACTCCAAGATTTTGGTAGTCCTAGAAGAGCAATAATTACGAGCTCCTTTTCTGGGACAACTTCATCTATTTCTTTGAGTTCATCTTTGATTCTAGATATCCTTTTAAAGGAGGATGAAACAATGTCATCTTTTGTCATCTTAATAGTCCTTAATTCATTCTGGAGACTTTCTATTTGACCAATGTTCATGATTTTGAACATGTTGGAAAGAGTCTCATACATTTCTTGAGCGGAATATATGTTGGATATGTATGGGATTAGGTTGTCCTTAACTCCATCCACTATTAGGAACATAGCCAATATTTCTGTTACTCTGAACTTTTTTTTCTCTGCTTCACTTGATTCATCCGTAGGCTTCTTGATTTTTCCTTGAACAAGATTCAAAAATGTATTCTTTTTGAGAATAAGAACTATCCTCTTTTTTCAGGATCTGTAGCTAGAGTCTACTTCTAAATTTTTCTCTCCCTTCATTGAATTTTTCATATTGATATCTTCTATTCCTTGTGACTTGACCTTGAAACTCCTTATTCTCCTTTCACTAGATATTCAGGTTTGCCTTTTTCTTCCTTCTTCACCTTAGCTCCGATACCATGTTAGAAAATAAAAAAGGAAAAAATATATTCTCGTGTTTATAATTACCTGTGATTTCTTTGAGTTCTTATTATGTTTCTTATATTATTCTTTTATCTTAGTTCATCAAGAAATTACCAAAACCAAAACATGAATATGAAGGAAACTAAATGTAGGTACTCAATCAAGGCTAAAATCCCTGTGTAGGGGAAAACCCAATCAAGAACTCTTCCTTCAGTAATTTAAAATGAGATATATCAAGACCTTAGACCTAGAAAACTTCCTCCTCCACTAAGTCAACTTTCCAATGAGATACAACAACCTTTAGTAGTCTCTTCTTGTTCAACATCTATAGCCCAACATCAACCCAAAAATTTTGGCCCCAATTTCACCAGAATTTCGACCCATCTTCATAATTTTTGCCTCCCAACAATTGCATAATCTTTGGCCCTCTAACAACAATCCAAAATTTCACACATGTGGAATATGTAGAAATTATACAAACATATGTATATCAATGGATTCGATCCGATTGGCGGTGGCTCTGTGGTTCTAGGGTTTCCGTGAACCCTTTCCTATTATTTCTTTCATGTCGGCGTGTCTGATCCTCTTCTCCTGAGGTTGCAGACTCTTCAGGCTCTTCTTCTGACAGTTCTGTATGTCTTCCCCCACAGGAGGGGCAGGTAATACCCCCCCTCCACCAAACTCCGTCCCTGCGGCGATGCCAGACTTGCCAGGAAGCTCTAGGCCAGGGTTGCAGACAGATTCTTGCCAAACCCCCACTACAGACAATATAAGTGACGCAAAGACAAGCTCTGATATCCCTGGGATCGAGAGCACCGAACAGACAGCTAATGAGGCTCAGAAAAAAGTTTCCTCTACCACATGCATCCCTAAAGCGGTAGATCAGGTCAAAATAGACCTCCCTAGTCACCGTATCAATGGTCACATTCAATATATGAAAGATCACGCCCTCATTGGAAAGTTCATTTGACTCTGGCCAACTGAGAAAGCTTTGCAAGGATGGATAATGACCAAATGGAAGCCCAAGGGACAAGTGACTTTGCAACTTGGCCCCAAAGGATTCTTCACTGCTATCTTCCACTGCCTTGAGGAAAAGACCCGCATCTTTGCAGGAGGCCCTTACTTCTTCAACTCAGTAGGTATGTATCTTCATGATTGGATTGAAATATTTCATCCAGACAGAGAAGATTTCTGTTGGGCTCCAGTTTGGATACGCATGTATTCCTTGCCTCTAGAATACTAGGACTAAGAGACCTTGAGGGACATTGGCAATGGTCTAGGGGAGTTCATAAAGGTTGTTGAGGAAACAAAACTCGGACGCTACACTTCCTACACAAGAATATGTGTCCACATGCACCTTGCTAAGCCTCTTACAGACTCGATAAGCTTATTTCATGATGACTTTGAATGGATTCAGACTATTGACTATGAGCACATTCCATTCGCTGTAGAAAATTTCATGAGCATGGCCAACTGTTCAGAGATTTTCCTCTGAACCAGAAGCCTAATACCTCCCCCCCTTACGCTAGAAAAGATGCGGAAGGCTTCACCAAGGTTGCCTCCAGGAAGAAGCATTCCAATAAATCCCCCTATCATCTCTATTGCACCCAACCACCCTGATACTAGCAACATCTTTGAATTTATTGCCTCTCATGACCCTCTGGGGGCTCACCAGGCTCAACCCTCTACCTCTAGCCCTTTACCTGACTCTTCTGCCTCTACTCTCAAACCCCAAAATGCTATTGCAGCTTCAACAGTCTCTTCAGCCTCCACTTCTGATGAAGGCCAAATCAAACCCTTTATTCCCATCTCTTCGCTCATGGACATGGATTTCTCCCAAGATATAGTCCCCCCTCTTGGTCCAAAAGACGCAGATCAGAATGCCACCACCCTCACGGATGAAGAACCTGAAAGCGTTGACATGGGGGAGCTAGACATCCTTGCTCTGGAGGAAGCTTTCCATTAGAAAGAATACAAAAACATTAACCCTCGACATATAGACAATTTGGAAGTGGTCCTTTCTCACGCACAGCAGAGAAACTCTGTAGGCATTCAAGCAGGGAGCTTATGGGACGGAAGGAAAATTATGAAAGAAACAAAAAAAAGAGGAAGGAAGACATATTTACAGAGAACTATTATTATAGGTGAAATACTTGTGGAATCAGGAATATTTCCCAAGTTGAAAAAGTTCTACAAGGCTCTTCCTCATAGTTCTTCATGAAGCTTATCTCTTGGAATTTCAGAGGGCTCAATAGCCCCTCAAAACATAGGATGCTGAAAAATATGATACAGCAATACAGAACTTCAATTGTTTATCTTCAAGAGACGAAATGTAATAGCAAATCACTTGAACACATTGTAGCCAAAGTTTGGGCAAACTGCCACTCAGTAACGGTGGACGCTTCGAGCGCCTCAGGAGGGCTAGCAATCATTTGGGATCCTTAATTTCTTTCTCTCTATGAATTCCATGCTTCCCACTATTTCATTCAATTGACCTTCCATCTGATAGGTACCAACATACATGGTCACCTAACCAATGTATATTTCCCGCAAGAAATCCAAAAGAAATTAGATTTTCTCTTTACTTTAACAGATCTGAACTCCCTAAGGCATTACCCACTTTGGAACTGTGGGGGGGATTTCAACATGACTACATCCTTGGAGGAAAAATCTAGCAGAAGGCACAGGCTAGATGGGGACTGCTTAGGTTTCAAAGACTTCATTTCAAGCAATCAACTTGTGGATCTTCAAACTTCCAATGGCACGTTCACTTGGACCAACAAAAGCAGAGGGTTGCAGCACATTGCTTCTCACCTTGATTGATTTCTCATGTCAGAAAATGCTATTCATCTTGGGGGGGACTTCCATTCTTCTATACTGCCTCTTGCTGGTTCGGATCATTGTCCCATCCTCCTTCAATGGGCCCACCCGGGTTTCATTGCAATATGCCTTTTAGATTCGAAATCGTTCTGGTTCTCCCACTCTGGTTTTAAAGAAATTGTCATCAAAGCTTGGCATTCCTATGTTCCATCTTAGGGTTCAAAAATGTTTCAATTACAACAAAAACTTAGGAATCTCAAGCACACGCTCAAACATTGGAATAAATCTCAGTTTGGTAACATCTTCGACAACCAGAAGGAGCTAGAGCTTCAAGTGAGCCTACTACAACAGAAAATCATCACTGAAGGCAGAACAGAGGACTCATTAGGGGAATTTTGAGGTCTAAAATGGGCCTCATAAGGAAATTATAAAATAATAGTGGAAAAAATCAAATAAGATTTGATGACATCATCAAATTTTAGAAGGAAAAATGAAAAAACTACTTTTTCAACTTATCTCCCAAATTTTTTACTCAAATTTCGAGAGGGAGTACTCGTTGGATGCGAAATTTAATTCCTCATTCAAGGAGTACCCATGTTGCATACTTTTGATGGGTCCTACTACATGAAAAATGAGAAATACATTAAAAAAAAAAAAAAAAAACGTGATTACAATCACGTTTTTTATGTATTTCTCATTTTTCGTGTAGTAGAGTTCATTGAAAGTATGCAACATGGGTACTCCTTGGATGAGGAATTAAATTTTGCATCCAACGAGTATTCCCACTTGAAATTTGAGTAAAAAATTTGGGAGATAAGTTGAAAATACGAGTTGAAAAAGTAGTTTTATTATTTTATTATTTTTTAATATTTTTACCCTTTTATTTAAAAAATGGTAAATCATCCCCATGGTTGACATCATCATATTGAATCCTATTGGTTGTTAAAAATTTTATTTTTGTTGTACATTTTTCTTAGGAGGCCCATTTTAGACCTCAAAATTCCCCTAATGATGACAGTAAGGAAGTCAATCTCCACACAAAAATTGACAAGAGTAGGCAACAGGAGGAGACTTTCTAGTGACAGAAATCTAAGGTCAAATGGCTTCTAGAAGGGGAGAAAAACACAAATTTTTTCCACAGGTTCACTATTCAAAGAAGGATGCATAATAACGTTGCTTTCCTCAATAACAATAAGGGAGTTCGTTTATAGGCACATGAGGACATTGAAAAAGAGCTCAGAGGGTACTTCCAAAATATTCTACAGGAACCAGAAGGCAATCTAGATCAAGCTATTCGATCTGTCACACAACATATTCCTAAAATCATTACAGAGGATCAAAATGTGATGCTGCTCTAGCCAGTCACCCTTCATGAAGTAGAGCAAGCCATTGCTCAACTCAAAGATGGTAAAGCACCAAGCCTGGATGGCTTCACGGCCAACTTCTTCCACTCATTCTAGGAGCTTATCAAGATGGAAGTTTGGGCTTTAGTGGAAGAATCCCGCTCCATGCACTAGATCCTTCCTTCACTGAACTCAACCTTCCTTGCTCTCATCCCCAAGGAGGAGAATTCAAGCACTCCGAACAAAATACAGGCCCATAGCGCTCTGTAATGTCATATACAAGTTGATCTCCAAAGTCATTGCAAACAGGCTTAAGCCCCTCCTACCTCTCCTTATCTCGCAAGAGAAAACCGGTTATGTGGAAGGGCGTCAAATCTTGGATGGAATAATCTTATCGCATGAGGTGATACATTCACTCAAGCTCCTTAAGAAACCAGGTATGCTTCTCAAACTAGATTTATCTAAAGAATTCGACAAATTAAGTTGGAATTATATCAAACAAATGCTCCTGGCTTTTGGTTTCAATGTCCCTTGGACTCGGTGGGTCATGAGCCTTCTGTCTTCCCCCAGTTTCTCAATCCTTGTTAATATTAGGCTCTCCCTCATTACCATTTCAGTCTTCTAGAGTCAACCATGAGGGGGATCCCCTGTCCCCCTTCCTTTTCGTTCTCATGTCTGAAGGCCTTAGTCGCCTCATTCATCATGTTGCTTCCTCTGATTCAATTAAAGGTATCTCTCTACATGACAACTCCCCTATCACTCATCAACAATTCGTTGATGATAACTTGCTTTTTGGCCATCCATCTATACAAGAAGCTCGAGCCTTCAAATCCCTTCTTAACACCTTCTCAAAGGCTTCTGGAACCACCATCAACTCAGATAAATCCCACATTTTTTTTTCAACACCCCCTCCATTTCTCAACACAATATCGCCAGAATATTGGGCTTCTCGATTGATGTTCTTCCTTCCAAGTATCTTGGGGACCCCCTAGTCGACTCGGTCATTAGGCATGCCTCTTGGAGAGCCCTCCTGGATAAGTTGGAAGCCAGGCTCTCCTCATAGATGTACTGCTCTCTTAATATGGCCAGCAGAATCATCTTAATCAAATCAGTTCTCCAAGCTATGCCTATTTATCTCTTTTCCATCATGGCTGCTCCAAAATGGGTTCTGAAGAAAATTCGCAACTTACAGAGGAATTTTTTGTGGGGCTCTATGAGCCTCAACAGAAAATGGGCCCTTGTCAAATGGACGAAGGTTTTCACTCCAAAAAATGCAGGGTGGTTGGCCTTGAGAGATCCACTTCATAGCAACCAAACCATGGGAGCCCGTATCTGGTGGAAGTAGATCTCTAAACCAAACATCCCTTGGGCTCGTCTTTGGCAGGTAAAATACGCTCCAGGCAGACCCCGGGAGGATCTCATTCGCATCATCACGGATTCCCCTGGTTCGATGATCTGGAATGCATCAAAACAACATAGTGCCTTCATCCAAGCTCATAGTTTTTCGGAGATCCATTCAGGAGACAAAGCTAGATTCTAGGAAGACTCTTGGCAACAAAGGCCAAAACTATCCTCGCTATTCCATAAACCTTTGTGGTAAAGCTTTCTGCGGAACACCATCCCCAATCAAGTCAATCAGTTCTGGCAACCCCTCTCCTCTCATGGTCATCATTTGTGGAAACTAGCTATCACCTGGAAAGAGGACTGGCAGGGGGAGACGTATGGAGACATTGAACAGGAGCTTAGCTTAAGAAGAATCAAAGTCTCGGCCCATGTAGATAGGCTGAGGTGGGGATACACTCCATGGGGAAACTTTTCTACCCAAGAAGCTTACAGGTTACTCTATTGCCCTTAGCAGAATCAGCAGGATCTCATATGGGCTCAAGTCTGGCTTCCCAAAACCTGGCCTAAGATCTCCACTTTCCTCTGGCTCCTCAGCAAAGGAAAAATTATCACGTGGGACAATCTTCTGAAGCGAGGTTTTATTGGCCCTTCAAGGTGCCCCAACTGTAATTCTCAGGCAGAATCCATAGAGCACCTCCTTGATTCTTTTTCTTTAATTACACATCTTTGGGACCAATTCACCTTCTATTTCAGAAGAACTAGTAGACAGGTTGGTGATATCAACAATACCATCAGATGGTGGCCTTCGCAGCCATTCCAAAGTCAATTGCTTAATACCATCTAGAACTTGTTCCCTGGCTTCATTTATTGGTCCGCTTGGAAGGAACGCAATTATAGGAAATTCAATGACACATCCACTCCAATTGATATCCTTTGGTCCAATCTCAAGCGCAACCTACAAGAAACTTTAGCTCTTGTTCACTGGCAAGATTTGGATATGCCTTCTTCGCCAGTTGAATGCCTCATTTTGAAAATATGGAACCTCGATCTCAATCACCCTAGAGGGAAAGTTCAGAATTCCTCGAAGCATTTGGAATCGCCTATCTCCTGGTCTCCTCCCATGATTCAGGCTTACAAAATGAATTTTGATGGCACGACAAAAGGAAATCCGGGATCTGCGGGCTATGGAGGCATTTTCAGGAATCATGAAGGCACTATCACACACATCTTCTTTGGCTCTCTTGGTCGCGACTCTAATAATGCAGCTGAACTCGAAGGCCTTTGGCAGGGGTTATGCATAGTGGATAAAGAGAACTTCTTCCCTTTGGAAGTTGAAGGGGACTCTCAGATCCTTATTGAGGCTGCAATTCATCTCCATTCTGGTTCTTCAGCTTCCAAAGTGGCCTCAGTTTGGAGGCTGCAGAGTAGACTGGAACTAATTGAATTATGGCTCAAGGTGCCTAGAGTCATCACCTTTAAGGATATTAGACGCATAGCCAACAAATTTGTTGATCGATTGGCTAATCAAGGTGCCACTTAGATTACTCCTTTCTAAGAGGGCTCTCTTCACAACTCTGATGATGCACAACTCATCCATGACTGCACTTCTTTGGTGCACCAGGATCTCCAAGCCCCGAATGCGGGTGATCAGATAGCATGAAATGTGGTAGAGGATTTGGGCTGGCGCATGGGATTCTACCACTTCCACCCTTCCTCTCGTCCTCGTAAACATTAACTGCATTAACGAAAAACCACCCACTGCATTTATGCAGCACAGTTGCCCATGCGTTTGTCTGCTTTTTATTGTTATGGCTTCTTCCAGAAGTTTCAAGCTTGCTTTGTTGCCTCTGTGCTCTTCCTACTCCTTGGCGGTCTCAGAGCATAGCTCCACGACCAACACTGGGCGCAGATGTTCAATTTCCTATTGCATAGACCTCATTCCAGGCTTACATGTTTCTCAGAGCTCCCATTGCTCTCAGGGATTCTGGTTTCACTCTGACTCTTTCCCTAATCCGTTCACCACTTCTCAGCCCTCTTTTCTCAGCTCTGGTCCGCCTGTTCACTCCCCGCCCTCCACTTCTTGCTTTTTCTCGCTCATTCTTTCTCATTTGTTTCCAATGCCTCATTTGCATCAGAGGATGTAGTGTCGTCGCGGCTCGAGTCGTGGCTGTCCTCCCCGCCACCCTCCTTCCACCTCTCTGAGCTCCTCGTCTCCTCCCTCGGACTCCCCGCTAGGTCGTTACCCTGAGAAAATAAGTGATCGTGGCTTTCAAGCTGGTCATGGGATTTCTCAGCCTACAAGAGGCATCTCCAATCTCATCCCTGGTCAGCAGCCTACTACCCAATTCTGTTTCCCCTATTTACTCAACATGCCGACTATTACAGCCACCATTACCATTGATTTTAAAGAGGAGCCCCCTAAATTGAGTGTCGAGCTTCCAAGTTCTCATCTGGTGCAAATGGCGGATGATAATCCTTTCTCTCCCTCCATAGGTGGTCAGAAAAGGAAAGAGGTCGAGTGCAGCACCTCGCAGGACCTTAGAATTGAAGCTGGTTCATGCGACACCAAGTGAGGTTGTTTTGATGCTACAGATGATAAGCAAGGCGAGGATGACACCAAGCGAGGTTGTTCCAGTGCTAAAGTTGATTTTCACGATGAGGATGACCCTTACGCCTTCGCATGTTGAGTGGTTGTATCTCCCCCCTCCTCTCAAGGTACTTAAATGGCTATTCTCCATTTTTACGTGATTTTGGATGGTCGACAGTCCAGGTTTAGCACTAGTTTTTGCTCGATGCCTCAACTTGGTTATCTTCAGATTTACAACTTGTCTAATTTTTGGTTTCCCCTTTGCGGGCAGCAGTATTTTTTTCTGGGAACGATAATGTTTGCATTACCTGTTTTAGTTACTGTGGGTTGACAAACTGCTAGAGTTTCATGGCCGGTTTCCCCTTGGAGGGCGACACTATCTTGTTGAATTACCTTATTGAGCTTCATGACTGTTTCTTTGTGTTGTTATTGTGGGTTGATAAACTGTTAGAGCTTCATGGCTGTTTTAGAATACCCATACCATGGGCCAGAACTTCTGAGGCCCTGGCCTCCATGTAATCTTTTTGTATACTAATAGATTAAGCTTATTCAGAAAAAAATAAAAAAAATAAACCAAATGTTTTAATACTATAAACCAAAGGAATTGGTGAACCCAAGGGATAAATATTAAAAACCTAAGGATAAATAAGGCAAAGGGATTAATATTAAAAGGACAAGAAATTAATAACCCTAAGAATTAATATTTTAAACTCAAAAACCTAGGAAATTAATAAACCATAAGAACCAATATTTTAAACTCAAGAGATTAATAAACCCAAGGTATTATTAATATTATAAACAAAAAGAAATAATAAACCCAAGGGTTTAATATTATAAACCAAAGGAATCAGTGAACCCAAGGGATAAATATTAAAAACCTAAGGGATCAATAAGGCCAAGAGATCAATATTGAAAACATAAGATATTAATAAACCCTAAGAATACATATTTTATAAATGTGATTGTGGAATATATTGCATCTTATGCATTTTGGTTCTTCTCTGAGAGGTACAAGGGCATACTGGACTAAATTTTGGGTTGAATTGACTGACATGATTACTCAGTTGGGCTATCGATCTTTGTTTTTTACTTTGAGTGCAGCTGACACAAAGTGATGAGTTTCATAGACTCATGCATGTACCCTCATATTCTCGTTCCTTAAATGAGAATCGTATGAAAATTGAGAATGTTATTCAATACCATCATATTTTTGCCACATTTATTCGCCATAGATTCAATGTATTTTTAGAGGAAGTTATCCAAAAATATCTTGAAGTGAAAGACTTCTGGTACATGTCTATTTTGTTGAATTTATTTTCTATTCATTACCAATTCATTATTATGGTTCTATTTATTTTTTTTGTAGTAACTCTATATTCATTTTCTTCAGATATGAGTGGAAACATAGAGGTTCAACATCTATCCATGGTTTCCTATGGTTGCAAGGAGCTCCTCACCTGGAAAGACTTGCAAAGAGATTCTTTAACAATTATGTAACTACATGGTATCCACGTGAAATATATCGTCGCAATATAATGGTTCCAAGAAGTCTTAATGATGACCCTTGCTTATTGAAAACTGATCAGATTTTCTCTTGCAATATTCATAATGATTATGAAGAATTGTTGAACCGTGTCCAAAGGCACACAAGGTGTACTATAGATTCGTGTTTGCGTAAAAATGGCACTATTCTGACATGCCAATACAATGCTCCATGGGATCTTTTTGAGGAATCAAGATTGTTGATAGATGATCAAGGAAGAAAAAAATATGACCTGGCAAGAGATGATGATAGGCTCAATGTACATAACATTGACCTTCTAACAATGTGGCATGCAAATGTTGATTTCCATCCAGTGCTTTCTTGACATGTTGCCCTGGAATATATTGCTAAGTATGCATCAAAAGCAGAGAGAAGATCTCAAAGTTATCATGATATGTTAACTAGAATTTCAAATTCTATTGCCTATGAGGATCATGCGTTATGTGCTTATAGAATTTTTCTTGCAGAAACGATTGTTGACCATGACATTGGAGCAAAAGAAACATGTCATATGTTGCTTAAGATACCTCTTGTTGTCTGTAGTCGAAAATTTGTTTCATTAAATTTTGGAAGAAAGGTTTTCAGGAAAATATTAAGGGATGGCATGCAATGTTCATCTAAAAATAGTTTTGTTCAACATTATTAGAAGAGGCCTTTTTTCCTTGAATATTTATACCACAATCACATTTAAAAACTCTCCACCAATGTTAGCTTTTCTACACTTTATTTTTCTTTCAAATTCATTTTCAACCATAACTGTCCTTGGTTGAAAATTTTGATTTATACTAGAAAAGGTTGCTTGCATGCGCATATAGAATGGGATTTTCATTTAGAAGGTATACCTCTGTTTAAACTCGAATGCATGCAATGATAAAACGGGACACAATTATAATATTACAATTTCGAAGACTAATGACACCCATCTCATTCCAAAGTTGTGGCATTCTCATTGCGTTCTCACACTTGAGAACCTAGAGTGAAAATCAATTTCTTAATCAATATAAAAGGGTGTCCGGATTGACTATTTTTAACATGAATTTCCTTTGACCAGAAAGCCTCCGATAAAATTCTAGGTTAAAATACAACTTATCTTTACTCCATTATCCCTTTAGTCAAACATTTTTTTCAAAGTAATTATAATTGAGCTATTTATTCTCTTATAGATTATTGCTATATATATAGAGATTCATGTTTAAAGATTAATGATGTTGCCTTGTGTATAGAGATTCACATAATTGTTATATATATAAAGATTAAGGATTATTAATCATGTTCCATAGGCCATCCCTAAATGAAAAGGACTTGTATTAAACATTTCTCAACACAAAGTTGGAATGCATTAAATCCTTTGCAAAGATGGTGTTCCTTAACATGCACATGGGGTTTAAAAGGATTTAACAGGAAAGGTACCAAATGTATTATAAATATTCAATCGAGACATTAATTTTTTATAAATTATTTCAATCTTACAATTATCCTTAGACATGGATCCGATTCACTCCATATTTGAAAACTAAAATACTATATTATTTTTTTAGATTCAGGTTTGACCACATTAATTTTTATTTTAAAAGATCCCTTTCCCAGCATATCAGATTCTTTTCCTAATTATTTGAAATAAATCCTAATCCTAGTTAAATAATTTTCAGCTACCAAATGGAAGTCCTCACTGACAACATTTCCCACCAAACATGTAATCTGATACCTAATTTTGTGAAGGAAAACTTTAGCTGTGCATAGTAGAGTGGTCTTCAAGATAGCTAAGGAATAACCTCGCCATTATGATAGGAATGAATATCAGAGAGATGCTTAAATCTATCATCAACTTATTAACACGCCTAGATCTGCGCCATTCGAGAATGGTCATTACCAATAAAACAAGGCCCATAATTAAATTGATCATCATGTACATGACTGAAGTGATCACCAACTAACGATATTTTTCAGTGAAACCCATGGGAATGTGTAAAGGAAATCCACTTCTCTCCACTTTTCCTTAGTTTGTTGTTATCGTAAACTCAAGTGCTACTGCCTGCGCACCATGTTGCCACCATGTTGCGATTTAAAAACTGCGTGCCCTGGGAAACAGTGAGTTATATTTTATAAGGAAAATTATAATCTATATTCATAAAATTTGAATGCACATAATGATAATTGATCTACATTATATACCTTCTATTATGGCACCTATTTTTCTTTGAACATCTTCGATAAGGATTGTTGGAAATTTATGTATAATGCTTCCCAAGAACTTGCAGATCAAAAGAGATCTAATAACATGCAAGATGACCCAAACAAAATGTCAATACCATTAAAATATGAACCAGCAATGAGATAGGATTGTGTATGAATAGATTTTACAAATATAATCCTCACCAACACAGAGGTTAAAAGATGCTTCATCTTTACTCAAACAACGACTTTATATCTTGTCCAAGATATTTTGAATTGATGTCAAACAGAAAGTTTTTTTTTAATTTATTTAAATGAAACTTGGTTTTAGATCTTCTCTCCATAAGAATGTACTACTAAAATATTTTAAACATATGCATTCACAATTTTTTTTTTTTAGAGTAACGCCATGTTTATTATAAAGTAATACCTCTTCAAATTTATCATAAAATATCATCATTTTGAAGCAAGGTGTGGTTCATTTCATTATATAATATTAATTTAATAAATTAATTAAAAGGTTGAATAATTTTTATTAATATTGAAATTAATTAGTCAAGTCTTACAGGAACAACTAGTTGAGGATGGGCCTAGTTAGCAACGTGACCCGAGATCACATCTCAGGGGTGGTTGTGCATGTACTAGGGGGCGAGACATGCTAATTGAGTCACCTTACCGCTGGTGTTAGCATGGTGACCCAAGATCACATCTCAGGGGTGTTTCTGCATGTACTAGGGGGCAAGACATGCTAATCGAGTCACCTTACTACCAGTGTTAGCATGGTGACCCAAGATCACATCTCATGGGTGGTTGTGCATGTACTAGGGGGTGATACATGCTAATCAAGTTACCTTACAGCTAGTGTAACCGAGGGAGGGTGATATCCATGGTGACTTTGAACGATTAGATGCCCTTGACCGATTAGATCCCCCTTAGTGTTGGTGTAGTCGAGGCACAGGGGATCCCCTTGACCAATTAGATGCCCCTTAAGGCTAGCGCGGCTGAGGCAGGGTGTGATCCTAGATGACTTTGACCAATTATATGTCCCTCAATCGTAGTTTCTCAAGCCACAACTCAAGCCTTGAGAATTATGAGCAACTTGAGAATAGAAAAAAAATTGTGATTAATTAATATTAAGAGATATTGAGTAAGAGAGAAAAATTTCCATATTATCGTTTCCACTAAGAGATCATATAGAGAGTAATTTTATGGATATTTATAATTATTAAATTAAAACTAACCAAAAATATATATTAGGTTTTGTTTTTAATTATCGCTCGCATTGTTTATAATTTAGAGAATGTGTTATTTTTATTATAAAAGGGACATGTGTCAACTCGATGTTAAACAATAGACACAAAACCCTAATCAAGGACCCCCTTCTCTTCACATTCTATAGTTGAGGGTTCTTTGGCTTTCTATTTAAAGAGAAGAAACACGGTGATTTTATTTTCCGTAGTAGGCCATATTCCATGGAATCTCATGACATGTAATTTAACATATGAATGTTGGACTTCAACCCCAAACACTACACCTATTCAATTCTTATTATCTAGGTGTTTCTACCATATTTTTCCCTTCATTGTTGGAATGATGAAACAATACGAGTAATAGGTAATTCTTTGAGAAAGTACATAAACTAAGAATATTTAAAATATGGTCAACAAATATGTGCATGTATTTTTTTGGAATTCAATCTAGAGAAAGTATTCTAAAAGAAATAAGTCATTTCATCTTACAACTTGGTTTGAATTCAAAAAATTTTCTTCAAAGTTTGGGTTTAAAAAAAAATTTTGGAAGACATTTTCTGGAGGCGGCGTGATTTTTCTTGGAGGTTCAAAGTTTGAATTTAAAGAACTTTTTTGGAAGACATTTTTGGAGGCGACGTGATTTTTCTTTGAGGTATGTACGTGTTTTGTGTTGAAATAAATCTTTTGAGCTTTTTTGTTCAAAAATTTTTCTTTACATTTTAAGCTTTAAAGAATTTTTTTGGAAGACATTTCTTGGAGGCGGTGTGATTTTTCTTAGAGATATGTACGTGTTTTGGATTGGATTACGTATTTTTTAGAAAAGATTTTTTTAAATTAAATCTTTTGTGATATTGTTTTTAATTGAGTTATTGTCTAATTTTTTAAAGGAAATTTTTTGAACCTCATACCCTATTATCATGGGAAATCGAAGAACTTGTGTGAGAAAATATGATCGAAAAAGAAAGCCCGAGGAACGTAGAGAAGAGGCGAGACAATATCGCAAAAGAAAGTTAGAAGCTCTCTCAAATATTGAAGAGGAAAATCAACCTCAAGCAGAAATTGAAGCAGGTATGTAAATGTAAATATTACATGCTCTATTGATATATATTTAAAATTTTCCTAATGTAAAATGTAACGCTTAATTTTTATTTGATAAACTAGTTTGAAAAATATTTTTTTTGATGTAAACAGACAGAGATATTCCTCAAAATATTGAAGAAGAAAATGAACCTCAAGCAGAAATTGAAGCAGGTATGTAAATGTAAATATTATGATCTATTGATATATTTTTAAAGTTTTCCCAATGTACAATGTGAAGCTTAATTTGTATTTGATGAACTAGTTTGAAAAATATTTTGTTTAATGTAAACAGAGAGAGATACTCCTCAAAATATTGAAGAAGAAAATCAACCTCAAGCAGAAATTGAATCGGGTATGTAAATGTAGATATTATGATCTATTGATATATTTAAAATTTTCCTAATATTTATTGACATATTTATTAATTTAGTTATTTATTGAATATGTACTATTTTTTCGAATATGTACGGATGAAATCACTATCGATAATGAGATGTTAGAAAATGTCGACACTCGCACATATGGAGATAAAAAACCTGACTATTTTATACGATATCGTGTCGAGAAAATTTTGGAAATTTTTTTCAAAACTGAGGTGACAGTTCAAGCTCAAATGTTGAAAGGTCTCTTATCATCAAGGAAATTAAAAGAAGCGACGACACTATTGGGTATTCGAAAATCAACCAAAGATAAAAAAATGAAAGAAGAGGTGATAAAAAATATGAGTAGTGCTATAGAGTCGATTAAGAGATCTAGAGATAAAAATGTTTCAAATATACGTAGAGGAATACAAATGGCAATGGTTTCACCAAGTACTCAAGAGAATCGTTTGAATCTAACATCTATGGCACGAGCACTGGGAACCTCGCGAAAAAATCTGCACAAACATCGAAAATTTCGACTGCAAATAGACGTAAATGATGAACTCGCTTGTTGGAGAGCTATTTGTAGGCAACCATACAAAGATAGACTTGGAGAAGATGTTAAAAAAATAATATATGAATATTGGAAGAACAATTAGCGTGTTTCACCCACTGCAAGACATGTGATGCGAAGAAGAATAGCACGAAATCAATACGAAGAACATGAAAAACATCTCTTGGAAACCACTCAAATAGAGTTATTCAACAAGTTCAAAGAAGAGAATCGTCAAATTAAAGTTTCACTCGGTGCTTTTGTTCAACAAAAACCATGGTATGTAAAACCTATCACCGTACGCGACACTTGTTGTTGCCGTTATCATGTGGAATTTGAGTTATATTATGACACATTCCTTGATTTCGGTAGAACATTATGGAAGGATTCACCTCCTCCTTCCACTATCCTTGAATTCATATCTCAAATTCTATGTGCAAGAGAAAGCGATGAACTATTTTACAAAAAGAAATGTGTTGGTGGTAAAAAATGCGATGATTGTGGAAATTTGACTAAATTTCAAAACAAATATCGTATTGATATAAATGATCAATCATTGTCCAACATGAAAGTGAAATGGAAGAGATACGAATATACCGGTACATCGATTCAAAGTGCAGATAGTGTTAAAAGAATCGAATTACGAGAAGACGAAATTTTTCTAATAGACTTTTTGAGAAAGTTTGAAGCAGAAATTTACAAATACACCATGCATTCCCATAGAGCTCGATGGCAAGACTTGCAATTCAAAAAATCTCGTGAAGTTTTTCCACCAGGAACCATTTTGTCGGTGATTGATTTTGCAGAAAACTACACATTTGCTCCACAAAAAGAAATTCAGAGTGAATACTATCACTCTGACCAAGTCTCCATGCTCGTTCATATTCTATATAGACATGTTGAACAAAATGTCGATCATATAGAAAGCAGGAGTGAAAATCGACATATCATTAAAGAATATCATTTTTATATCAGTGACGATCGTACGCATGATACATGTTTTGTACAACATTGTTTTGGAAAAATTTATGATTCATTGAAAAATCGTGGAATAACATTCAATGAACATTGGATATGGTCAGACGGATGCGCATGTCAATTCAAATCTGCACGATCATTTTTTTGGTTGTGTCATCTTCATAAGAAAACCTCCATTAAACATTGTTGGAATTTCTTTGAGACTGGCCATGGAAAAGGAGAACATGACGGTGCAGGAGCATGCATAAAACGAGTACTTTGAAGATATCAAATGAACCACTTTTCACGCCGACTTGCAAACGCTGAAGAAGTTGTTCAATGGTGCAAAAATGCTCTAAGCCATGAGATTAACCCATCACGAGAAGTGCAAAGGTACATTCAATTTAATTTATATTGGTAATCTAATTTTAAACATTGTACATTTATCATGCAATGATTATTTTTGATTGTATTTTGATATCATATTTACAAATTCTTTTTCTAATTTTCCATATAAATGTTTTTCTGGCATATTGGAATCGGAGACGTAAATAGATCAATTGGAAATGAAGTTGGAACAATAAAAGGGACTCGAAAATTGCATTCAATTCAAACAAAATTGTGCACAAATGTGTTTGCATTGGATAAAAGAAAATATTCTTGTTTTTGTGATGTTTGCATAGACAACACAAAATCCAATGACATCTGTGAAAACAAAATGTATGTGAACGATTGGAAACATACAGAGCTAAATACAAAGGGAAAAATGTATGTTGCAATGATTGAAGAAATGGAATCAGATGAAACTACAATATCATCCGATGGTGATCGAGTTTCTGATCTTGTTAGAGAAGGTAACATTTGAATTACTTTTTAATGATTTTTAAAGATTTACAAATTTAAATTTAAATATGCATAATTAAATGTTAAATTTATTTTATTGTGCGGGAGATGTTTTTGCTGTAATTGCACCTATTGACAACGATGAAAATGTGAAGTATTATTTGATGCGTTGCACTGAACAAAAAATGAAATTATTACAAGACTATAATGATCACGGATTTCAGTATGACAAAGGGTCTATTATACTGAAAGGTTATTTTTTCAAACAAACTCGTCAAGGTGGAGACTTTGTTTACTTCGAAGACTATGAACCTGATTCCATAAGTTGTCAATATAGTCACTTGGTGTGTGCAGCACGCATAAAGTTGATAGAAGTTAAATCAAAGAAAAAATAAAAAATTAAGAAATGGAAAATGTCAAAATCCGATCATGAACGGATTATTGAGGATGGAATTCCATTAGAATTTTTTTGAGTGAAGTGTCAGGACAACAATTTATTATCTTTTAAACCTTTCGGTACTCAACTAAAAATTGAACTGCTTATGTTATTTGTGGTTTGCAAATGTTACAAATTGTTTGGGTACAAGCACGTGCTCTAGTTTCCACTGAAAATAGTTTTTCTATACATGTGCATTGATTAAAAATGTTAAATATGTATTGGATATATATATTCTAGAATGAAAATAATTGTTCTTGTATATTAATTGTTTTTTTATATGTTCTCCGACCATATGGTACAAATTATTTCACTTTATTTTGTAAAGTCAGATTCGGTCCCCATATGGCCTAGCCTCCAAGGGACGAGATAACAAGTGGTTGTCCCCACTTGCCCGAATCTCAGCTTTTAAGTACAATTTTACTGTTTATGTCGAGCATCTTACATGATGTCCTAGCCAAAGATAGATTCTCTTTGTTTCAAGTTTCTAGTAAAAGTTGTCACTGAATGCCCCGCTCGAACTCTTGCAGTAAACACCATACCTCATCTCTCTTGCTCTCCAATATTATTAGGTTTAATTATTATAACACAAAAATCGTTCTACATTATCAATAATTTTTTGCGCTTAAAGTAAAATCAATGAACACTATTAATCCAATGTATTTACAAGTAATGTACCATCATACATGCAATTATATCAAATTAGAAATCAACATATACAATGAAATCAATGGGGATTGTCTTGTTGCAAGTAACATAATTTCAATTTACCATATTTGCAAATGTAGGTTGAAACCATCCAAAACTTTAAGTTGTAAATTGAAACCATCCAAAACTTTAAGTCTTAAAACCCTTTCGATTATATATTGTGCATCATTAAAACATTTAACATTTAAAGTTCATTAAATATCACATGCAGAATGTAGATTGAAACTATCCAAAAATGGAGTTTTAAAAAATTCACATGCCATGCCAATTATAATTCAACAATCCAACAAAAACATTTAACAAATTAAATATCACACGCCACACTAAGACGACCACACTAAGAGGATTGGTGCACTTCGTTTGGAAGGAGTCAATATATGTCGTATTGGAGCGATTAGACGGAATTCGAAAAGGAAAGAGCTTGAACCAATTCAAGCAGACCCAGGATCTAATTGTTCTATGGAGCTTCATGAGAAGAGATATGTGAAAAGCACTGTTAAGCCATGCCAATTATAATTCAACAATGCAACAAAAACATTTAACAAATTAAATATCACATGCCAAAGTCGTTTCAAGTTTTTGGTAAAAGTTGTCGCCAAATGACCTACTAGAATATTATAAATAGTAACTTTGTAAGATCATTTGGCATTCGGAAAAATTCGAAAGTCTTAGACTGTCAATCAATTTAAAGTATCATTCACCATAGGGAGTGTAAAATATTCAATGTAGGTTGGTGACGATGCTCACTTCTAGCTTGAAGCAGCGCCAATGACCAATTCTTTAATGAATTCCAATGCACTAGACCAACGTTGGTTCAACCTACTTGGTTTTTCACGCAAGAAATTCCAAGGATGGACTTTCTAGAAAAACTGTTGAAATTGAAAAGCTTGACATGGAGATACGACAAGGTGAACAAAGACTTCAGGAACTCTTTATGGAAAGGGCTCACTTGAAGGAAATAAGCACCACGTTGCGGGGTAAAGTCAAGAACATGGAAGATAAGATCAAGAGGGACTTTCTTGATCCGAAACCTATTGGTTTGAAGAAAGAAAATGCATGTGTTGGCACACTTGGAAAATAAGACGACCACACTAAGAGGATTGGTGCACTTCATTTGGAAGGAGTCAATATATGTCGTATTGGAGCAATTAGACAGAATTCGAAAAAGAAAGAGCTTGAACCAATTCAAGCAAGCCCAGGATCAAATTGTTATATAGAGCTTCATGAGAAGAGATATGTGAAAAGCACTGTTAAGCCAAGGGCTAGTTCGAAAAACATATTGGAAGAGGAAATGTTGAAGAAGATTGCGAAAGTAAGGCATAAGACAAGGAGGAGGAATGATGATGAAAGTTCCTTGGACTTGAGATTCATGTCTACAACCGTACATGGGAAAAAGTTCTCTGCTTTGATAGACACGGGGGCTACCCATAGCTTCCTAAGTCGAAAGGCAGCTTCATCTCTTAGAAAGAGGAAGGCTAGCATCGAGAAAGAGTTGAGTGCTTTCAAGGCAGTCAACTCAAGGATAAAAGTAGCACGACTGGTGTCATGAAAAGCACACATGTGAGAGTAGGGTCATGGTTTGGAAAAATAGACTTAAGAGTCATTGACATGGATGATCATTCTATGATGGACCATACCAATGATGGACCGAGACATTCTCTTAATTCTTGTGATCAATATGGATAAGGATTTTGTATGATTAAGTATATATTCGAATATGGATAAGGATGACATGAACAAAATACTAAATGGTTGAGATGAAATATAATTTACTCAAATATTAATCAAATATTAAATAAGTTAATGCCATTAACACATATAAAAACATATTATTACTAGTTTAAAATAGTGAGGAATATATATGTTAAATACCTTTACAAAGGTGATTATGTGAACTTGAAGAAAGAGAAATGATTTATTTGCCTCAAATTTTTTCAATGTGTCTCATTTTTCTCTTCAAATTTGTCATTAAGCCATACATTTACAATTAATCTTGCAAATAAATTGTAAATATCATTACAATTTAGACATGCAAGCCATAAAAATTTATTTCAGAGTTTTGAAAAGGAATATCATTAAGAAAAATTGAGGGTATATAACACATTATGGGTGTAGAACACATTAATTATGGATAATAGATGATAAGACATAAATTATAGATTCAATATTGCTCGTAAAACTTGAATTTATACAGGGATTCATAAAGATAAGGATTCTAATCTTCTCAAGAAACGTTCATTAAGTGATAATCAAAATGGTGGATAACCAATATAGTGGTATGATTATGTTTGAAGTATTTAATGTTGTGGAAGGTTATTCCATGTCTCTCCAATAAGATTGTGAAATAAGTGATATTTAAAAATGGTGGATAAACCAATATGGTGGTAGGATTATACATGTGTGAGATATGTGATAGATTTAATGTGGAAGAAGGGAGTAAATTATCAACAAATAAATGAAAGTTAGAAAACATTGAGATTAATTGAATGTTTAAATGTCAAAGGTCAAGATGTTGGTGCCAAATCCTTCAATATCTTCAAAATGATTTACATTCACCTTCATTTAATATTGTTAATTTTTTTAACAAAAAAAGTAATATTTGTTTAAAAGGATTTATGGTAGTTTAGCTATACAATGAAAGATACATAGCATAAAAAACATTATGTACCCAAAATATCTTCAAAATGTACCCAAACTTCAAGACGGTAATTCAAAAATTGTGAAAATTTTATTTTCCTATGCTTACTAAAAAATAATCATAGATAAATTGATTTATCAAAGAAAATACTCTAAAAAACCTGACAATAACTGAAAATTACATACATGTAGCTCCACATGGGGCTTCTACCATGACATCAACTTGGTATTTTGTTTCCATAACAAGGAATTTACACCTTCTCAGTTGGAACCAACGGATTGATTTCTTTATAAGAAATATTTGGTAAAAAAATGATAGGGGCATTGAGCCATTGGAAAATGCTCATGCATTCTAGAATGTATAGGATGAAAAGAGTCCGTAGAGAAATTTGGGAAATGTGTAGAACACTATGTAGGCTTTAAGGAGAAATGAATAGAGTTAACCATTTTGTGTACCAAAGTGTGCAATGATTCTAGCTTAGGATCTATGAGAACAGATTTATGTTTATGGGTTTCCATAAATGACTTGAATTTATTCCCTTTTGACTCTAGCTGAATGCAACTAAGTTACAATTTCTCTTTTATGATGATCTCAAGTTTGGGGTCCCTCAAAAGTTGTGAACTCACTCACCTTACATCCTAAACCATTTATATTTAGGACTTGAAAAACTTCCACCTTCATCTCCCTCAGCTAATGCATCTAGCTCCAAATTCCCTTTATGTTTTCCATTATTACACAACAAATACATCTAGGATAACATTAACACCCTTCCATTGTAACAATTCCTTCAGTTTCAAGAAAAAAGTTATCTAAGTTTTCTTTCCTCTATTTTCTATACAAGCCTTGTCCTAATGAATGAAAATCCCTCAACGACCCTAACAGTAGTATGCAAGGCACTTCCAATGTCAAGCAGGCTTGATAACCTTGTCCCTAGAGGCACTATATAATCTATGAGTTAAAGAAAGAAGACAATACCATGTGTGACTCCTTGAAAATACCCTAACTGAATAAATCAATTCAACAATATTAAAATTAAATGAGAAGGGATTGGAGGCCCAAGTATATTAATTCCATTGTGCCCTTACACAAATGAATTAACATGTGGAGAATTTGACACATGCAATTTCAAATTTTTTAAATAACATCATGGGAAAGGGAGAGAAAATGTACTCAACAACCTCTATAATCCATCTTCTACTCTAAACGTTTTTTCCCATAATCTAACTCCTTCATTCCCTTAGTGTTAACCTTTATAATCCATCTTCTACTCTAAACATTTTTTCCTATAGTCTAACTCCTTCATTTCCTTACTATTTGTTATATGATTGAGTTTGCATGAAACTTCGAAAAATGAAATAGTTTCAAATTACTCAATTAAAACTTGAGACCTACTAATAAATATATTATCTTTCATTTGTGGATGATTATGAATTCATATGGTTAATTTAAATGTAAGAATCTCATATAACTAAAACTCAAGGCAGTCAACTCAAGGATAAAAGTAGCACGACTGGTGTCATGAAAAGCACACATGTGAGAGTAGGGTCATGGTTTGGAAAGATAGACTTAAGAGTCATTGACATGGATGATCATTCTATGATGGACCATACCAATGATGGACCAAGACATTCTCTTAATTCTTGTGATCAATCTTAAACTATTTTATGAAAGATAGATAAACCATTTAAATATTTAGCTCAAACTCTTGTAGTAAACACCATACCTCAAGTCTCTCTTGCTCTCCAATATTATTAGGTTTAGTTATTATAACACAAAAATCACTCTACATTGTCAATAATTTTTTGCGCTTACACTGAAATCAATGAACACTATTAATCCAATGAATTTACAAGTAATGTACCATCATACATGCAATTATATCAAATCAGAAATCAACATATACTACATAATGAAATCAATGCGGATTGCTTTGTTACAAGTAACATTTCAATTTACCACATGTGCAAATGTAGGTTCACATTCTATCATTCATGTAGTTTTAAAAACTTCAGATACCATTAGAATTATAATTCAACTATCCAACAAAAACATTTAACATTAAATATCACATGCCATGCCAATTATAATTCAACCATCCAAAGAACATTGAAATCAATGAACAAGTTATTAATCCAATGACTTTACAAGTAATGTACCATCATATGTATGCAATTATATCAAATCAGAAATCAACATATAATGTAATGAAATCAATGGGGATTGTCTTGTTACAAGTAACATTTGAATTTACCACATGTGCAAATGTAGGTTCACATTCCATCATTCATGTAGTTTTAAAAACTTCAAATGCCATGCCAATTATAATTCAACTATCTAACAAAAGCATTTAACATTAAATATCACATGCCATGCCAATTATAATTCAACTATCTAACAAAAACATTTAAAACATTAAATATCACATGCCATGCCAATTATAATTCAACTATCAAACAAAAACATTTAACATATGTCCAAAAAACATATTGTAATAAAATATGTCCAAAAATTGTAAATCTCACTCAAGTATCAAACTGTATCAAGTTTAACAAATTTTAAAACCATCTAAATTTTGAAATAAAATTAAATCTACTGTATATCTTGTCCATCAAATGGAAGATCTAGCCTCTAGGGCTCGGTTGGCTCGCTATCTTGTAAAGGGAAAACCTACATACACAATGTACATGTACTTGAACATTAAAATTTGAAGTTTTAAAAATGAACGAGAATATATATATCTAGAACTTCATGTAAAAAAAAAAATATAACAAAAAAATCGCACAATACCTCGTAAGGTTGCCTCTCCATTTGATGAACAGGATCGGCCATAGAAACATCTCTAGTGGTAACCTGTACAATATACATGTACAGTTAAATATAAATATATATATATATACAGAAATAATTTGTATAAATTAAAAACTTTCAAATGAAAATGCACGTGTGTACATATATATAAACTTATTTGAACAATAATATTAAAAAAAAGAACTAAAGACAACTTCTTCAAATGTTGTGGATGTCCCTATCTCCGTCGCTAAAGTCCTCGGATTAAAAAAATCTTCTATACAAACCTAAATTCAAAAAAATTTAAATAACTCAAAATATAGATCTCTCTCTCTATATCTCAATTTTTTATGGAACTTTTTGAGGTAACATAAATTTTGAACTTGTGAAAAATTGTCCATACTTGTGCATCTCCCAATGAAGTAGAAGGTATATCTCCTAAAGAAGAAGAAGGTACCGATATCCCAAATCAGACAGAATCGGTACCTGTTAAAACATTTTATCGAATTAAATATATATACATACATGTACATGTGTGGCAACAATTATTTATTTTAGAGTCACTTAAAAAACACTAACATACATGTGCCAACATATCATGATGGGCGGACCCATCTGCATCGTTTGAGCCAGAGGTCCCGAACGTAATATTAACATTTTCATCACGCATCATGCCTGAGAACTGCAAATGGTGTTTTAACATATAATCATACCTTTTTGTTAGATTAATGTACACATACAAATAAATGTATACATGTGTACATACACATGTATTTATTACAAATTGTACAAATGTATATGTAAATATAATTTCAAATCCTAAGGTCACTAACACATACCGTTCCGTTGCCCTCTTCCTCACGAAAAATTAGGTCTTGCAGACCATTGCGACAATTTATTGCGTATGTTCGGAGATCTTCAACATTCATGTTGTAAATCTCCTCATCTGTATGATAAACAAAATTGGCACGTGCATATTCACGTGCTCTTTGCCGATTTAAGCCAAGATCGACTCCACTCAATCCGCTATGAACATTTTCGATCATAACATCTCTTGCTTCACGACTTATTTGAGAAGTCGCATCCATCTCTGATCGCAAGGTTTCGACTCGAGACGGTCGACTCACCAATGGCGGCTCAGGGCGAGGCAAATCCACATCTCGCTTAGCGCCCTTACGTTGACATAATCGACCTCTCCCCGAGCCAAAAAATTCTGAAGGAAGATCATTGTAGTTGGGTTTCATACCCCAAAAAAATTCTGCATAAAACTTTCGTGCAAAATAAAGAGGAACCTCATCGTTCCATGGAAGCCTTCCAAAGGCCGCAAGATGTCGACTATACAAATATTTTTCTTTGTCTGGGTGCTTGAAATACTGCACCTTCAACATCTTTCTTTTTGGCCCTTCCTTATAATTAAACATTGACTTAGCCTGCTCTCTTGAAACATTTTTTTTTATGTCCTGCCATTTATCGGGACCTATCACTGTTTCTCTTCTCTTTCTCATCACTTCTACAAACGAATCAGTGGTTGGCCCCAAATCTTTGTACACTTTTAACATTTCACTCAATGAATGTGTAAATATCTGTAGGCTTTGTCTACTCTCAGCAGGTAGAGTCATATCCTGGAGATCTCTCTGCAATTTTGCATAAAGGCTTTGACACCTTTGTAAGGTGCATTCCGCCATGTTCGTTTCCCATGGTATATCAGTAATCTCAGCTGGATAAGTTGTGCTAGGTTGACAGCCTTCTTCTTCAATGTAGTGCGTTGCCCTGCGTCTTTTCTGACCACTGGCTCGAACATTTTCAGCCTCTGCATCAATATATATATAATTTCATATATTAGAAAAAACACGTGTAAAAAAAATTGTAAAAATTTAATGAAAAAATATTGAAATTGATGGCAACCTTGATGTTGTTGGTTAACATCATCTCCAACATGACCCTGCTGAGAACCAACCCCAGAATGATGCTGCTGAGAACCAGACCCACGGCGACCCTGTTGAGAACCAGCAGCCGTTGATTGCTGGCCTTCGGGGGAATAAATATCACCCCCTTCCGGCACCCTGCTACCTCGACCGGTTGAACCTTGGCCACGCTCCATTGATGGAGTAGAAAGCCTTCTCCTCTTGCCTCCTAAAAATTAAAATATGAAACTTATTAACAACTAATTTCACTCACAAAGTTAATAAAAAAAATCAATTCCATACGTACACACATGTATGGAGATTTAAGATTATATTTAAATACCGTGAACATCCTCCAATCCCTGAGCCTCCATATGGGATTCGGCCAATCTTCGTCTTTCATCCTCCATGATATATATCTATTGGTCAACATTCACAAAATAGACTTCAAAAAATCAATACCTCGAAGTAAAATCCAGTTTGGGGCTGTTAAATCCAGTATGTTCTATATTTTTTACATTTCTGCCCTCATATTTTTCTTTCCAACCAAGGTTTATAAAATAACATGAGAAGCAACATGAGACTTAGAACAATCATTTTCATTATCTATATGGAAGGCAAGAATGATTATATCCCCTTGAGCTTAAGGGTATGTAGTTTGCGTGGAGGAGGACAAACTTATACCTAAGAAACCGGACACTCCTAAAATGCCCTCGTATCCCCGAATCCCCGTGTCGGACACCTCTAGGTGTCGGATTCGCCCCCAATTTGAGGGACACGAAGTGTCCGAATAGGGTACGGTCGGGACACGGCGTGTCCGAAATCGGACACGCAGTGTCCCGACCGTACCCTGTTCGGACACTTCGTGTCCCTTCCTGCCGGGTACGGCCAGGCCCGCGGCATCCAAAAATCGCGATTTTTTTTTATAAAATGTGGCTTTTCTCTAATGTTTTCTCACCAATCTCATTTGTGTTTCATTTGTGAAGTGAGAAGGAGAGCAAGGAGCAAGAGCAAGGGGCAAGAGCAAGGAGCAAGTGTGTTCTTTCGAAGAGATTCGGGCATCCGGTAAGTGCATTGTCCCTCTATATTTTGCATTTAGTTTGTTGTTAGTGTTTGCATGTGCATATGTTTTATATATTTAGTTGTTTTTGTTTATTTTTTACAGTATTTATGGCTCAATCAAAGGCACCAAGATAGGGGCAAAGAAAGGGGAAGAATGTGTCCATTGGAGATGCCCCTCCTGTCCCTCTTTCATCACAGTCTGCAAGTATTCCATCCATTGGAAGTGGGGCTGCAACCGTAGCTTCAAATGTGCAGGGAAAACAAATTGTTGACCCCAAATACCCATTGTGGAAATATGCAACAAGAGAGGAAGGGGCAGCAAAAAAGGGAGGAGGAAATTGTGGCTGGAAATGCAATTTTTGCAATGGCCATTTCAAAGGCACACATTTCCGTGTGAAAGCTCATTTGTTGGGTATTCCAGGTTGTGGCATTAAATGTTGTACAGCAATTGAATTGTCAGATAAGAAGAAATTGCAGAAAGAGGCAAGTATTGGTGAGGCAAATGTGGCAGCAAAATCAAAACAATCCAAGAGTGATGACCCCCTTCCATTCTTGAGGAAAAGCAGCAGCAAGTTCCCTTTTGAGACTTCTAGCAGGGGAGAATTAGCAAAGAGAAAGGCAACTGCAGTTGGTCCAATGGACAAGGTTTTCCAAAAAGAGAAAAGGGAAGAGCTTGACCTCACCATTGCATTTTTTTTCTATCAGAACTTCATATCTTTTAATGTTGCACGGTCACCTCTATTTATTGAGATGTGTCGAGCTCTTTGTCATGGGGCTCCATCTGGGTATGTGCCTCCTGGGTCAGAGAAGCTCAGAACCACATTGTTGACAAAGGCAAAGAAAGAGGTGGACAAAATGCTTGAGCCTATTAAATCAGCATGGCCAACATCTGGGGTTAGCATTGTTTCTGATGGATGGACAGATCCAGCATGCCACCCACTCATTAACTTCATGGTGTCATCCACGAATGGTGCGGTTTTCTTGAAAGAAGTGGATGCACTTGGAGAGTACAAGGATGCACAATATATGGGTGAGTTATTTCTCAAAGTTATTGAAAGTGTAGGTGTGGATTGTTGTGTGCAAATCATTACAGATAATGCACCTATTTGCAAGGCTGCTGGCATGATTGTGGAAGCAAAATATCCACAAGTATTTTGGACACCTTGCATTGTCCATTCATTGAACTTGGCACTGAAATCTATTGCTTCTGATGTGTTTTGGATTGGAGCCACTATTGAGGATGCACGATATATCTGCAACTTTGTAACAAACCATACAAATGCCCTCACTATCTACAAGGAGTACAACAATCTATCATTGTTGAAGATTGCAGATACACGGTTTGCCTCTTCATGCATCATGTTGAAGAGGTTGAGGGAGGTCAAGACCACTCTTGGGTCTATGGTTATTTCAGAGTTTTGGTCTTTTTGGAGAAAGACGGATCAAGTAGCCTCAAAGAAGGTGAAGGACATAGTGTTGGATGATATATGGTGGGAGAAGGTAGATCTAATTATTCAGATCATGGAGCCTATCATTTCCTTGCTCAGAGTTGCAGATACAGACCAACCCATCCTAGGAGAGGTTTATGAGGGATGGGATTCCATGATTGAGTATGTGAGGACCATTATTTTACAGAGTGAGTGCCTAGAGTATGAGACATCACCTGAGGCCTTCTTCACCGTCATACAGGATATTCTTGTCAGTAGATGGGACAAGAATTGCACACCTTTACATTGTTTGGCTCACTCCTTGAACCCAAAATACTACAGCCATGAGTGGCTGAATGGTGGATCTTCCCGCAGATTCCCTCCTCACATGGATGCTGAAATCTCACAGGGGAGGAAAGATTCATTGAGGAGGAATTTTCAGGATAGGGCATCCCTTGATGAGGTGGAGGATGCCTTTGCAGATTTTTCCACTGCCAGGGGGCGATTTGGAGGCTATGATTTGATTCGAGACAGGGGGGCTAAGAAGCCCCATTCTTGGTGGGAAACTCATGGGGCAGCAAGCCCTCCTCTACAGCAGTTAGCCATGAGGCTCCTCTCTCAGGTGACTTCATCCTCTTGTTGCGAGAGGAATTGGAGCACATATGGGAATTTTTATAGTGTGAAGAAGAGCAGACTTGAGCAGTCCAGGGCAGAGACAATGGTGTATGTGCACACCAACCTTCGTCTCATCTACAGGCAGAGGGAGGAGTGGTTGAAGGGAAAGACAAAGATGTGGGATGTCTTTCCTGATGATATGGGTCTGGACAGCAGTGTTGAGTTGGCATTGGCCGACTTGGATCTCAATGTGCCAGTGCTAGAGCCTGTCAGATTTGATGATGGATTAGAGGGGTCATCCTCCACACCAGCAGATGCAGAGATGATAGAGGAGGAGGATGCATCAGAGGCAGAGGAGAGCAGTGGTGAGCATGATGATCAGGATTTTGACAGTGATGCTGATTATGAGGATTGATGACTCTGACTCATTGAGGCTTCAGGCTTGTAGTCTTGTAGATTCAGATTGTAGTTGATTTTGTATTTTCTATTTCTATTTGCCATTGGCAGTGTTGTTATGTAACACATTTTGATTCTGATGACTTAATGAAAAAACTACAGTATCTTACTATCTTCAATCTTGTCTTTCCGAGTAAATTTGACGATTGTATCATGTATGGTGTATCAATGTATCATTGTAATTTGTATTATAGTATCAATGATGATGTATGCCTCATGAATATCTAATATCTATGTTTGAATCAATGAATTTTGTATGAATTTGTGCAAAAAATATCTAATTTTAAATATATTAATATATATATATATTAATATATATATATATTAATATATATATATATATATATATTTTTAATAAAATAATATATAACGTAACGTGTCCCAGAAGTATCCTGTTCCGGGGTCACCGTACCCGTGTCCGACACTCCGTATCCCCGTGTCCCCGTATCCCCGTATCCCCGTATCAGGTGACTTAGACTTATACTAATCCCTTCCTTATCAAATTTCCTTTATTCACCTAATGTCACAATCAATCATGGTCTAGATAGAAGAGATGACCTACCATAAATTCAATCATATAATGTGTAGAAGGGTCATATGTAGATGGCGTGAAACGATGATTACAAACATGATAATTTTTCATCTACTAGGTCATTTTGAGATGATGAATACAAACCAGTGCTAGCCCATTAAAGGTTATAATCATTGGTGCCTAATGTGGGGTGGACAATTTAAATAAAGTTCGTATCAAAGTACAATTTAGCTCATTTTAGTCAAGGTTGGTTAGAAGAATTAGCTAGATTGGTTTCTACCTTCAATTTCCTCTGAAAATGAATGTGTACGTGCTTTTGAGAGACATTAGAGACATTAGAGTACCTTCAATTTCCTCTGAAAATGAATGTGTACATGCTTTTGAGAAAAATTTTGATGAAAATGTGCTATGAAAGTAAAGGGTTTTAAAGGCAAGCATGTACAAGGCATAGTTGAGCCAAATGTTCTTCAAGAAGGGCCTAATTATTTGAGTCTTGGTTATGGAAAACATGGAAAATGCTCCAAAGCCAAGGAGGCTTGTGAGGTTTGTGTTCATGATGAATGGAACATGTACATAGTTTACTGTTAAAGTTGTTGTGTTTTACGGATATTAAAATGAAGAACTTCTATTTAGATCCATTCCAGAGATTGATTGTAGGGGCATTTACTAGATATGTCACCTTTCATAAAAGATGAGATCCAGAGGCTACCTGGCCCTTTACAGACTCTGCCTATAGAACTTGTAGAAGTAAACACTAGAGGCATTAACAGTATCAAATAACGTTTTCATGCTCGGACATGGGAATGTGTCTCTTTCCCTACGCAAAAAAATAGTTCTTGAGGTAGTTAATCTTCATAGACATGTCATCAAGCAAGTCAATGTGATCATCCCTCCTTCCCTCCCTTCTAAAATAATTATGTTTTGCGGGTCAAAAAGCCAAAATATGGAGACAATTATCACCAAATCCAACGTATGATTATGCATGATGGAGAATATCTAGCGCTTTCCCTTGTTAAATATATTAACAAGGGAAAGCGCTAGAGATTCTCCATCATGCATAATCGTACGTTGATGCTTATAGAGTGAAAAAACTGAAATAATCAACTTGTAGGGTCATTTTAATGGGGGCTGGAGAATTCAGGTCTTTGTAAATTCAAATTATGGTGCATGTTGCATGAAGCAAGATGTTGAAAGTAGAGTTATGTTAGACACACTTAAATGCAACAAATATAGAGCTGAGGATTGGGGTTGGCTCATTAAGAGGGTTGAAGGAAAGATTAATAATTGGTGTTATAGATGGCTCACTTTAGGGGGACGGATGACTTTTATCAAATCAACTCTGGAAGGTTTACTTGTGTATTAGTTTACTCTAACAAAGATTGCAAAGTCCACTATTAACAAGATCCAAAAATGCATGAGTAATTTTCTATGGAATGATCGAAAGTGTAGTCCTCTTAAGCATTTTCTCAAGTGGGACATGTGGGCTCAGCCAAATCAAAGAACGTACAATTATGCATGATGGAGAATATCTAGCGCTTGCCCTTGTTAAATATATTAACAAGGGAAAGCGCTAGATATTCTCCATCATGCATAATCGTACGTTGATGCTTATAGAGTGAAAAAACTGAAAGAATCAACTTGTAGGGTCATTTTAATGGGGGCTGGAGAATTCACGTCTTTGCAAATTCCATCATTCCATCATTCAAACACAAAAGTTGAATTAACAGTTACATGGGCTCTTTTGTTTTTTGTAGCGTCCTCGAATATCTCCTCTATGCACATCCATATTTAATGTCATCATTATAGGGCGTTGGTGGTACCACCCACATCCCTCACCACATGTCATCATGGTCTTACCGTGTGGCCCGCACGGTCTCCTGCCACCTCACTCCTTTCTCTGTACACTTGGCACCCCAATCGGAGAATACTTTGTTAATTTTAATCATGCTTCAACACTCTCACTAATTCCAAAGCTAAAATAGGCATATATTCATTCTTGAAATAAGTTAATTTCTGATTATGTTTTAATTAAATATAATTAATTAAATTTTAGTATTATAAATAATAATTAATTATTAATTATATTACTAATAATTAAATATTTATTTTATTATTAAAAAACTAAGGAGAAGGGAAGGTAGCAGGGGAGCGGAGTAGCTCAAATTGTGATAAGTACAAGAGAAAAATCAAACTAGGGGGTTTATGGACACATTGAAGAATGTCGTAGATTCATTGAAAAATATGTGAGCACTAAGAAGTTTTATTGGTGCAGAGAAACAATTGGAATTACTTCCATGGATTGTTGATCATGTACTCTTATAACCTCCTATATGAAAAGAAAACAAGAAGTGGGAAACTTTTGGCTATGTGGTATACTATTTGCATGATTAGCCTTATTTACACCCCAGTTCCTAACGAGGGGGTTTTCCCTACCCCATATAATTAGTGGTGTGGGGGGTACAAGGGGTGACGACACGAAATCATTGAGAGATATAGAAAAAGCATTCTGGTTTTCCTAGTTTTGGGTATCTAGGGTAAAATCTTTGTGCAAATAGTGTTTTTGCTATTGAGTTTTTTTATGTTTTATATTGAGAATCTATTTGTATGATTTATCTAATAAGGGTTAAAACCTACATTATCAAGTGTTTTCATGCATCAACAAACAAATAAAAGAGAGGAAAAAAATATTTATTTTTAAGTAGATAAACATGATATGCATGTAGGCAGATAATATTAATGATAGGATAAATGAAAATAATATCGGTAACCTATCCACATAGATAAATGGATTATAACAATTTTTTTTATTTTATAGTTTGTTATGGAAAACTACAATTTTTAAAACTTTAATAATCAATTGGGAACTATCAACAAGAAACATGGATGAAAACAGTGGATCTTTATTCAAGTAGGTAGGTGGCAATAGTAATCACAACCTATTGACTGATAAACAATGTACAAATAAATAAACCATATCAATCTACCACCTAAGTGGGAATAATCTTTAAGAACATGTGTTTTCTCCTTGGAGGTCACAAGTTAAATTTTAGAGTGGGGTAGGGTATTTAAATGTAACAATATATTATTTGTAGTTATTAATGTGGAACTAGCAAGGTACTCTTACTTACATGCTACAGATAAAGGGATGAATTACATTTCTTCAAAATACCCTGATGCCCCCTAAATAAAACATGTCCATGAATTAATAGTACATATTAGTTGATCTATAAAAAAATTCAAATCCATGAAGTCATAAGCTACATCAACACAACCATACCTCCTAAACCATGATTGCTTCATAAACCATTTAACCTTGCCATCAATTACAAATTCATATAGAATATATTATAGGTTGCATAAAAGACATTCAAAACACATTTGATCTTCTATTGGAAATTGTCCTTTTATAAAAAACAAAAAAATCAAGAATTCCAACAAAATGTAACACAATAGTATTATAATTGTTTCATAGAGGATACAAAATTATTAAATATTTTCTAGCAAATAGTATCATAGCATTCCTAAGAAATATCCTTTATTAAATATTTTCTAGCAAATAATATCATATCATTTCTCAAAAATGTCTTTAATCAGTGCAAAATTCCCAAAGCTATATCATTCATAATAATTGAAATTTCCAACTACAAACTCAAATTCAAATATTTGAAAACAAATTACAAACACTTAATCATTAAAGCATACCTTCACTTATGTATAAAAAAAACAACCAAACCACAACACATGTCACAACAATCATAACAAAGAAAAAATCATGTATATGAAGTTTATATGTTGATCACTTAATATTTATGAGGATGATGTTTTAATAGCATCATCTTCATTATCCTTACCTAAATTTGACTATACCTTAAATAATAGATCATTACACATTCTATGAGCCTCCATATGACACAATTATTATGACATAACATTTATGTATGATAAATGATAAAATATTATTAATAATGATTCTTTTTTATTACTTAATATTTATGTGGATGATGTTTTACTAACATCATATTCATTATCCTCACCTAAAACTGACTATACCTTAAATAATAGATCATTACACATTTTATGAACCTCCATATGACATAATTATTATGACATAACATTCATGTATGATAAATGATCAAACTTTATTAACAAGACTACATAGCTAGTGTTCCATGCTACTTGGTGTAATTATTAAACTTTGAATATAGTTAAATTAGAGTAAAACACAATAAAGATATACATGAAGGGAAAATAATGTGTTTTTTTAGTAGCCATAGAATACTGCTACGTTTGCATTCTATTTGATGGTGTTTTCCCTTCAAAGTTTCTAATCTTGTGCATACCCCATCTTGAAACTAAAACAACTTTTTTGCTAAGATTGACTTTAAATGTTTCACTGTATGTCATGTGTAAAGCAAATTAAAGCAACAATTTTTTCAATATATGGATGTTAAGGAATATATGGTTCTCCCTTAGGCCAGCCGACCTACATTCACACATTCACGTCGGCCTCCCTCCAAACAGATGTGTCCTTTCAAATTTTGCAAACCACTATAAATATGTGGACAAAATTTTCATTTCAGAGACAGAATTCCGTATATTCATCTCTGAGATTTTTGGATGGGCAGAATAGAAAGTGGTTCAGATTTCTAATTGCAGTGAAGATAGTTTGTAGTTAAAGAAGAAAGGGAAACAATGAATATTTTTTAATGGGTTCGAAATCTACAAGACAACGTGGACAATGGCATAATTATTTTGAAATAACTGTGTATACTCCTTGGGCTTCATAATTGAACTGTGATGACCCCTGTGACTCAGACTATGTATTGTTTCTGAATTTTGGCAGCTCTACCTTTATATCTTGACTATGTCATAACACTGTTATTTCTATGCCTAGTGAAGGAGACTACAACAGCAGCTCGGATAATTTTGTGGTAAATAAGAAGCTTTACCTCAGACTGTGCTAGAACTTGTACTGTCATATAACTGCCTGTGGGTAGAGTCATGGTAAAATCCAAACTATATTTCAATATTTGGATTTGTGTAGAGCTCGGACATTCACTCAGACTTTGGGACAAAGAACAGTAATAAAGGCTCGGACCTATACATGAATCGAACCAGTAAATATTGCATCTCGGATTCATATTTATGTGGGATAATACGAGTTCATATCTTTGTCTCGGTCCTGTAACAACGACTCTCTCATCCTTATAACAAATGCAGAGGCTCAGACTCATATTTCAGACCTGTGATAAATTTGATCTCGTGGAGACTTTTTGAAGGATTAAAAAAAATTTGTGGAGCTGTGGTGATACTCTATTTCAGACACATTCTTTCAAGAAGATTGAGTTTCTCTCTTCAATTTTTTGTTTGCAATTTACAGAACATACAAGATTTTTTTTGTTTGCATTTTACAGAACATACAAGATTTATTTTGTGTTTGCGATTTACGGAACATACCAGATCTTAACGATGGCGGACGATGGCAATCAGCTCGACCAGACACACAGCATCTCGACCAGCACACAGCAGCAACTCGCCAATCAGCTCGACCAACAGCAATGCGGCAATCAGCAACAGACCAGCAGCAACGCGGCAATCAGCAACAGACCAGCAAAAACCGCGCGCCAACAATGAAAACAGTAACCTTACTGCTTTCGCGGGCGGTTTATATATAAAAACGAGTTCGGCCGAACTTTTAAATAAGTTCGGCCGAACTCCTATTGCCGGTTTTCCAAACCTCCGGCAAAAATTCTGTTTGCTTCGCCGTCACTGTGCCGTCAATCTAAACGGACTCAACAGTTCGGCCGAACTATTTAATAAAGTTCGGCCGAACTATTATTGAGTTCGGCCGAACTTCATATAATGTTCGGCCGAACTATTGCCGAAAAAAAATTTCGGCCCCCGATTCTCACAAAAGTGTAACCCAGCTTCACGTTTCCGCCCAAATATAGATACTTGTTCATACTTTCATCCAATATACTACAAGAAATCCTCCTTTCAAATTCAAAAAGTGTCATAAATGGAGACATTCTCCCAAAATTGTTCCAAGCTAGCTCAAAAATGACCACCAACTAAAGATAATGAGCAATAGTAGCAACACAAAAGCAAGCTCAAAACTCACAATCAAGGTCCATCATAATGAGATAAGTCCCAAAAAGTATCCTTCTATTCTTATGCCTCTAAATCTTGTCATCTTGATTTTTCCTCTCCTTCCCCTTAGCTAAGAAGATACTTAGAAAGGAAAATGTGCCCAACAACAACAATAATGATTCCATCTCTCACTTCGAAGAGCCATATGAAGAAGAAATCTATGTAATATCCCTTTTAAAGACAGAAATAATCAACCCACCAACCGATGCCCAAGCTCTTCTTCCTCACTCTAAAAATATTGTCCCGCATTTAGAAGAAAAAATAACCCAACTCCCAAGGAAGGGAAAACATGACCCTAATATTCCTACCATAATAAATCATAATTTCGTACAATGGAATTCTTAGAAGAGCACTCTAAAGGAATGACCAATTAGGGTAAGCCAATAGCTAAATATACTTTAAATACAAATAAAAAATGGGTGTGAAGTGATTGCAAGTAAGGCAAAAAAACCTAAGCACTCAATACACACTAAACTGATTTATGGTGAAATACAATATAGTCATTAATACCTCAACTTGTCGTGATTCTCCCAAGGGAGGTACCCCAAAATCTTAAGCAAATGATGACGATATTATATTAGAACTACAAGGGTATAGGAATATTCAAAGAATTAATTAGCTTTGAGAATCCCCAAGTAAAATTACTCTAAGAAAGGAAACTGAAGAATTCCAAAATCTTTTATGAAAGAAAAAAATAAATTAATGCAATGGTCAAGCCTATCATATTTTGGCTTATGTACCCTCTTCAATCCAATCATTTTCAAGTTGAACTACTATAAATCTTCTCTTCACTCGCTCACAGTAATTCTCATCCATCTCTCATGAGGAATATTAGTTCACGTGATTAAGGTTTATATGTCTATTTCTTATCTATAAAAACTATCATGTTGTTAGCGTATGGTGTACCTAATGGCCTTGAATGTCAAGCCAAAATTCATCATTGCATGGTACTTCTACACCACCATCAACGAGAAAGAGAAGAGGTGGAACAATATTGTGAGAGACACATTTAGAGAATTAATATAATACCTTAAATTAACTTATGATTTATATGATATCAAGCCAATAAACAAAAATTACATGTCGGAAAATAGAAGAACTAGTATAGGGTTTATAACTACCTAACTCGATAGATTCTTTAGGCCTAGTTCCTTCCTTGAAGGATCTTTTTCTTTGTATTTAAAATTCTTCCTTCGGAAGGGACAAACCTTCATTCCATCCCACCTTGCATTTTGGAGACCCACAAAATTGGTCCTATCCATTTTTATTTAACCCTCTTAGGATTTAGGACCCAACCTACTATGCCACTTTCTTGTAATATTGGTGTCACATTTGTAGTTAGCTCTCTTGCTTTCATTTGGGAGAAACCACAAAAAATAGTATTTATTTCCTGATCAAGATACCAAAACCTTAAAGAAATACTTAGATGATATCCAAAATAGGATCGAACCAAAGAAAGTCTCAATGGAATTCATGTGAGAAGAAAAAGGAAAAATTTTCTACTATTATGTAATACCCTTCTGTTGTTATGGAAATATTTTGTTTTTCATTTGTTTATTTTTAGTAAGTTGGCTAGCGAGCCATGATGAACTGGATTTGAGGAAAAATTTATGTAATTAAATAAATAGAATTGATAAATAAAGTTGAATAATGTTGGAAAATTGTGGGAAAGGAAACACTTGAGTAAAAAAGATGCTTTCCAAATCTCAAAATCAATGAGATGAGTCATATTCTGATAAAATTTCCTTAAAATACTCAGTTGGAGATAAATAGCAGGAGAGAAATAAAGCGTTAAAGGATTTTAAAAAAAAAGACAAAAGAAAAATCCTATGTTGAAGAGTGAGCAGATCCAAGAAAAAATCTGTTGGGAAACAATGTTAACAGTACATTGTGAGGAATGAGAGATGGTTGTTGATTCCAAGCAAGAGCATCATATCTCGGGGAACCGGAGGATTGGTTCAAGGTTGGGTGGCTAAGTGTTTTCCCAGACACATTTTCCAACTAGATGTGTCTGTGAGAAGTTTTCTATTATTATTATTTGTATGGCTTACAGTATGTTGAAAGTTTTCTATTGTTATTATTAAGGTTTTTTATAGTATGTTGTTTGAAATTTTTATTAATTTTAGTGTTGGTAACAATACATTAAATATGGCATATTGTTATATTAAAAAAATGTTATTCACGATATAATAGAAGGTTACATTTTGTTATTTCATAGATTTCTTATAGTATAGATGTTGATATTTTAAGGTTCTTATAGAATGGCTAGGTTGGGTTCTCGTATGCTAAAGTCACTTATAGTTATTTTTAAATTTTATTTAGAGTTACGGTAAATTTTATGGATTGTCGCTATGTTAGCATGGTTAGGGATTTTCCAGGTTCGAATTACAACGGTGACTTTTATTTCGATGTTCTATAGTTTGGATTCTATTCACATCCCCTAGCAGACAACAATAAATTAGGTGATAAATATTAGATAAATGTGCGTTATTCATATTCATATTATTTTTGTTTTCTATTCTTGAAATAAATAATATTATTGTTGGTTACATACAGTCTTCCACTGAACATATCTCACGTCATCAGTCATAGATTTCATAGTAAATCTCCATAATTCTCTAAGATACAATACATTGAGGTTATAAAAAAAAATTGTAACCTAGAGAAATCTACCGAAGGCATGAATGAGTTAGGTAACGTAGATGGATCATATAACAAACACAACAAAGGAAAAACATGATCTGAGTACTATTTCTCCTCTTAACAACTTGAAATAATTTTTATAGCAAGGACCCCAAGTGTAAGTATATGAATTTGGATTTCCATGGCCTAAAAGAATAACTTGAATTCCTGGGCATATTGTCAAGCCCATTAAGGATATGACTATGACGCATTTACAACAGGGGTATAATTCAAATGGGGCATGCAATAAGGGAAGAATTTTTGCATGAAGTAACAAGTGAAAATTCTAAGAAAGAAAATATTAGTAGCTCCTAAACATAGATAACATTTATCTGAAGGTGTATTCTATATGGAGAGGAAACAACAAACAATTAATGAAACACCATACAACGTGAAACTAGGACATCTATACCTCGATGTTGCAGGGTGTGTGCCAGTGGTTGGAAAAATTAAGAAGAAAAACATGAGCATTCAGAATATACAGTAGAAACCCCTACAATGTTGAGGTCATTTTAAGAGAGGAATTGAGAATAATAAACAGGAAGGCACATATGGACATATCAGTTGTGGTCAAATTTAGAGTGTAGATTTCCATAACTCTGGATTAAATTCTTATTGCAACAAAATTAACAAAACAAATGTAAATTAATTGAAACAAACTTGTGTATCATAACTAATATATACAAACGTCAAACATAGGAATTTTCACCAAGAAAATATATTTTAACTTTAACTTAACAAGGAAAAGAATTCATGCAATTGAAACCATGCATGCAAGTATTTAATAGAGAAAAACCCAACAAGGGATAAAGCTTAATTTTCAATTCTTATAGAAAATCACATTGTTTCTCTATTAACATAAAGTCCAGTCCACTTGGTATAAATATAGTATGGGAGGAAAAATTTGATCCTCACTTGGAATTGAAAGACAACAAATTCAATCACAGTGTCATTGGCATGGGTTGATGGAAGCAACTTAAAATTTAATGAAAAAAACTTAGAGAACATGAGTTACTCAGAAGAGTTCAATTGTAACTTAAATTATAAAATAAATATCAGAACTTCTAGAACTTAGAAATATAACCGAACACAGAAACCATTTTTTAAATAAAATACATCCATTGAAGGGCACTATAACTAGGCTGGTGTACGACATTAACAGAGGAGAAAGGCATTGTAACTACCCACCTATTAAAATAGGTTGTGTCATATTGTGAAACCTTTCGCATAAGGGAAATGGTAGATGATATTATGAAACCTTTAGCATAAGGGAAATGGTAGATGACCCTATCTGAGTGCAGTGAGCGTACCTACATAGAAAAATGCACAAGCATGTGAGTAGGATAGCCATACCTCATAAAAACATGAGAATTAAACCTTGAATTCAAATGACAAAAAAAAAATGGAGCACATTGTTATCAGGTTGAGGGTTTACCTATAGTTTTCTAAGAGGAGGCTCCACTTCCTGTACCCCAAGAAACAACGAACAATATGCAACCAATGATAACAGGGAATTTTTAAATGATAATAATTTTTTATGTAGAAATAAATAGGTTGATAAGAATTAGTAAAGCAAAAACTTATCTTAACCTGCGCTCATTGGGGTGTTGGACGCTCCAAGCATAACTCTGGGGATAACCATTAAACATAAGAAACTACCAACCCTACCACATTTCATTACACACATCCTAGGGATATCTCCTTAGAAATAGAACGAAAAAACCTGAGCTCTGTGAGAATTTAGCTGGTTGTAGTGAACACGAGAAAACCTTTCCAGGTTTCCACCATTTTCATGAACCATTCAGAAATTCCATATTCTTGCTAAGTTTCTCTACGAAAATTGTAGAAAATATACATAAATTAAACTGATATTGTAATATGTTAAAAAAAAAAATACTTGAGTGTATTCTGCAAATTGCAGAAACCAATTACAATCGCATAATCACATGAACAAGAAAGAGAAGGAGGTTCAATTGCACAACACAAATATTTTTTTGGAGAAAGGCTCACCTAAAAAATTCGTTATTTCTATATTGCATGAAGTCAAGAATATGAAATAATAAAATGTGTCTTTCAGGCTAAATATCTCTTTACACTGTCTCTAACTGTCTCACTCCATCCCCAGCATGTTTGTTCCAATAATTAACCAAATTATTTCCTCTGGATAGCCTACCTTGCTTTTGCAATTCCTAGGGAAATTCCTCCCCTATTAATTAGGAAATTCCCACTTAATTATTGCACAATACATCTAAGGCCTTATGTTGATCTCATGAATGACCTATACAATTTTCGAATTATACAACTTATAGTACACTTCCCTTTAACTCCAATAACAACTGGGCCTTCCTCGAAACTGACATGCAAAAACTATTTTTAGCCAATTATAAGTTATCTGATTTATCACTCGATGTGAATTAAATCATATTTAATTCAATGGACCACTGACTAGGTCCTCCATCAGTTAGAACTAGTTAAAATTATTTTAACTCAAATAATTAAGTTTAATAATTATAACTCAAAATCAACTGTAACTGGACCCCCTAAAACTTAGAGAGAACTCTACATGCCTCCAGATTGACCCTCAACTCGAATCAACTGAGCTAACTAATTCTTCCTAACTCCATTAACTCGTGCAAGATGTAATGTGACGTGGAACTATAATTTGCTTCTAATTTAATTAAGGGGAAATTAAATTAGAAGCCTCTTCTTACTTCCAATTTAAACGCTCCCTATCAACAAGAAAGGGATTGTCTACTACCTCGATCCTGCCTCTGTGGAACTTGAATTTTCCTCTTGATAGTGCCTTCATCAAGATGTCTTCATCTTGATCCTCTATAGGAATGTACTCTAATGACATAATCCTCTTTTTCACACAATCTCTGATATCAGATATCAATATGCTTGGACCTATCATGAAAATTTGGATTAACTGAGAGTTTGATGCAACTCTGGTTATCACAATATAACATCGTTGGATCCATATGCTGACCAAACACACCAACATCTTCCTCATCCAATGGACTCACAAGTTTCTTTAATAGAATCCATGTACTATTCCTCTACTGAAATGAATGCAACTAATATTTTCTTTCTGTTGTACCAATAATATGTTGTTAACCCAACGCTGCAGATGCCTTGTAATATTCCAAATTTTTAGCGTTCAAGCTAAATGGAATATTAGAGGTGTTTCATCACTAAATAGGTGAATAAATGGGTAGGGAGACCCATTAACCTCTTTAGAAGGATCAATAACACTCCTAATGTGGAATGAGTAAGAATAAGTAGCTTATTTGAGCACCCTTGGGTGTGAACAGAGATGGGATCATGTTGATTCAGTTAACGTTGACCAAGTCAACAAAGCTGTCTAGATAGATTGAACCACCTTAATGGAAAACCCAGTTTTGGTGGAGGACAACTTGCATGATCTTGATGGCACATGTGGATGGGACCCAATGAGGAGAGGTTCACTTGCTACATAAGGAGAGGATGGAGGCCTTTATTATTCATGATTTTGTATTTTGATCTCTTGATCTGGTCTGTTTAGACTTGGCTTCCTCTTGTTGTTTAGCAGGGCAGCACTGGGTGTTCCCGAGCGTGAATCCCACCTCTTCCCTTGAGAGGCCTTTTGGGAGAGCTTGTCCTGTATTTATCCACATCCAGGCTTAAGGCCAAGCATCATTCTTCAGCCCCAACATTATTTCTGTAGCAGGATATTGCTGAGTTGCAGGGTGTTGTAGTGGAGGATTCTTACACCACTTCCAGGTCTGTTTCTCAGTAGAGGGTGCCTTCCTTCTCTTCAGAAATCAGCTAGGAAGATTTCTGAGCATATTTTATATCTTGGCAACATGCCAAAGTGGGTCTCATCTCCTACAGCATAGTCCCTTGCAGGAACTACATCATTTTTCACAGAGCTGTTGCAGTAGGGTTAAGACCCTTGTTTCTGAGCTAGTTTCCTAGGGAAAGAGCCAACCCTTCTCCCGGAAAGCTAGAGGAAGGGATTATCATTCCTTTTTTGTATTATTCAGCTATATTTCTATAATGTTACAGTAAGACTACATTTTCTAAGATAAATATTCAAATCTTCTCTTTCTTGTGCATGTGTTTCATGAAACCCTTGCCGAGTTAGCTTTATAATGCAATAAGGAGGCCAGATCTCTTTTTCTTGGCATATTGTTCCATAAAGTTCCAGATCCATGTTATTTTATCATTTTACTGTAGAAACCCTCATAAAATAACACTATACATGCTTCATTATTTTTCTGCATAACTCAAATCATGGGATTTGGTTATTTTTGAGCTGATAGGAAGCTGGGAGGTCTGTTTAACATAGCAAAAGGGATTTATTTATGATCCCCTTTTTTATGTGAGGGCCTGAAATCATATTCTAAGGGAGCCAAGTTGTATTTCACACAATAAAAATGTAGATCTTCATAAATAACATTTTCAGGGTCTAATTTCTACATTTTCCCCACTTGGGAATGTGTAGACATTCTTATTTTGCTATTTTTTCCCTCATTTGATGGCTATGTGTTTTTTAACACATCATATGAGCCTATTTACTGGATCTCCACATTTGTAATATCTTAATATATTCCCAATAGTGTAGAAAATCCCTATTTTGGGATATTATAGTGGTATCAGAGCTTCAATCCTGGCTCAGCGTGTGGAACTCAGCCATGCAGCTATCCATAGAAGTAGAGATGAACAGAAATAAGACTCCATTATGTGGAGGAAAAAGTGAAGATAGGCTTACAAAGCTTCTTCCAAAATCTGTACAGTGCTTCAATGAAAATCTTAAGAAGATGAGAGGAGAAATGGAATCTCCTGAGGAGTTTGGATCTAGAACCAGATCTAGATTGGCACATGATAGGTGTGAGCATGCAGCTACACCCTATTATGCACAATGCAATCAAATGCCCAGGTTTTCTATGAAAGAGATGAAAGAAGAGGAAATGCCAAGGAGGGAAACTCTTAGTAATTTTGTAGAGTATGAGTCTCAAACTGAGAAGTTTAGAGATCATATTACTTTCAAAGAGTTTTGCAATATCAAAGTGGAGAGGAGACATCTGCATGACATGGATATATTTTCTCTATCTACCTTTGATGGATCCCCAACTTTCTCAGCCAAATCTTCGATGGAGGAGTTGTGTACCTATTTGCAGCAGCACCCAGTTTCTGAAGAAGAAGCCATCAGAGTTGCAGCGCTACACTTTGAAGGTAAGGCTTATGCTTGGTGGATGTTTGAGTCATTTTCATTTAAAAATGTTAATAATTCTTCTTTTACAAAGTTTACTAAAAGATTGGTTGAAATATTTAATACAAAAGATGAGACAATCAAACCAATGCAACTTTTGCATAAGTTGGGAGGACCTGCAAACTCAAAACCACTTCAGAAACCTATTGGAGGAGGTCATATCTTGCATGAAACCTTGCTGGAGGCAAGATATTTATCTCATAACCTTGTACAAGAGGGCATGAAGGTTCATTTTGCAAAGAAGGAACCCCTTATTAAGTAGTTACCTCCTATTCATATTGAAGATGTAGAAAAGGATGGGGGTTATAGTGTTGTCACATCTAGAGCACATCTAGTGCCTCATGAAGAGGAAGGAGGAGAACATGCTCCAACAGGTGGATTTCTTATGTCATTGCAATAAGTTCCCCAGGATCTCACATATGGGTGGTAAAGTAAAATCAATGAGCAGCATGATTGTGAGATGATATTGATGGAAGAAGAAGGTAGGGAGGAAGGACATCATCAATTAATGAGGAACACACACCCCTACCTATTTTAGAGAGTTAGTGCAAGGAGGAGGGAGACTTGTTTGCACTGTGAAGACAAGGGCAATGTTTCCCAACCATATGAACAATCTTCTCTTGCCATGGATGTCTCACTACATGGAGGCATTCCATCGGGGACGCCCCCAGACTTGGAGTTGGTAAGATAAATCTTGCCATTTGATTCACCACCCTTGGACTTTGGAGAGGTGAAGAGTTTTATAGGACACTTTTGCATGGGGGATGTCAAAGTAGCAGGTAGCACCATGAAGAGAGCTTCACATACCAGACCACCAGCATTGTCTCTTGGGAGGACTGATCCATACTGGAGGTCTCAACTTTTGGTAGAGTACTCCAAGGATCTTGGTGCATGCATGTTTCTTGATGACCCTGATGGAGATGAAAGATATATGGTGGATGATATGGTAATCTATTCTTATGGCAGAGTCTTCTTGACTAGATATTCTAAGCTCAAGGAGAAGCTGCTACATGTAGCACATGAGGACTTCTTCTCCATGCATTTTGAAGCATATATTTCCTTGGCAGAGGAGTTCATTTGGGAGGGAATTTAGCGTAACATATTTCAGCATATGGAGAGATGCAGAGCCCAGATGGTGATAGAGAGGATTTCACAACCACCTTCCTACTCATTGGGAGTGAGGAAGCATTTTCAATTGAGCCATTTCAGCTCAAGACCTCAAGTGCATGATGGAGGATGTACAATTTCACCTTATGTTTTGTACTTCTTGTCTTTTTATGAGCAGCATTTTGTACCAAGGAGGATTATTCCTTCTTGCATATTGTATAATGATGTACTTAAAGCCATTTGTAGCATTGAGATTGGATATCTCATTGGTGGTTTGTGGGTGAAGCCACATGATTTTTGGTGTGCACCATTGACACCCTTTTGTACTTTCATGTTTATATCTTGTAAAATGATTGTGGCAGAAAACAATTAGCCGGAAAGGCACTTGTCTTTGTTTGATTTAATGCAAGCAAAGGATGCACTGCGCTGGTTCCTTGTGTGGGACCTTGATCTACTTTTCGGTTGTCATATGACAACTTGTTTCTATTGGTTTCCGCGTCCATGTATTGCTGATTTCATGGGAAGATTTGCTTGGAGAGTGGGCTATGATGTGAAGATGCCCATTGGGGGTATGATTCTCCCTACTTTTCATTATGCATGTTCCCGGAGGGGAAATGGGCAGCCCATGATTTCCAAATTACATCTCTCTTCTTCATGTGGGAGGAGCCACTTGGAGAACTTGAGTTTTTGGAGGAGGCACTTCATGGTTTATTTGTTTGATGGGGTAGCTTGGGCCACTCTTGGAGGTTATGACATTTCAGCCCAAGATCAGAAACAGCCCCATACTTATCATAAATGGGGAGAGAAACCACTTGGTTGGGAGGATCCAATCTCTCCATGCAGCCCCAACACATTGCATGAACCAGGGGTTGAGGATCTTTTTGAGCTAACTAGATTGGCTCATTTCATTTGGATGATAGCATGAGTGTGGGAGTCACTCATTGGGAATAATATTTCCCATGTTCATCATCACTCCTACCTTAAGGAGGCCATTGGACAGCAGGAATGTTTCCACTTACATCTTCCACCTTTTTATGATGTAAACCATATGGTTTTGCATGCTTGGGAGGGAACAATGGAGGAAAAATTTGTAGCAGATAATAGTAAGCAATGGTGGAGATTTTTTTATGAGGAGGCCATAGGAAAAGGAGGAGATTTTTCTCTCCTTATATAGTTGCTTGAGGACAAGCAACATTTTGGAGGGGAGGACTGTAATATTCCAAATTTTAAGCCTTCAAGCTAAATGGAATATTAGATTTGTTTCATCACTAGATAGGTGAATAAATGGGTAGGGAGACCCATTAACCTCTTTAGAAGGATCAATAACACTCCTAATGTGGAAGGAGTAAGAATGAGCAACTTATGAGCACCCTTGGGTGTGAACATAGATGGGATCATGTTGATTCAGTCAACTTTGACCAAGTCAACAAAGCTATCTAGATACATTGAACAACCTTGATGGACAGCGTAGTTTTGGTGGAGGACAACTTGCATGATCTTGATGGCACATGTGGATGGGACCCAATGAGTAGAGGTTCACTTGCTACATAAGGAGAGGATGGAAGCCTTTGTTATTCATGCTTTTGTATTTTGATCTCTTGATCTATTCTGTTTAGACTTGGCTTCCTCTTGCTGTTTAGCAGGGTAGCAGTGGGTGTTCCTGAGCGGGAATCCCACCTCTTCCCTTGAGAGGCCTCTTGGGAGAGCTTGTCCTGTATTGATCCACATCCAGGCTTAAGGCCAAGCATCATTCTTCATCCCCGGCATTATTTCTATAGCAGGATATTGCTGAGTTCCAGGGTGTTGCAGTCGAGGATTCTTACACCACTTCCAGGTCTGTTTCTCAGTAGAGGGTGCCTTCCTTCTTTTGAGAAATCAGATAGAAAGATTTCTGAGCATATTTCATATCTTGGCAGCAGGCCAAAGTGGTTCTCATCTCCTACAGTGCAGTCCCTTGCAGGAACTATGTCATTTTGCACAAATTTGTTGCAGCAGAATTAAGACCCTTGTTTCTGAGCTAGTTTCCTAGGGAAAGGGCCAACCCTTCTTTCGGAAATCTAGAGGAAGGGATTATCATCCCTCTTTTGTATTATTCAGATATATTTCTATGATTTTTCAGTAATACTACATTTTCTAAGCTAAATATTTAGATCTGCTCTTTCTTGTACATGTGTTTCATGAAACCCTTGCCGGGTTAGCTTTATAATGCAATAAGGAGGCTAGATCTCTATTTTCTTGGCATATTGTTCCATAAAGTTCCATATCCATGTTATTTTATCATTTTACTATAGAAACTCTCATAAAATAATGTTTTACATGCTTCAGTATTTTTCTACATAACTCAAGTCATGGGATTTGGCTATTTTTGAGCTGATAGGAAGCCGGGAGGTCTGTTTAACATACAAAAGGGATTTCTTTCTAATTCCATTTTGTATATGAGGGCCTAGAATAATATTATAGGGGAATCAAGTGTTATTTCACACAGTAAAAACGTAGATCTTCATCAATAACGTTTTCAGGGTCTAATTTTTGTGTTTTCCCCACTTGGGAATGTGTAGACATTCTTCTTTTGCTGTCGTTTCCCTCATTTGATGGATATGTGTTTTTTAACACATCATATGAGCCTATATACTAGACATCCACATTTGAAATATCTTAAGATATTCCCAATAGTGTAGAGAATCCCTATTTTTGGATATTACATGCCTCTTGATGTGCTCTTTCTGCCAGATGGAATCCCTGCCAAATCTATATCTATGAAGCCTTGAAGCTTCACTCCCTCTATCTACATGTACCATATCCCAAACTCTATGGTGCCTTTGAGGTATCTCAACACATGCTTTCCTTCCTTCCAAAAGAGATTGGTAGGCTTAACCATATCTTGGCTAAGCTCGTTAACCACATAGTGTATTTTTGGTCATGTGTTCACCAAATACATGAGTGAATCCAAAATCTGCCTCTAGATGGTAGCATCTACCAGTTTGCCTGAAGTAGCATGCTTCTTCCTCCAATTCCCTGCTAGACAAGTCTCCATTGGTTTGTTTCCCTCCATGTGAAACTTCTTTAGAATATCATTGGCATGTTTTCCATGAGATACAAATACTTCCCCATCTCTTTGCCAAATTTCCAATCCAAGGAAATAATGCAAGAGCCCTGTATCCTTCATCCCAAATTCTCTTGTAAGATACTCTTTGCAAGGCTTGATGAGTTTCTTATCACCTCTTAGAATCAAGTAATTGACATAAAGTAATATGATCAATAGTTTACCTTCTACCACATTATGGTAAAGGTTCACATTTGCTTCACTCTTAGTGAAGCCCAACCCAGTGAAGTAGATGTTTATCTTGGTGTACCAAGCATGAAGTGATTTTTTTAGTCCATACAACTCTCTCTTGAGTCTGTACACATGCGATTATTTGTATTTGCATCCATATAGTGTATCTTCCATCCCATGTACTCTAAAAGTGGAAGGATATATCTGATTTCTGAGTACCTTAAAACTAGAGAAAATATGTCCTTGTAATCAATTCCCTCCACCTGAGAGAACCCTCAGGCCACAAATTTGGCATTTCGTTTATCACCACTCCCATATTTTTCTTGCTTCACCTTGTAGATCCCCATGGATCCTAAAATTTACGTCCCCTCCGATCTTGGGACAACTTCCCATGCACTATTTCTGATAATGGAGTCGTACTCTTCAACCATGGTATCAACCCAAACTGGTTTCTGCACTACTTCCTCAAATGAGGATGACTCAATATATATATTCTCACACATAAAAACCATGTATCTAGTGTACCACTCTAGGGACCTTCTTTGTGTGTGTATTTATGTGGTTTCTCCCACATTTTCTCTATCATCAAGCACCAACATGTCAATCTCTATGGTGTGCTTCCTTCCATCTTTGGATGTCTCTACATGAGTGGGTGATTCCACTCTTTGTTACTCTGCTTGTGGCTACTAAACATCTTGAGGTTCTTCTTTGGAACTAAGATCTCCTCAACTACATGCAACTTAAGCTCCCTCTCAAGGTAAATTTACATGGTCGTTTCTTCATCAAATTTCACATCTCTCCCAACCACTGTCATCTTGTGAGATGGAAACTACACCCAATAGTTGTGAGGTGTATCATTTTACCCCTCAAATATTCCAAAATCAGTTGTTAGCTCTATATTTTTCCTGGAATCTTTGGTTACATGGTAATAAACCGATGAACTAAAAATTCTAAAATGCACCAAATATGTTTTCTTACTTGAAAAAACTTCCTCTAGTGTACTCATCCAAAGAATCCGATGAGGAATTTTATTCTGCGCAAATATTGTTGTGTTGCATGCTTCATCCCACAAGAGAAAGGGTGCGCCTCGATCATGCAACATTGATCATGTTTCTACCACAATAGTTTTGTTCTTTCTTTCTACAACCCCATTCTACCATGGGTTAAGAGGTGCTATCAACTCCTATCGAATTCCTTTTGAATCCATTCGAGACATATTCGCCACCATTGTCGCTCCTTAGAGCCTTCACCTTCTTCCTTGTATCTTTCTTGACAAGTGCTTTGAACTCAAAATTTTTGAGAACATCTCATGTTTCCTCTACATGAATAATATCCAACACTTGCATGAAAAAACATCTACAAAAATCACATAATACATATGTTTTTTTTTAGACTCTCGAGAATGGTCCACACACACCTTAGCGAAATCTTTCAATGATCACCTTTGCTCCATTGTCCCTATCGTGAATGGTGGATTTGGTGTACTTTTACAATGTACACCCTTTGCATGTATCTCATTTATCAATTGTACCCTTTTGAATTCCTATAGAAATGTATTGCATGATATTCAGAGCTTCATGGTGTAGATGGTCCAATATTCTATGCTAGAAATCACCTATGTCTCATCTCTGCACCTTCCATGCTTTCGTGCTCAAGGCAGCACAGTCTTCTACATCCAATTTGTCGATTTTATTTATCCGAACCTCAATATTCTTCACCTGTCCCATGGCTTTTTTACGAAGGAAATCCTTTCCTTTTCTAAATATCACATCATAACCACGGTCTTCCAACATAACAACTGAAACTAAATTCTTCTTTAAACCAGTAACATACATAACATATTTTAATGTGAGAGGAGTACCACACTCCCTCTAAAAAGTAACTGTACTTATGTCAGTTGTACTATACCTCCCTTAATCTCCCATCTCAATTTTCATCTTCAGATCCTCCTACTACAAGTTACTAAAGAATTATTCATTGTCAATCATATGTAATTTAGCTCCATTATCTAATTAGCACACTGAAACTGTAATAATCCCAAATGGGAAAAGTAGAAATATAGTTCATAAACATGGAAATAGCAGTGAAGATCAATGCATAAATATAAGAGAACAATATGGAGCCATTCTTTTAGTCATAACAGCAACAAAATAGTGCAATACAATTAGGCACAAACCATACAACATGAACCAACAAGCCTCCAATAGATAAATCCCTCAAGAATGAGGTACTTCTACTATACCAAAATTTCGGAAGACTACTACAATGCAGTCATAGGAGCATTGCTAAAACATATGAACACACAATGACACAATTGGATGATATATTCCTCAAGAGATATAGAAAATGAATATCAAGGCTCTATACAACCTCCAACAAATAACCCAAGAGGGTTTTCAGAAATACAACAATATATAAGAAATGAATCAAAGTTGTAGGGCTGAAGATTCACTGCAACTATACAGCTAGAAAGATGTGGTTGATCTGATGTAACAAAGAATATAGCCTCCTTAAATAGACTCTCCAGATGAAAGGCTGGTCCCTTCACTGGAAAACCTTCTCCCCAAATGGTGTACTGAAACCACCCCTGCAACTCCTCCCTAAAATAACGTATTCCAAGACTAAAATTGTGCTGTAGGGGCAAAAGATAGTGTGGCCTGGTGCCAAATGTTGCAATAAGGCTCAAGGGCCTTCTTTACTAGCCTACTAATGGAAGGAAACCTTCCTCCATTGAAATCTAGCTTAGAAAACACCCAAATGAATTCTCCACTACTACACCCTGCAACTCAACACATCTCTCAACAGAAACTGCATTGTAGAACAAAGATGGAGCTTGGCCTGGTGTCGAAATGTGGAAATGTAGTGCAATCACTTCTCCTGAGTAGGCACTTGAAGGCCCCCGGGGATGAAGGTGGGATTCTCGCTCGGGAACACCCTGTGCTAAACAACACTGCAGTCTTAGCTAAAAAGCTGAAGAGAGAAAATAGTAATATAGACCATATCAAAATAATAATCTAAAACATGATCCTCTATGGCTACCATCCCCTTCCTTATATAAGTTGTGAGCTTCCTCACCCTTAGCTCCACTCATTAAATCCACTACTTCCATGCATGGAGTCTCCCTCCAAAACTGTGTTTTCCCATAATGAATGTCCACTCCTCCATGATAGCACTGTTTATTTGGTCAAAGTTGACCCAGTCTACATGCTCCAACCCCTTTTCACACATAAGGGTGCTTTATGAAGCCACTAAAGTGATCTCCATTCACATTAGCAGTGATTTTATTCCTACTAAGGATATTTATGGATCTTCATACCCTCTTATTCAGCAAATTAAGAAGCAAAAAGAAAAAATGATATTCTAATTAGTTGTATGCTAATTTAGAAATATTACAATCCTCCCCTCCCAATTGTTTCTTGTCCTTAAGAAACTGCAATGATAGAATTGAAGAGCCTCCTCTCCTCCTTCTTTGGCACCCTCATATGATAAGTTCCTCCAATGACAAGGTGCTCTCTCATCAATATGTCCTCAAGTTTCTCCTCCCAAGTGTATAAGTAAGCCTTTGGTGATAAATCCAAATGGCTGTCATCATGAAAATATGGGATATCCATGGAAGCAACTATACATGTTCTAGAGGCCTTATTGAGGCATGGGATCATAAAAGTGTTGGGAACCATCATTTCCATGTGAAGCTCCAAACCCCAAGTGATCATCCACACACAGTGAGTCACCCTCCAAAATGGAAAACCATGAAAAATTTCTTCCACCTTTGGCTCCTGAAAAGTAGGTGGGCCACATATCTGAACATGATAGACCAAATGGCCTACCCCATGCTATCTCTCAGTCCATTTGTGATAAGTGTAGATTTGTTGTAGAATCTGAGCTGCAATAATATTTTCCTCAAGGGACAAAAGGACAACTGGATCTCCAAAGACCCTTTCTCTAGTCCCATGAATCTTGCTTGCCCAAAACTTTCCATACAAAGTGAATATCACATCATCACCATATGGCATCCAAATCAAAAATATACTAAGTGTTATGTGTAACTTTGGATGGTACCAATGGTTTCTCCAGTGGATACAATGCAGTTTTGCTAACTAATGTTTCGAAATATCATGTGGCAAGTTCTCTCCCAACAAATTGCTAGTTGTGCATGTTTTCTCATCTACTAGAAAGCAATAACTGGGATTATATATCAGCTGATAATAACAAGAATAATAAAACACTTTCCCAAGGACATTTAATAAATGGCTTCCTCCATTATTGATATTGGTCTTAGAAAGACCATGAAGCCAAAATAGAAGCTTGCCCTCTTCTGGAGAAATTCATTGTACATATATGGCAATAGAATGCAAATATTTTGTTAGATGAATAATAAATACAAAAATACCATTCTTACCATGCATTGTGAGTAGGCTAGAAATGAGGTCCATGGATGAGCCTTCCCATGAGAATCCTCTCATAGTGGTCTTAAAAGTGAAGGGATGCATACTCCCTTGGAACACTCCATCAATAGATACATACTCCCAAGTGACAGCATTGTTGGCCTTTGTGATAGGGCTCTTGTCACACCCTGAATCCATTCTTTGGCGTGCCACATGCCAAATTCATCCACCATAATTCTTCTATATGTGGGAAATTCCTACCTATGTGGAAGTACCTCCTGATCCTCCAATGTTGAAGGGTATCCCCTTTGCACTCTGATTGTGCCATCCTCTTCTTTTGAAATATCATGCAAAGTATGGGAGGAAATCAACCCATACTCTCCCAACAGTAACCAAAGAAACAATAGCTCTTGCTGCCTCCTCACACCTCCATCATACAAACCATGGAGTGAAAACATGATGATTGACATGAAAAATGACACAACATCCCAATGCAACCAAACTCATTGCTTCCATATAATGCAAGTATCATTCCATGTCCCAACTACTAACACACCCTTAAAGGTAGGATATGTTACATGATGGCCAAACTCTTTCAAGAGTAGCCAGCACAGCCTTGCCTCCTGTTGCCCTATGTCATAGATCTGCAAGTGGCTCCCCAGTATCTTGCTTATCAACATCACCCATCCAACCCATGGTGAGTGTCTACTATCATGCTCCAAATGGGTATTCCTCCAATGGATAATACCATCCTCTGAAACCAAATTTCTATCTTTGCACTTCATGGGATATTGAAGTACAATCTCCTGGAGATCTCCATATGAAGACCACTCATCAATGACCATGTGGAACCCAAAAAGATCCAAGTATGTTGAAGGAAACATATTCTCATTGAGTTGTGAAGTGATCATCAAGAAGGATCCATCATAGTAATGGGAGATAAGATGTATCTCATCAACCATCTGCATATCCCCTGCTACACATGTAGAATGGTCACTAGAATGCTCCAATAATGGTTGGGCCCCCAACTCATCACTACTACTCAATGACAACGCCGATGATCTCCATGAGGGTGCATCTTTTGTCTCATGATCGTGTTCAATGCAGAACATATGGTTCTGCATTGGATTGTTTAGGACAATACTCATCCTATCCTCCAAAAAATCTACACTCCAACCCCAAGAGTTGTGTGCAACTCAACAATGATATACTAGGATGAATGTATATCTCCTCCTTGATCCTTTCAAGTGTCCTCTGTGCAATGATATTCTGATACTCCAAATCAGCAGTGTGCCTTGACCCTAGGTCATGCAATGACATGTCCCCACAACCTTCCATATGATGTTCTGAAATAACAGAAAGTGGAAACAATTTCATACCTTTGTTTAGCTTGGGAACATCTTGTACTACTACAAGGGTTCCTCCCGCCGGTGTGATGACTTCCCAAAGTACTGATGATGATGGATTCTCCTCTATGGCTGCACTAGTGCTGGTATAAGTCTCCTCCTCCTTACACATCTCCTTAATAGTGCATGGGACTCTAAATGTTGAGAGATCAAGACCACTTTGAAAAGGTGCAAGTGTTCCTTTTCCTAATTCAAGTACTCCTGCAAAAAGTGGTGGTGAAGGTCTCTTCTCCTTTGATTTCTTCTTGTCAAACTTCTTAATCAACCTTTGAGTAAAATCCGCATATGCAGTCACTCTTGCGTGACTCAAATGGAACCACCAAATGTTTGCTTCACCCTCGAGGTGCAGCGCTGCAATCTCAACATCTTCTCTTTCTACTACTAGATGTAGCAGGAAGAATGCATATAACTTAATTTCCGAAGCCCTTGTTGTGCATGTGCATGACCCATCAAATGTAAGCAATAGAAATCTATTGTACTTTCTCCTTCTATAGTTGCAAGGTCTCCTCTCTTCTTTGATCTGAATAAACTGTGGGAGAGTTAGATTCTCCTTGAAAGCTCTTGATTGAGATTTGTATTCTACAAGATACTCACTTAGAATCTCATGATCTAAGTTTCCTCCATCTCCATGCCTTTTATCTTGTTCTTCAAAAGAAAAGGGCATATTATATTTCTTTGGAGCTCTATGCAATATCGGTTCCTTATTTTGCTGATAGGAAGTGCATGGACCTTCCTCATCTTAAAACCCTATTGTGGTTTCATTTATTTTCTCCATTCTTATTTTATTTACCTCCTTGGTGAGATCCCTTGTAGATCTGAAAAGATATGAGATAGAACTCATTCCTTCCATCATTATGATATCTTTCTCCTTCTTCTTATTCTCTTGATATCATAATGGCTGAGATCCACAGGCTGAGCCATGATTATGCTCTGATACCACTGTAATATTCCCAAATTGGAAAAGTGGAAATATAGTTCATAAACATGGAAATAGCAGTGAAGATAAATGCATAAATATAAGAGACAAATATGGATCCATTCTATTAGTCATAACAGCATCAAAACAGTGAAATACAATGAGGCACAGACCATACAACATGAACCAAGAAGCCTCCAATAGATAAATCCCTCAAGAATGAGGTGTTGCTACTATACCAAAATGTCCAAAGACTACTACAACATAGTCATAGGAGCACTACTACAACATATGAACATAAAATGACACAATGGGTTGATATATGCCTCAATAGATACAAAAAATAAAGATCAAGGCTCTATACAACCTCCAACAAAGAACCTAAGAGGGTTTTCAAAAATACACCAATATACAAGAAATGAATCAAAGCCCTAGGGCTGATGATTCACTGCAACTACACAGCTGGAAATATGTGGCTAATATGATGTAGCAAAGAATATATCCTCCTCGAATAGACTCTCCACATGAAAGGTTGATCCCCTCACGGGAAAATCTTCTCCAAAATGGTGTACTGAAACTACCTGCAACTCCTCCCTAAACTAACGCAGTCCAAGACTAAAACTACGTTTTAGGGGGAAATGATGGTGTGGCATGGTTCCAAATGTTGAAATAAGGCTCAAGGGAATTCCTTACTAGCCTCCCAATGGAAGGAGACCTTCCTTCACTGAAATATAGCTCAGAAATCACCCAAATGAATTCTCCACTGCTGCACCCTGCAACTCAGCACATCTCTCAACAGAAACTGTGATGTAGAACAAAGATGGAGCTTGGCCTGATGCCAGAATGTGGAAATGTAGTGCAACCACTTCTCCTAAGTAGGCACTCAAAGTCCCCCGAGGATGAAGGTGGGATTCCCACTCTAGAACATTCTGTGCTAAATAGCACTGCAGTCTTAGCTAAACAACTGAAGAGAGAAAATAGTCATACAGACCATATCAAAATAATGTTAGGTAAACTTGACTTGGGATAGAGTCAAAGTTGACTAGGGTAAATAGTAGTGGTTTTGGGGCACATGGTTTTGTGCACCCATGGCTTTTCGACCCATGGTATTGCATGTAATGGAGCGTATAAGAGGCTAGGAATACTTCATTGTAATGCAGGCCTGGAGGTGAGCAATGAAGGCTCACTTGGCTGGATTTTCCATGGTTTTAGCCAATGGTTAATGAAATTTCATTGGTTGGGTTTTTCCCCAGATTTTGGGTTTTCCTGGATAAACATTTGTGTTTATGTTTGTACTTTGTTGTTGGTTCCTTTTTTATGTTTTTTATTTCTCTCAGTAAATTCTTTATTATTTCTGCGGTAATTTCCTAACAATTGGTATCAGAGCCATATTTGGCTTCAGAAGGACACCTCTATTTTCAAGGTTTTATTTGACTGCAAAATCTATTCGCAGTTCTGGGCATAAGGATCTGATGTTTGAAGATCTAGATCTGGATGTGAAAACGGCAGATCTAGTGTGGATCTACCATTGATAAAGAAGAGTATTTTGAACCGATAAAAACCATGGTGTACGATATCGAGTCTGGTGAAATTCATTCAGAGGAGGCAGTGAGCTTAAAGAATGAGCTACATGTGCAGGTTGTGGTTATGGTTTTTTGCTACTTTGGCGGCTTCTTATGGAGAAAACGGACCGGCTCTGTGTAGTGTGAGTGCTGACGGATCTGAACTCGTGATGTGTTTTGGAAGCGATGCGGCCAGTGTTTATGGAGCTCCACTGCAAATAGGGTTCCAGGATTTGACGGTTGGAGATGGGTTTATTGGTGGGCTTGAGGCCGCGTCCGGACAGCCCTACTATTGGGGCAACAATATTTATTTGCAGATGGGCATTCCGCCGGCGATGGTGTCTTCGAATATGAGCTACGTTGAAATTTCGGCGGGGGATAATCATCTCTATGCGCTGCGAAGGTGGCGGCGAAGAGCGATAGCAGCCAATATTTTTTGCAGGGCTTAAGCTTTATGGGAATTACAAGATTCCCAAACATTGTGACAATAACGAAGTTCTCAAGGCTCTATGCGCCGAGGCTGGTTGGATCGTGGACCAAGACGGAACCACATATAGACCTGGTACACAGGGTTGCACAAGGATCCCAGAGTGGGAGGATTGTGGAATATCTTCGTCTCATTCTGGTGTTGTGGCGACCTATCAATCTGGAAATGGGTCTTTGATACCATGGCTGAAAGGTCTGGGCAACAGTCGACTATTCACTCAAAGGGCATTTCCACCATTGCAAATTATTAATAGAGGGAGTTGCAGTGTGCCTGTTACTCCCCCATTGACTTCCCCCACGGTGAAGTCTCCATATGGGAAATCTGTATGGGATTCCGTTAGCTTGAGGTATGCCGACTCATCGCCTCTTTGGTCGTTTCAGGCTCCTTCGGCCATAATTTTTTCAAACTGTGAAACAGGATTCTCAGTGCAAAGGGCTCAAGACGCACGTTCGAATCCTACCGAATATGCTAATAACTTAGTGGTCTCAGAGAATGTCTAGATTTCTCCTTCTGGCAATGAAAGCGGGGTGACTTTTACCTTCAGTCTATTGAATCCAACCAATTAAGGGCTTATGTGGACCACAGGTTGGAAGACTGTTGGAACTGAGATGCATGGCGTTGAGGCAGAGCATGGGAAGATACCCAGCGGTGTAAGAGCTTGGGAAGGCGAAAAAATACATCATGAATGAATATTTAGAATGGCTCATGGGAAGGTTCAATGTAAGAAAATAGATGCAACCATGGAAATCCATTGTGCTAAGAAAGTGTTTGACAAAATGTGTCAATCAAATGTTTTGAATGAGAGAGGATATTTGCAGGAGGATTAATTAAAAATTGATGAACCATGTATCTAAAGAGAACTCCTAGAGAAATGGAGGTTACAGAGGCTGGTGACCCATGTAATCCGGTAGATGGATTCTTTTTATATGGACATTGATTTCATATGTACAAATACAACAACAATGAAACAAAAAAAAAATATTATTATAATGGAGTTAATTTTTTGCATGTAAATGGGCATACTGCTGTAAGACCTGGTATGGCATGCGTACCCCTGGGTAATCACTGGTAAAGTCTGGGTTAGACCTAGGTGATAGGGGGGATGTCAAGTTAACAATTACCCTGGGTAAAAATTTGAGGGGGGAAGAGCTAGAGTGAGCGGGGTTGTCTCATCTAACAGGTTTGGTTGGATTTAGTCAATAATCCCCAAGTCAAGTTTAAGGGGGGAATTGTTAGGTAAAATTGACTCGAGATAGAGTCAAATTTTACTAGGGTGAATAGTAGTGGTTTTGGGGCACATGGTTTTGTGCACCCATGGTTTTTTGACCCATGGTATTTCATGTAATGGAGCCTATATGAGGCTGGGAATACTTCATTGTAATGCAGGCCTGGAGGTGAGAAATGAAGGCTCACTTGGCCGGATTGGCCAAGGTTTTGGCCAATGGTTAATGAAATTTAATTGGTTGGGTTTTTCCCCGGATTTGGGGTTTTCCCAGATAAACATTTGTGTTTATGTTTGTGCTTTGTTGCTGGTTCCTTTTTTTATGTTTTTTATTTCTCTCAGTAAAATTATTTATTACTTTTGTGGTAATTTCCTAACAAATATTAATCTAAAACATGATCCGCTATGGCTTCCATCCCTTTCCTTATATAATTTGTGAGCTTCCTCACCCTTGGCCCCACTCATTAAAGGCACTACTTCCATGCATGGAGTCTCCCTCCAAAAATGTGATGTCCCATAACGAATGTCCACTCCTCCATGACAGCATTGTTGATTTGGTCAAAGTTGAGCCAGTCTAGATGCTCCAGTCCCTTTTCACACATAAGGGCGCTTTATAAAGCCACTAAAGTGATCACCATTCACATTATCAGTGATTTTAATCCTACTAAGGAGATTTATGGGTCTCCATACCCTCTTATCCAACAAATTAAGAAGAAAAAACAAAAATTAATATTCCAATTAGTTGTATCCTAATTTAGGAATATTACAGAAACTATCACTATTGACACCATGCATGCGATGAGAGTGAAATCCAACTCGAATTTTAAATCAAGAGATTCATTACCACTCCTCCTAAGGACTTGTTGTCGGCCTTCTTGTGCGGACACTTTGTAGTACAGTGTCCAAGCTCATGAGAATGAAAACATTTAATCTTTAACAGAAGTGCCTACCTAACCACAATCTAATTTCAAATGGGACACCTTCCCTTTCCCTTTATTTTCCTTTCCATCCAAGGCACAGTTATCCTAATCATCATTCTTTGAGGAGGATCCATCTCTTGTATTCCATGAAATATCTTCTCGTACCAACTTGGACCACAATTGCTCTAACTCTGGTAGCTTCTACTTCCCATTCACTGCATCCTGGTAGTTGTGCTAGCTTTTGGGAAGGTCTAGAAGTGTTAGGCTCACCATATCATCCTTGAAAATTGTAGCACCAACACTTCCAAGATCATCTCAACATTGGGTGAACTTCATCAAGTATTTTGGTATTGTGTCACTCTTCATCTTGATTTTTCTGATCCTATCCTTCAGTGCCAGCTTCCTATGGTCATTATTCTTGATCCAGAATTATGCAGGAACACAATAAAATATATAATTACACATAAATGCAGAGATTCAACATAAATAAGGCTTCATTTCATTAATATCAAATAGATTAAATATGCTTACAGACATAATGGAAATAAACTAGCTAGGGTGTTGGTATCTTATCTTTGGGAAGGGATGTGGTGGCTATAGGCCTTTGAACTATGTTACAATGAGTCTCGAAGGCCTATTTATTATTGAGAAACAATGGAAAACCCTAAACTTCTGGGGAAAAATAATTGTCTGTCATTTAATTTGTCAACCTCGGGGTTTCGTAAACTAGTGAAGCATGCGTTCACGGTATGTGCTAGAAATTGTCTATCAATTTAGATCAATCTAACTAGACAATAACGAAAACCAATTAATCTAATCTATGAAATCAATTAATGAAAATTAAATTCAAGTAACCTGTGAAATCAAGTAATGAAAAGAGAGAAAGAAAATTCAAAATAAGATATAGCACGCAATCACACTTGCAGGAATTGAAATTTTAATCTAAGAAAGCATTTCAAAGCATGTAAAGGAAAACAACTAAGGTGCGTTCAATCACTTCAGCATCCAATATGATAGAATCACCCTCTTGAGATTATGTACAAGCAATCGATTAACCTTTAGTTTTTAAATATAGGAAACCAATTAAAGCATGCAAATGGAAAACTCAATAATTGCATAAGTTAGGTATTCAAGCATTGGAAATATGATAAAATGATCTCCTTCAAATGATCTTTAATAACACCCAATATTACAATTGAATGAGAATGTAAAAAGCAATATAAAATCATGTAAAAGTAAAGCTCAATGATTATATAGGTTGAACATTCAATCACCCAACTTGGAAGTATGACAGCTCGCCCTCTTAGCCAGATCTTTTAGGAACATTCAATTATACAATCAATTGATAATTTGATCTAAGAAAGAAAATAAGTGAACATGAAAGGAAACTAAATAACTGTGAGCTCTATTGCCTCAAACTTAATCTAATTGGAAAATAGACAAGTCTATTGTTTTGAAATGTTTTTAGAAAAAAAAAGATTACAGAGTCATTCTAAAACTAATACTAAGAAAGAAAATAAACTTTAATCTATAAAATCATGTAAATCTCAAACATTTTAGGTAGCTGATCTAAAAGTATGAGAGATGGTAAATAGAGATGCTCCATATGTAAGAAAAACCAAGTCAAAATGAAGCAACATTCATGAGTAAGGTGCCATAATCTAATTCAGAATTCAAAGCTTGATCATAACTCCAATTTTACACTTGATTTGATAGGAGAAAGATTCCCCTATTTATACAAAAGATGAGAATCTATCTCATTAATGAGAGTCCATGAATCTCCCCCTATATCTCTAGAGTTACAATCCAAATAGGAAATGATAAGGCACATTTCTTCTTAGAAATACAATACAAATAGGAAATGAGACACATATCCTTATGATCCAATGATCTTCTCCATCCAAATTCGAATTTGGCCTTAGGGGGCCACATAAGGGTCTTTTGGAAACTTCTTTTTGACCTACACATGACAACAAACTCATTCCACTTGTTAGGTATAAGTATGTGCATATTATTTTCTAATTTTTAACCACAAATTCACTTAAAAATACTAGGAATTAATAAAGTTTGGAAAAACATAAATGTAACCCAATAGTGGTAATGGTAAGGTAAATGTAATGAAATGGAGGTGGAGTGAAGTTGATAATATGGAAATATAAGTGAAAATGTAATGGAAGTAAATGACAATTTCAAGGCCCAACATACCCCCAACTAAAGCTATTGCATGTCCTCATGCAATCTATTACATTAATTATTTTTTATCCTTGAGCTTTGGGTTAACTTTGCATGATATCATTTGATAACTTCATACTTCTGAAAAGTGTTTTTTATTTTCTTTTCTTGTTGAATTGCAACATGGTTGGTTCTTGTGTTATAACCATATTTTGTGTTGCATTCAATTTTGATCTTTGAACTTTTCATAATGATAATTTGATTATTGTTGCAAAGTATATTTCTATTGGATTGCATCAATATGGTTGGTTCTTGTGTGACAACCATGATTGTGTTTGTATCCAATTATCTTTTGAGTACTTTTGAAAATCCATTGTATGCTCATAATAATAATGTAATAGCTAATATCTTTTGAAAGTATGTGGGCTTTTGAATGTGATATGAATGTGGGAAAATCCATTGTATGCTCATAATAATAATGTAATAGTTAATATCTTTTGAAAGTATGTGGGCTTTTGAATGTGATATGAATGTGGGAAAATGTGAATATGAATGTACCCCCCCCCACAAACTGATGGTATTGGAAATTTTTTGAAATGAGGAAAGGAAGTGTTTTTTTCAAAAATTATCATTCTATCTTTTCAAGGAATTCTATGGTAAGAAGATAGAAAATGAAATAGATTAGCTTACCCTTTAGAAATGGATGAGCTGTATGTGTGGTGGTTGCAAAATTCTGATCATAATATTCTTCAAGTGGCTGTACAAGTTATGGATAAAAGAATCAAGATGACTTTTTATTGCTTCTACTAAAACTGTTGAATTTGTTGCAAAATGATGTTGATTCTATAGCTGTCCTCTGATTCTGTAGCTGCCATCTGATTCTACAATTTCCATCTGATTCTGTTGCTACCCTCTGATTTTGCAGTTGTCATCTGATTCTGTTGTTGTCATCTAATTCTGCAGTTGTCATCTGATAATGTTTCTGTCATCTGATTCTGCGGCTACCATATAATTTTGCAGCTGCAAAATGGTGTTGATCTGTTGTAGCTGCATATCTTCTTCATTTGCTCCAAAATGCTGAAAATGATAGTCTTCATGTCTTCAAAACTCATTGGCATAATTCCTACATGTGAATAGATGTTTTGATGGCGAACATAGCAGGAAATTGTTGACTTAGCAGCCATTAATGGATGCCACTAGTTAACACGATAAGTCTCACCATTGATGACAATGAGAGTCAATATGTCCAAACACATCTTTCTAGGTATGAATAATTTTGCTATTTTCGAGTACCTAGAAGATTCGATGAACAAGGGACATTAATTTATTCTTATTGTTCGTCATCAAGAAGACTTTCCATTGAGGCATGCAAGCCTCAAGGTGTTTTTGTAAGGATTTTAGACTTAAAGGACAGTGGACTCAATAATTTGCATTGAAGCAAGGTTTATTTTCGAAATAAAAAGGATAGGAGAAGGAAAATGGAAATGGAATATGAAAATAGAAAATGAAAATGGGCATTAAGCATGTAAGTGAGCTTCTTGCTTTTATTTGTGGGTTAGGAGTAGACAAAAAGTAATGAAAAGTGTATGTGAATAAAGGAAAATGAACAACTAACTCTTGCTGGGAAAATAACTGTGACTTTCTTTGAATTTCTTGGTTGCATTTATAATTCAAAAGGGATGAAAGGTAATGGTCTTTATGGATATGGGCATGGACTTGCTCTTATGTTTCTCATGGAATCGGTCCTTCGAAGACCAATTGTGCACAATTGGTTTTCTTCAATGATCATTCATTGCTTTGAATTGCTTGGTTGGATTTATAATTCAAAAGGGAGGAAAGGTAATGGTCTTGATGGATATGGAAATGGACTTGTTCTTATTTTTCTGATGAAATCAGTCCTTCAAAGACCAATTGTGCACAATTGGTTTTCTTCAATGATCATCCGATCATCCGAAACCTGAAAAAAAAAAACTTGGCATAAAAAACATAAGTGTGTTAAAAAAGAAATGGCCAATTCCTTTTTGATTCTTACACAAAAATTTGAATGTCAAATGAAACATAATAAAGGAAAATAAAAAATGTTATATTCAGTCCAATTCATGATAACAATGACAATCCATTTTTTTTAAAGTAATTATGAAAAATAAATCAACTCCCTGTTGTCGGGTGACTTCATGCAATGTGCTCAGTAATATGATTAGCATCACAAAGAGTCATTGTGTGCTACAAGTTAAAGCTTCACAACAACAATATTATAATTTTTAATGCCAAATATTCAGAAATCATCTAAATATTATTCCAATTGTTATGCAAGTCACTGTCAAATTGAATCATCATTTGTGCTGCAAAATCATGTTGTCAAAAATATTTGAAGCGATAAAAAAGAAAAAGTACTTGCACCAAAAATTATTTAAATCAAATTTTGCAAGTATTTTTCGCCTTATAAATTGCTTCACTAAATCGGTGGTATATGCAAATTTTTTTATTTCTCATTATATATATATATATATATATATATATATATATATATATATATATATTATATTTATTATTTATTTTTATATTTTTTAATTATTATTTATTTTTTAATGATGAGACACATATGTGTCTAAAATAAAATTTATTAAATCAAATTGGACTCTTAGATCACATGCCATGTGCATCAGAGTTTTTTATTCACTTGGATTCTTCTGCTTTCAACTTGCCATGTTTAAACAGTTGAAAACAAATCGTTTTTCCCTCACACAATCTACAAAATGGAGCTCTGAAGAACCCTAAATTTCTCCCAAATGGCTTCAAAATACAGAAAATCGCTGATGCATTATCTAATTGACCCCATTCTCGAAAAAACCCATGTTTTAATTTTTCCTAATTCGCCTTGGTTTGCTCAGAAAATGTGTTTTAAAGTCATGTGTTTTTAACAGTTATGCATTTCTAGCAATTTCATTTTCTGGCAATTACTTCTACAACAAACTAAAATTGTTGTGGTTTTATTTTTTTTATTTTCAGGTTTTTATGGGTAATGGCTTGTCTCTCACAGAGAAGTTCAAATTTATCACCCTCATTCCAATTACCTGCAATGAAATCTCCAATCTTCTCTTCATCAGTAGTCTGCAATCTTCTCTTCATCAACAGTTTCTTCATTTGATAAAATTTCATTGTTTGTCACTACAATTGAATCTGCAATATTCTCTTCATCAGTAATTTGCAATATACTCTTCATCAATAGTTTCTTCATCCCATACACATTCATTTTCTATCTCTGCAACTTTTAAAATCGATTTCTATTAATTGTTTCTTGAGGAAGACCGAATATGGAAAAGAGAAGGTTCGTTTTTTATTGCAGTGCATGGGTCTTTGTGTGGATTGGAGGCCTGCACATATGCGTAAAGCCAAGCCAAAGGATGGCCTCACGCATTTGCGTGGGCCTCCTTTTCATGGCCCATTCGCTGTTTTGAATTTTTTATTATTATGGTTTTTTTTTCATATAAAAATGATATATGTTAAAATATATATATATATATATATATATATATATATATATATATATATATATATATACATATTTTTTTTATTTAAACAAAACAATTTTTTTTTTAAGAAAAATTGTGCACATGCAATTCAATAAATCATAAAATTATTAAGAGGGTGAAAGACATTAAAATTTGCAGAACCGATAAAAAAAGGATCATGACTCAAACGAAAATTTTCATTAGAATTATAGATTAATTTCCAGCAAAATTTTTAACGAATTTTTGAATTTTAATTTTTAAATCGACTGATCTGATTTTTTGATCATCCAGGTTGCGACGAGGTGGAGAAACAAAGCATACTATTCAGCGTCGTCAAATAATTCATATTTTCACACACATTTTATTTCTGATAGTGAAAAAAATGAAGTGATTCTTACTGCGTCACTGAATTTATTCAAAATGAATTAATCAATGTTGATTATTATTATTAATATTTTCTTCGAAAACAAAATTAAAAATTCTAAAATTCTAGCTGAGCTTGGTTTTATTTTTATTTTTCCTATCTATCTAAAAACTATTTTATTTTTATTTTTAAGTATATGGATGCTTCCAATGAAGCCATTTACGGATTAGAATTTTTGAAATGCTAATGTCCAAACTTGAAAAATGTACCTGATTGTTTGTAATTATATGAAAAATCATCTTGATATTTCTATTTGTGGCAAGGATCTCTTGAAGAATTGATGAATGTTGTGGCGCAATCATTTTTTGATACCATTTCTCAATGTAGTCTTTGGACTGCATTCTAGATCCTCTATCCATAAATGGTTAATAAAAACACAATAAAATAAACTCTAGACAGAAATATAGTTCCTATGCACACTTCCCCGGCAACGACGCCAAAATGTTGGGGAAAAATAATTTCTTGTCATTTAATTTGTCAAACCGAGGGTTTCGTAAACATGTGAAGCATGCGTGCACTTTATGTGCTAGAAATTGTCTTTTAGTTTAGATCAATCTAACTACAAAATAATGAAAACTGATTTATCTAATCTATGAAATCAATTAATGAAAATTAAATTTAAGTAACCTATGAAAGAAAGTATCGAAAATAAAGAAAACAAATTCAAAAGAAAATATAGCGCACAATCACACTTGCAGGAATTGAAATTTTAATCTAAGAACGCATTTCAAAGCATGTAAAGGAAAACAACTAAGGTATATTCAATCACGTCAGCATCCAATACAATAGAATCACCGTCTTGAGATGATGTACAAGCAACCGATTATACTTTAGTCTTTAAATCTAGGAAAACAATTAAAGCATGCAAAGGGAAAACTCAATAATTGCATAAATTAGGTATTTAAGCATTCAATTTAGAAATATGAGAAAATCATCTTCTTGAAATGACCTTTAAGAACACACAATTATACAATTGAATGAGGATCTAAAAAGCAATGTAAAAGCATGTAAAAGTAAATCTCAATGATTGTTTAGGTTGAACATTCAATCACACAATTTGGAACACCTTCTTAGCCTGACCTTTTAGAAACATTCAATTATACAATGAATTGATAGTTTGATCTAAGAAATTAAATAAAAGAACATGAAAGGAAACGAAATAACTGTGAGCTCTATTGCCTCAAACTTAATCCAATTGGAAAATAGATAAATCTATCATTTTGAAATGTTTTTAGAAAATCAAAGATTACACATTCATTCTAAAACTAATACTAAGAAAGAAAATAAACGTTCATCTATAAAAGCAAGTAAATCTCACACATTTTAGGTAGCTGATCTAAAAGTATGAGAGATGGTAAATTGATATGCTCCATATGTAAGAAAAGCCAAGTCAAAATGAAGTAACATTCATGAGTATGGTGCCACAATCCAATTCTGTATTCAAAGATTGAGCATAGCTCCAATTTTACACATGATTTGATAGGAGGAAGCTTTCCCTATTTATACAAAAGATGAGAAGTTATCTCATTAATGAGAGTCCATGAATCTCTCCCTATATCTCTAGATTTACCATCCAAATAGGAAGTGATAAGGTACATTTCTTCTTAGAAATACAATACAAATAGGAAATGAGACACATATCCTTATGATCCCATGATCTTCTCCATCCAAATTCGAATTTGGCCTTAGGAGGCCACATAAGGGTCTTTTGGAAACTTCTTTTTGACCTACACATGGCAAAAAACTCATTCCACTTGTTGGGTATAAGTATGTTCATATTATTTTCTAATTTTTAACCACAAATTCACTTAAAATACTAGGAATTAATAAAGTTTGGAAAAACATAAATGTAACCCAATAGTGGTAATAATAAGGTAAATGTAATGAAATGGAAGTGGACTAAAGGTGATAATATGAAAATACAAGTGAAAATGTAATGGAAGTAAATCACAATTTCAATGCCCAACATAACCCCCAAATGTTGGGGCAAAGTGATTGCCTATCATTTAGTCTGTCAAACCGTGGGGTTCGTAAACTTGTGAAGCATACGTACACTGTATGTGCTAGAAATTATCTTTCAGTTTATATCAATATAACTACAAAATAAGGAGAACTAATTCATCTAATATATGAAATCAAATAATGAAAATTAAATTCCATTGACCTATGAAATCAAGTAACGAAAAGAAAGAAAACAAATTCAAAAGAAAATATAGCGGGCAATCACATTTGTAGGAATTGAAATTTTAGTCTTATAAAGAATTTTAAAGCATGTAAAGGAAAAAAAATAAGGCACTTTCAATAATTTCATCATCCAATATGATAGAATCACCCCCTTAAGATGATGTACAAGCAACCAATTATACTTTAGTCTTTAAATCTAGGAAAGCAGTTAAAGCATGCAAAGGGAAAACTCATTAATTGCATAAGTTAGGTATTCAAGAATTTGGAAATATGATAAAATTACCTTCTTGAAATGATCTTTAAGAACACCCAATATTACAATTGAATGGGAATCTAAAGAGCAATGTAAAATCATTTAAAAGTAAAGCTCAATGATTGTATAGGTTGAACATTTAATCACTCAACTTGGAAGTATGACAAGTCACCCTCCTAGCTAGATATTTTAGGAACATTCAATTATTGAATGAATTGATAGTTTGATCTAAGAAATTAAATAACATAACATGAAAGGAAACTAAATAAATGTGAGCTCTATTTCCTCAAACTTAATCCAAATGGAAAATAGATAAATCTATCCTTTTGAAATGTTTTTAGAAAAGCAAATATTACACAGTTATTCTAAAACTAATACTAAGAAAGAAAATAAAATTTAATCTATAAAAACAAGTAAATCTCACACATTTTAGGTAGCTGATCTCAAATTATGAGAGATGGTAAATCGAGATGTTCCATATGTAGGAAAAACCAAGTCAAAATGAAGCAACATTCATGAGTAAGGTGCCACAATCCAATCTAGTATTCAAAGCTTGATCATAACTCCAATTTTACACATGATTTGATAGGAGAAAGCTTCCCCTATTTATAAAAAAATATGAGAAGCTATCTCATTAATGAAATTCCATGAATCTCTCCCTATATCTCTAGAGTTACAATCCAAATAGGAAGTGATAAGGCACATTGCTTCTTAGAAATACAATAAAAATAGGAAATGAGACACATATCCTTATGACCCCATGATCTTCTCCATCCAAATTCCAATTTGGCCTTAGGAGGTCACATAAGGGTGTTTTGGAAACTTATTTTTGACCTACACATGGAAACAAACTCATTCCACTTGTTAGGTATAAGTATGTGCATATTATTTTCTAATTTTTAATCACAAATTCACTTAAAAATACTAGGAATTAATAAAGTTTGGAAAAACATAAATGTAACTCGATATTGGTAATGGTAAGGTAAATGCAATGAAATAGAGGTGGAGTGAAGGTGATAATATGGAAATATAAGTGAAAATGTAATGGAAGTAAATGACAATTTCAATGCCCAACACACCCCACAACTGAAGCTATTGCATGTCCTCATGCTATCTATTACATTAATTATTTTTTATCCTTGAGCTTTTGTTAGGTCCCTATTTTACTAGTATAGTCCCTTATTGTTGTTAGTGTAACCCCCTTATTGTTATTATTCCACCCTTGTAACCCACATATTGTTATTATTGTGCCCTTAAATTATTATTGTTAGGTCGGCTAGGATTACATTGTGGCCCCACTAGGATTACATTATGGCCCCATGGAATCCTATATATAGAGAGGAGGTTTTGTAAATTGTATCATCCAAGAATTTTTCATTTATGTAATGTATTGGAGGTTTCCCCCTTGAAGTGGCTTATTTCTAAGGCATTTATATCTCTTTTATTCTATTTTTGGAGCTGGTTACACAACATTTGGTATCAGAGCTTTGGATTCTAGGGTTTCGCTGCTCTAAACAGGTCATCGTATCATTTTAGCTATAACGTTTTTTCTACGAAGGTTCAGAATATAAAATGTTTAGGGTGCGAAGCAAAAATCTTGAGGAAACTTGTCAAAAAATTTTAGATCTTGGTTCGCAAAATTTTAGGAGATATGATCTGTGGAAGGTAGTGATTTTTCAGGCTCCCGAATTTCATCTCAAAGAGGCGATCATGGGAAAAGATTCATAACTCTCTCTCTGAGAATCAGATTGGAATGCTGTAAAAATTGGTCACAACTACACGAAATTTGGTTTCTTGGCTATCAATTTCAGAGCCAAAGGACAAAACAGTGACACATGGCAAGTCGTACAAGTTCTCTCTACTGAACCAGTCCATAATTAGATCATTGTGGAAGATTGGACACATCTTTGTCTTGGAGAATCCAAATCAGGTTAGACCTGTGGAATTCGAAAAAGAATTCATAGGGATACGTTGGTACCAAAATTCAAATATTGAAGTGTTGCAATCATAGAGATAATCTAATTTCAATATCGGGCTCCTCAAAAGCAAGAAAAAGGTGTGTATTTTTTTTTTCGAATTGCATAAGTCTTGTTTGAAGAATCAATTTAAATTGATTCCAAGGGCATATTGTAGAATATATTTTAGTATTGGGTTCTAAAATATGCCCGGTAAAAATAATTCAACGCCCATTAAGCCTTCAGAAGGCTCTACTATGACTCATGAAGATGAAGAATTGCAACATGATCTATCAAAATTACAAGAGCAATTGCACCAAATTTCGCTCTCGCAAAGAGAAACAAAAAATGAAATGGAAGTTTTGAAGAAAGGCGTGGAAGCTAAGATGGATGGCATGGAAGCTGGCATAGAAGCTAAGATGGATGACATGAAAGACAACATGGAAAACATGAAGAATGATCTAAAATCAGACATGGAAGTTTTGACAAAGTTGATACAAGAAATATTTCATAATGGTGAAAAGATAGTAGAAGAAACTCATGATGAGAAAAAAATAAATCGTGATTTCACAAAATCTAATATTGGCAGGAAGAACCACCATATTCCAAAAATGGAGATGAGGAAGTTTGATGGAAAGGAAACTGTAACATGGATACTACAAATGGAGCAATATTTTGATCTCCATAATGTGCAAAACACACAAAAGATACGCATTGCAACTTTACATTTAGAACAAAATACATTTGTATGGTATTTATGGCTTTTCTCCCGTAAAAAAATTTTCACTTGGTAAATTTTTACGGAGGAAATGATAGCACATTCTAAGGATACAAAGAGCAACACCTTCTTTAGCCAATTGATAAATCTCAAACAAAAGGGCTTAGTGGGGAAGCACATTGAGGACTTCCAAAAATTGAATATAAGGGTAACTGATATTCCAGAGGAACACAGGATTGATCTCTTCATAGGCACTTTAAAGGATAACATCCAACATGAAGTTCGCGTTTTGGAACCTGATTCATTTGAGAAGGCATTCAGGTTGGCAAGAAAAATTGAATGTAAAATTATGGCGACAAGGAAGCCTACCACTCACTTCTATAAAGAAGGAAGTGTTGCTACGCATATATTTCCACAACCTACAAGGTTGACACCACAACAATTGGAAGAAAAAAGAGCAAAAGGGCTTTGCTACAGTTGTGATAGCAAATACACTAAAGGTCATAAGTGTGCTGAGAGGAAATTATTTTACATAGATTGCGAAGAGGAAGAAGAAAATGAACAAGAAGAGGATATACACCAGGAACCAGCCATAGAAGGGGAAGAAATGAATCCGACCATATTGTGTAATGCACTGGCAAGAATTACCACTCCTCAAACTCTCAAGATAGAAGGACATATCAAGAAGAAAAAGGTAATAGTGTTGATTGATTCGGGTAGCACCCATAATTTTATTCATTGTAAGGTAGCCAAGGAATTAAATTGTTTCCTATACCCAGCACCAGAATGTCAAGTGATGGTTGCAAATGGAGGAACTATAAATTGCTCTGAAAAATGCCATAATATCAAGCTAACCATGGGGAAATATGTGTTGACAAGTCCAATGCTTTCCATTCCTATGGGAGGTGCTGATGTTGTACTAGGAGTACAATGGTTACAATCTTTGGGGACGGTAGCTTTTAATTTTCAAGAACTTTTCTTGAAATTTTTTTAGAAGGAAAGGAAGTCGAATTACGGGGTATTGAAGGGAAGCCAGGAAGGATAATAAGCTCTAATGGCATGACAAAGCTTCTAAAGAAAGAACAACGAGGCGTAATTGCACAATTATGCTCACTAGAAGTTCCAACATCAAAATCATCTATTTCTGCAGATCTCCAACAAGCCTTGGACAATCATTCCAAGGTGTTTGAAACTCCCAAAGGAATCCCACCTATTCGTGATCATGATCATGCTATTCATTTGATTCCAGGAAGTGTTCCTCCAAACATCAGGCCTTATAGATATCCTTACTTCCAAAAGAGCGAAATTGAACGTATGATTGCAGAAATGTTAGAGGCGGGTATAATTCAACCTAGTCAAAGTTCTCTCTCTGCTCCTGTAGTATTGGTACACAAGAAGGATGGATCATGGCGAATGTGTCCGGATTATAGGGAGCTCAATAAGCTCACCATTAAAGACAAATTTCCCATTCCTGTGTTTGATGAATTATTGGATGAATTACATGGAGCAATTTATTTTACCAAGTTGGATCTTCATTCAGGATATCATCAAATTAGAATGAAGACTGAAGATATTCCGAAAACAACATTTCGAACTCATGAGGGTCATTATGAATTTTTGGTCATGCCTTTGGCCTTACCAATGCACCTTCTACATTTCAAGGGTTGATGAATTCCATTTTCAAACCCTTCCTTAGAAAATTTGTGCTAGTATTTTTTGATGATATACTAATCTACAGCAGTCTTGGAAGGATCATGTTGAACATGTTGACAGGGTGCTCAAACTATTGCAGGAGAAACAATTATATGCAAAAACATCCAAATGTTTCTTTGGAGTACAAGAGGTGGAATATCTGGGTCATATTGTATCTCACGAGGGTGTTAAGGTAGACCCTAACAAAATTAAAGCGATTAAGGAATGGAAAGTCCCCACAACCATAAAGAAGTTGCGAGGATTTCTCGGGTTAACAGGGTATTATCGCAAGTTTGTTAAGAATTATGGGAGAATAGCAGCACCTCTAACAACATTATTGAAGAAATATGCATTTTCATGGACTCCTGAAGCAACTAAGGCCTTTGAACATCTTAAAGAGGCAATGTGTCGAGCACCAATCTTAGCTATGCCAGACTTCACAAAAACCTTTATTATGGAATGTGATGCCTCAAGAAATGGAATTGGTGTTGTTTTAATGCAGAAAGGAAGACCCATTGCTTTTCAAAGTCGAATCAAAGGAAAGTATTTACAGAAACCTATTTATGAGAAGTAAATGTTAGCAATATTGCATGCACTAAAGAAATGGCGAACTTACCTAATGGGTTGACACTTCAAGGTAAAAACTGATCATGATCGTCTTAAACACTTTTTGGAACAAAGACTATCTTTAGAAGAGTAGTAAAAATGGGTCACAAATATGTTGGGTTATGACTTTGAAATAATCTAAAAAAAAGGAAAGCTTAATGTTGTTGCAGATGCACTCTCAAGAAAGAATGAAGAGGTGGAAGCATTTCTTTGTGCCATTTCTATTATCCAACTAGATTGGATAGCCGAAGCAAGAGATGAATGGAAGAAGGACAAAGATGTATGGACACTCATTCAAAAGTTGCAGCAAGATCCTAGTACATCTTATACATTTAGTTGGAAAAATGATTCCTTATGGTACAAAGATCACTTATATCTTTGTAGGAATTCCCAACTAAAAAAAAATATTCTTTTGGAACTGCACACTTCTCCTTTAGGAGGACACTCAGGATTTTTAGAAACTTACCACAGGGTGAAGAAAGAATTTTTTTGGGATGGCCTTAAATCTGATATTCAAAAGTTTGTGGCGGAATGTTTGGTTTGCCAGTAGAATAAAGTTGAGACAATTAAGACCCCGGGACTTCTACAACCTTTATCCATTCCAAGTAAATATTGGGAGGAGATTTCAATGGATTTTATCATAGGTTTACGTAAGTCTGAACGAAAGAGTGTCATCATGGTGGTAGTTGATAGACTTACCAAGTATGCCCTTTTTTGTGCATTATCTCATCCATTTAAATCAAGTACATTTGCTACTACATTTATGGACAGAATTCAAAAGCTACATGGAAGCCCAAGGGTTATTGTGAGCGATAGAGATCTTGGTTTTACTAGAACTTTTTGGACGGAGTTATTTTCTTGTTTGGGTTCTCAATTAGCTCATAGCTCATCTTGTCATCCTCAATCTGATGGTCAAACTGAGATAGTAAATAAATGTTTGGAAGGATATCTTCGTTGTTTTGTATCTTATAAACAAACACAATGGGTCAAATGGTTACCTCTCGCTGAATGGTGGTATAACACTTCCTTCCATACTGCAGCAAAAATGACCCCATTTATGGAACTTTATGGATATCATCCACCATCCATCACATCATATTTAAGGGAAAATTCTAAGGTTCAAGAAGTGGAAGATCACATCGAGCATCAGCAAGAAGTTCTCCAACTCTTAAAGGATAACCTGAATTTGGCATAAAACCGAATCAAACAACAGGCAGATCAACATCGCAGCGAGAGAAGTTTTGATGTAGGAGATTGGGTATTTTTACGGCTACAACCATACAAGAAAATTTCCCTCAAGAAAGCTAAGAAGGATAATAAATTATCGCCAAAGTACTATGGTCCTTACAAGGTGTTGCAAAATATTAGTACTATGGCATACAAATTGGAGCTTCCTGCTTCTTCGCGAGTGTATCTAGTTTTCCATGTTTCATGCTTAAAGAAGGTTATAGGTGAAAATATTCCAATTCAAACAATATTTCCAGAACTTGATGAGGAAGGAAAAATAATATTGGAACCTGAAGTGGTCATGAAAACAAGAACTCTACAGCTACGGAATCGATCAATTTCAGAGTATCTCATCAAGTGGAAGAACTTACCCACTGAAGATTCTACATGGGAGGATGAGAATTTTATACAGAAGCACCCAGAGCTACTCAAGCATTGAGAACAACACTTTTTTGAAGGAGAGGGGCATGTTAGGTCCCTATATTACTAGTATAGTCCCTTATTGTTGTTAGTGTAACCCCCTTATTGTTATTATTGTACCCTTGTAACCCCCATATTGTTATTATTGTGCCCTTAAATTATTATTTTTAGGTCGGCTAGGATTATATTGTGGTCCCACTAGGACTACATTATGGCCCCATGGACTCCTATATATAGAAAGGAGGTTTTGTAAATTGTATCATCCAATAATTATTCATTTATGTAATGTATTGGAGGTTTCCCCCTCAAAGTGGCTTATTTCTAAGGCGTTGATATCTCTTTTCTTCTGTTTTTGGAGTTGGTTACACAATAGCTTTGGCTTAACTTTGCATGATATCATTTGATAACTTCATACTTTTGCAAAGTGTTTTTTTCTTTTCTTTTCTTTTTGAATTGCAACATGGTTGGTTCTTGTGATACAACCATATTTTGTTGTTGCATTCAATTTTTATCTTTGAACATTTCATAATGATAATTTGATTATTGTTACAAAGTATATTTCTATTTGATTTCATCATGGTTGGTTCTTGTGTGACAACCATGATTGTGTTTGTATCCAGATATCTTCTGAGTACTTCTGAAAATCCATTATATGCTCATAATAATAATGTAATAGTTAATATCTTTTGAAAGTATGTGGGCTTTTGAATGTGATATGAATGTGGAAAAATGTGAATATGAATGTACTTCCCCACCCCCCCCCCTCCCCCCCCAAACTGATGGTATTGGGAATTTTATGAAATGAGGAAAGGAAGTGTAATTTCCAAAAATTATCATTCTAGATTTTCAAGGAATTCTATGGTAAAAAGTTGGAAAATGACATAGCTTAAATTACCCTTTGGAAATGGATGAGATATATGTGTGGTGGTTGCAAAATTCTGATCAAAATGTTCTTCAAGTTGCTGTACAAGTTATGGATAAAAGAGTTAAGATGATTTTTTATTGCTTGTACTAAAACTACTGAATTTGGTGCAAAATGATGTTGATTTTGCAGCTGTCCTCTGATTCTACAGCTGCCATCTGATTTTTCAGTTTCCATCTGATTATGTTGGTGTCCTATGATTCTGCAGTTTTCATCTAATTCTATTGTTGTCATCTAATTCTGCAACTGTCATCTAATTCTGCAGCTGCAAAATGGTGTTGATATATTGTAGCTGCATATCTTCTTCATTTGCTCCAAAATGCTGAAAATGATAGTCTTCATGTCTTCAAAACTCATTGGAATAATTCCTCCTATGTGAATAAATTTTTTGATGTCGAACATAGCAGGAAATTTTTGACTTAGTGGCCACTAATGGATGCCACTAGTCAACACGAGAACTCACCATTGATGACAATGGGAATCAAGATGCCCACAAATATCTTGCTCGGTGTTGTACCTTAAGAAACAATTCCTTGGCTGTGAAAAGGAATCTGTGCTTAAGAAATTCATATAATTATGTCACAGAAATATTGATCCTTATTTAATCATCTCTAGATTTTAATCATTAAACCTTCAAAATAAAATGCTATAAATGTCCCACAATGCTATTATCTGCTGATATAGAATGAAATGATCAGAAGAAGAATGAAAGGAAAAAGCCCAAAATGATATGTTTTTGTACAGAATCTATCATCTCAAACTTTAGAAGAATTATAAGAAAGGAACAGTTAAAATGAAAGAGTGCCTATTAAGGGTTTTAACTCTTATTTACACATGCAAAAAGAGACATGCTGCTTCAATACTTCATTTTATTCAAAGACAGGAGATACATTATGTAAACTAGAAGACACATCAATATCAACGAATGTTAGAAGCTTTCTTTTCATTCATTAATCACTTGAAATCTCAATACAAAAATCATTGTGTAGAGGTCCAAAAACCGGAACCATTTCCTTTCTTGGAATCTTCTTTAAATACAAAATCACAAAACAGTTTCTAGCAATGAAACTAATTCTAACTGCTTTAACGACTTACAGTTACGGAGGTACATGCCTCAAAAAGGTCCTATTACAATTTACATGATTTTGAGAAAATAACATAACGTGAAATTGAAAATTCCTAATCTATAGGAACAGCCGCTTCTGATACGGTTGCTGAGTCAATGGCTACCTTTTGTTGAGATGTTGGAATTCCTTTTGTTGAGTCCATTGAGAATGTTTTGCACTTTTTCCATATCTCACTCTAGGTTGTTGATGAATTCTTGAAACTATGATATTCCAACCTGAATGCAACAATCTGACTGTGTGTAGGTATTTCTGTGAAGAGAGTCTTCACCATCCATAACAAATTGAAATGCCTTTGCAAGAAATTAAACATTGTGTCTCCTTTTAAAATCTGCGTCTTTTCATGCCTGTTATCCATCTTGATTTTTGCCAGTATTAATGAATCTTCATAAAATTTCCATGACAGAATGTTTCCTTTCTCTATCCAACATGAAGGTAAACCTATTCTTGTCAATTTATCAAATGATATATCAAACTTGTTCACTGTCTCTTTGATTCCTAGTAGTCTCTTTTCTGTAACTTTTCGGAGATCATTCTTAATACTGATTTTTCAATTGTAAGGTCATTATCTTTGCCCATAATTTTTTTAATACAACTCAGAACTGGTCTATTCTCAACATCAAAAATCTCCAAATTGAATTATTCACCTTCTAGTTGAAATTCTTTTGAATTTGGTTTCAAATGAAACATATACTAATTAAATTCTTCTCCTGAAAGGTTTTCAAAATAACTTTCCAATGAGTCTTCTGAGAACTGAAGTGATAACTCATCTTCAGAGAGAAAAAACGTTGGCGAATCAACTGCGTCGACACCTGTAATAAATTCCTGAAATGACATGTAAAAATCCGTTGACAAGGTTTATCGTGGATTACAGTTGTCTTCCACTTTGCCTCATGACGCCATTGCGGAGGCTCCTGGAGTACGGCGGAAAACTTTGGCTAGTCCCCCCGTGATGAATCTACACCATTGATCGTCGTTTACCCCATGGTTAAACAGGTCAACTGCGGGGGCACTTGATTCAATAACTCACGAGCTCTTTGCGCCTCCGCATTTTATCATTCGGTTATAATCTTCAATACTTGCTACTTCCACTCGGGGACTTGCTCGACGTTTAAACATGAAACTATAATATACATCCAAATAAATTTTAACAATAAACTTAATTTTCATCGAGATTTTAGAAACATTTCTTTTTTATGTTACAGTATAAAAAACATTATACTATAGCATGTACTTTTTCTGAATTTCAGAATTTTTTTTTTTTTTTTTTTCAAAATAAAATAGAAAAGGATATGCAGATGATCCACAACACTAGGTATGAATAATTTTGTTGTTTTCGAGTACCTAAAAGATCTAATGAACAAGGGACATTAATGCATTCCCATTGTTCCTCAGAAAGAAGACTTTCCATTAAGGCATGCAAGCCTCAAGGTGTTTTTGTAAGGACTCTAGATTCAAAGGACTATGGACTCAATAAGTTGCATTGAAGCAACATTTATTGTCGAAATGAAAAGGATAGGAGAAGAAAAATGGAAATGGGAGATCACAGTGGAAAATGAAAATGGGTAATAAGCATGTAAGTGAGTTTCTTGCTTTTATTTGTGGGTTAAGAGTAGACAAAAAGTAATGGCAAGTGTATCTGAATAAAGGAAAATGATCAACTAACTCTTGCTGGGAAAATAACTATGGCTTGCTTTGAATTTCTTGGTTGGATTTATAATTCAAAAGGGAGGAAAGGTAATGGTCTTGATGGTTATGTACATGGACATGTTCTTATGTTTCTCATGAAATCGGTCCTTCGTAGACCAATTTTGCACAATTGGTTTTCTTCAATGATCATTCGATCATCTGAAACCTGCAAAACAACTTGACATAAAAAACATAAGAGTGTTAAAAAAGAAATGGCCAATTCCTTTCTAATTCTTACGCAAAAATTTGAATGTCAAATGAAACATATTAAAGGAAAATCAAAATTGCTATATTCAGTCCAATTCATGATATCGATGACAATCTATTTAAAAAAAAAAAATAACCATGAAAAATAAATCAACTCCCTGTTGTCGAATGAATTCATGCAATGTGCTCAGTAATATGATTGGCTTCACAAAGATTTGTTGTGTTCTGCAAGTTAAAGCTTCACAACAACAATATTATAATTTTTAATGCCAAATATTCAGAAATCATCTAAATATTCTTCCATTTTTTTCTGCAAGTCATTGTCAAATTGAATCGTCATCTGTACTGCAAAAGCATGTTGTCAAAAATATTTGAAGCGGTAAAAAAAAATTACTTGCATGAAAATTTATTTAATTCAAATTTTGCAAATATTTTTCGCCTTATAAATTGCTTCAATAAATCGATTGTATATGAAAAAAAATTTATTTCTCATTTTTTATTACTTTGCTCCACATGGCATGTGGTCTAAGAGTCCAATTTGATTTAATAAATTTGATTTTAGACACATACATGTCTCATTCCCTATTTGTCTCATCATTAAAAATAATAATAATAATAATAATAATAAGAATAAGAATAAAAATAATAAATATAAACATAAAATATGTATATATTTTATGTTTATATTTATTATTTTTATTTTTATATGTTATTATTATTATTATTATTATTATTATTATTATTATTGATGAGAAAAATAGGGAATGAGACACGTATGTGTCTAAAATCAAATTTATTAAATCAAATTGGACTCTTAGACTACATGCCATGTGGAGCAGAGTTTTTTATTCACTTGGATTCTTCTGCTTTCAACTTGCCATGTTTAAATATTTCAAAACAAATCATTTTTCCCTCACGCAATCTACAAAATGGAGCTCCGAAGAACCCTAAATTTCTCTCAAATGGCTATGAAATCTAGTAAATCGCTAGATCGTTACCTAATTAACCCTGTTACTGAAAAAACCCATGTTTTATTTTTTCCTAATTCACCTCGGTTTTCTCAAAAAATGCATTTTAAAATCATGTTTTTTTAGAGTTACACATTTTTGGCAATTTTGTTTTCTGGCAATTACTTCTGCAACAAACTAAAATTTTTGTGGTTTGATTTTTTTTATTTCTAGGTTTTTATGAGTAATGGCTTGTCTCTCACAGAGAAGTTTAGATTGATCACCCTCATTCCAATTACCTGCAATGGAATTTGCAATCTTCTCTTCATCAACAGTTTATTCATCTGATACACTTTCATTGTCTCTCTCTACAATTGAATCTGCAATCTTCTCTTCATCAGTTATTTGCAATCATCTCTTCATAAACATATTCTTCATCCGATAAATCTTCATTGTCTATCTCTGCAACTTTTAAAATTGATTTCTAATAACTGTTGCTTGAGGAAGACTGAATATGGGAAAGAGAAGGTTCCTTTTTTATTGCAGTGCATGGGTATTTTCATGGATTGTAGGCCTGCACATATGCGTAAGACCAAGCCAAAGGCTGGCCTCATGCATATGCGTGGGCCTCCTTTTCATGGGCCATTCGTTGTTTAGACTTCATTTTTTATTATGTTTTTTTCTTTTCTTTTCTTTTTTAATTTAAAATTTTTATTTGTTTTCATATAAAAAAGATGTATGTTACAATATATATATATATATATAAACAAAACGATTTTTTTCAAAGAAAATTTGTGCACATGCAACTCAATAAATCATAAAAAGATTGAGAGGGTGCAAAACATTAAAATTTGCAGAACCGATAAAAAAAAGGATCATGACTCAAATGACGATTTTCAGTAGAATTGTAGATCAATTTCCAACAAAATCTTTAATGAATTTTTGAATTTTAAATTTTAAATTGACTGATTTCATTTTCTGATTTCCAGGTCGCAACGAGGCATGGAAATAGAGCATACTAGTCAGCGTCATCAAATAAATTCATATTTTCACACACAAATTTTATTTTTGATAGTGAAAAAAAAATGAAGTGATTCTTACTGCCTCACTGAAATTTATTCAAAATGAATTAATCAAAGTTGATTATTATTATTTTATTTTTTCGAAAAAAAAAAATTAAAAATTCTAAAATTCTAGCCAAGCTTGGTTTTATTTTTATTTTTCCTATATATCTAAAAACTATTTTTTTTATCTTTAAGTATATGCATGCTTCCAATGAAGCCACTTACGGATTAGAATTTTTGAAATGTTCATATCCAAACTTGAAAAATGTACCTTATTGTTTGTAATGATATGAAAAATTGTCTTGATTTCTCCATTTGTCGCAAGGATCTCTTGAAGAATTGATGAATGTTGTGGCGCAATTGCTTTTTGATACCATTCCTCAATGTAGTCTTTGGGTTGCATTCTAGATCCTTTGTACATAAATGGTTAATAAAAACAAAATAAAATACACTCTAGAGTGAAAGATAGTTCCTATGCACACATCCCCAGCAATGATGCCAAAATGTTGGGGAAAAATAATTCCCTCTCATTTAATTTGTCCACCTGGGGGTTTCGTAAATTTGTGAAGCATGCGTGTACTGTATGTGCCAAAAAATGTCTTTCAGTTTAGATCAATATAACTACAAAATAATGAAAACCAATTCATCTAATCTATGAAATCAATTAATGAAAATGAAATTCAAGTAACCTATGAAATCAGGTAACGAAAATAAAGAAAACAAATTCAAAAGAAAATATAGCGCATAGTCCACTTGCAGGAATTGAAATTTTAATCTAAGAAAGCATTTCAAACCATGTAAAGGAAAAAAAATAAGGTATGTTCAATCACTTCCGCATCCAATATGATAGAATCACCCGCTTGAGATGATGTACAAGCAACCGATTATACTTTAGTCTTTAAATCTAGGAAAACAATTAAAACATGCAAAGGAAAAACTCAATAATTGCATAAATTAGGTATTCAAGCATTTAGTTTGTAAATATGATAAAATAATCTTCTTGAAATGAACTTTAAGAACACCCAATTATAAAATTGAATGAGGTTCTAAACACAATGTAAAATCATGTAAAAGTAAAGCTCAATGATTGTATAGGTTGAACATTCAATCACCCAATTTGGAACACCTTCTTAGCCTGATCTTTTAGGAACATTCAATTATACAATGAATTGATAGTTTGATCTAAGAAAGCAAATAACAGAACATGAAAAGAAATTAAATAACTATGAGCTCTATTGCCTCAAACTTAATCCAATTGGAAAATAGATAAATCTATCCTTTGGACATGTTTTTAGAAAAGAAAATATTACATAGTCATTCTAAAACTAATACTAACAAAACAAATAAAATTTAATCTATAAAAGGAAGTAAGTCTCACGAATTTTAGGTAGTTGATCTAAAAGTATGAGATATGGTAAATCAATATGCTCCGTATGCAAGCAAAACCAAGTCAAAATGAAGGAACATTCATGAGTAAGGTGCCACAATCCAATTATGTATTCAAAGCTTGAGCATAACTCCAATTTTACACATGATTTGATAGGAGAAAGCTTCCCCTATTTATACAAAATATCATAAGCTATCTCATTAATGAGATTCCATGAATCTCTACCTATATCTTTAGAGTTACAATCCAAATAGGAAGTGATAAAGCACATGTCTTCTTAAAAATACAATACAAATAGGAAATGAGACACATATCCTTATGATCCCATGATCTTCTCCATCCAAATTCGAATTTGGCCTTAGGAGGCCACATAAGGGTATTTTGGAAACGTCTTTTTGACCTAAACATGGCAACAAACTCATTCCACTTGTTAGGTATAAGTATGTGCATATTATTTTCTAATTTTTAACCACAAACTCACTTAAAAATACTAGGAATTAATAAAGTTTGGAAAAACATAAATGTAACCAAATAGTGGTAATGGTAAGGTAAATATAATGAAATGGAGGTGGATTGAAGGTGATAATATGGAAATATAAGTGAAAATGTAATGGAAGTAAATGAAAATTTCAAGGCCCAACATAAACATCCAAAAACCTAACCCTAGGATATGAACACCACACTATGGGCCCTGTTGGGGTAAATTGGTACATCAATTTCCCGGGGTTGTAACTTTGGCATATGATCTTCGTTTGATGCAAATGAGACCTTGTTAGAAATATTTATCCGAGGAATATAACTAATAACAAAAAATATCAATGGAGGACTCAAATTTTCCAATGGTGATTTTCCAAAAAAATGTCGTTTAGGGCCTCAAAATGGCTCCGGAATTTTAGGACCTGAAAAACTACCAAAAATATTAAATTGTTTGAAAATTAAGGAAACTAAGATACTGAAAGAAACAATGGTTAGGGTCCAAGTGGAATATGTGGGTGGTGACCAAAATCCACTTGAATCATTCCTTCCCACTTAGGAATAAATGGTCCCCATTGTGTTGAGTTCCTCCATGAGATGAGGAAACTTCTACTAAACTTGGTCCCTGGTGAGCCACTTGCCTTGTTGAAGGAGTTGGCCTGCTTTAATAACTAGATATATTTGGATCCTTTGCTTTTGGGTGTTCTTGATATATGTTTCCATGATTTGATCAGTTATGGCTTGTTCCATTTAGTATGGGTTTAACTATGTTGGTGTGAGTTGTTCTGCCATGTCAGATGTGTTCAGTAGAGGTGGAAAGTAGGGCCAAGGTGGTGAAAATTGAACACTTGGTACAGAACAAGGAATGATGAAATAATGAGCTCATAGGAATTATCCCCTATAGCCTTTGTGATGGTGTATGGCCCATATCAAAGTGAGCGAAGCTTGTGGTGGGGTCGACCAAGGCACACCTTCTGCAAATGTAGCCACACTTTTTCACCCACCTTGATGTTGTGTGGCACCCAATGTTGATCATGTCATTTCTTGCACTTGGCATGGGCTTTATCCAATCACTTATGAGCCTATTGGCAGATGTGTTGAATGCACTCAATGAATTTGTTCACCTTGTCAGCTTCAAACTAGACATGATCCAAATCGGCCTGAGTAGTCGCAAATGGAATGGCTACATCAATGGGACATAGTTGTTGGAATCCCAAGCCCACCTGAAAGGGGTTGTGGCCTATTGATCTGTGGAGAGCACAGTTATAATTGTGTTGTACATAGGGGAGGCTCCCATCCCATGCTCCTAGATGCTTTGAGTTGTACATGCGCAGAGTGTGTATGCTCATCCCGTTGACAACCTCTATCTCACCATCAGTTTTGGGATGGAAAGTTGTGGACTTGGTGAGCTTGGTGTCCAGCATTGACCATAGGTTGGACCAAAATTTACTGAGGAACGTGTTATCCTGATATGAGATGATAGACTGTGGGATCCCAAAGTGTACCCACACTTTTTCAAAGAATATTTTAGGAGTGGCGTCTGTTGTGATATTCTTCTTATAGGCCGCCATAATGGTCATCTTTGATAATCTTGTGACGACCACGAAAACAAAGTCATTCCCATTCTTAGTAGAAGGAAGTCTTGACATGTAATTCATGGAGATAGATTCCTAAGATCAAATAGGGGTACGCATCGAAGTATAGAGGCCTTGCTTATTGATGGTCAGTTTGGCAATAGCGCAGGTAGTGCAGGATCTATTGTACTTCCCAAACTTTTGTTGAAGGTTCGGCCAATAGGAATACTTCTACAGTATTGCCACTATTTTCTCGACCCAAAAATGCCTAGTGACCCGACCGTAGTGAACTTCCCAAATCATCTTGGCATGCTCACTTGAAGGAACACAAAGGTGTCCCAGGTATAGCAATGCATCTTGGAGGTGAAAATTTGGAACTTTCTTACCCTCTAAGAGCATCTTTTATGTGTGGCCAAATTCTAGATTTCTCTTGTAGATAATCGGCCAACTAGAAGTCTCGTGCCCACAAGAGTTGACCACAATGGTTAGCACCATGATCGATGGTCAGTTGAGCTAGTATGCAACATTATTGGTGTTTCTCTTCTTGTACTTGATGTTCAAATGAAATTATTGGAGATTTGTGGACCACTTCTAATGGTGATCATTCTACAACTTCCCTTGTGTATGTATGAACTGTATGGGTCGGTGGTTTGTGTGGATGACCATTTACTTCCACAAAATGTAATTCTTCCATTGTCAGCAAGCCTACACAATGGAATACATCTCTTTTTCATAAGTGGGATACTTCTGGACTATGCCAGACAATGTCTCACTATGATATGCCATTGGATTCCCCTGTTGAGTAATAACTACCCCAATATCATAGTCCAAGGCATCTATTATGATCTAAAATGGTTGTTGCAAGTCTACTAATGTGAGCACTTGGGCAGAGAAGAGGAAATGTTTCAACTCTGTGAATGTCTTTCGTTGAGATACATACAAAAATAATTTTTCTTTCGCTCCTATCTTGGTTACTTGAACTAAGAGCCAAGTGATATGAGAAAATCCCAACATAAACCTATGTTACAAATTGGAAAGACCTAGAAAGTTGTGGAGCTTTGTTAGAGTGGTTGGGGATAACCGATCCTGAATGACTTGGATATTGGCTAAATCCATATGCACCCTCCGCTTATCAATAATGTATCCTAGATACTAAACTTGGGTCATGCCAAAAGTGTACTCCAAATTGGCACACAACTTGTGTTTCCAAAGTGCTTGGAGGACCTGTCGGATGTGGTGGAGGTTCTCTTCCCAAGTATTCCTAAATATCAGGATGTCATCCAAGTACACTACTACAAATGATTTGGTGAATGGCTTCAAGATGTCATCCATCACCCTCATGAAGGTTGCGAGAGCATTCTTTAACCCGAAAGGCATGACCAGCCATTTGAAAATGCCCTCCTTAAGTTTGAAGGCAATATTCCACACATCAGAGGGTTTGATTGGTACCTGGAGATACTTGGACTTCAAGTTTATCTTGCTAAAATATGTTTCCTCCTTGAGTTCATGAAGAAGGTAGTCACTCTATGGGATCAGGTACTTATTCCAGACAATGAGCTTATTTAGTGTCTAACAGTCAATACAGATTCTTCAAGTCCCATCCTTCCTCTGCACCAACACAATCAGGCTCCCACAAGGTAATGAACTCGACCAGATGTGACATTTCCGCAGCAGCTCCTAAATTTGCCTCTTGATTTTCTCATTCTCTGGAACATAGTGCCAATAGATTGGTCCATATGGAAATGGCACACCTGGGGTCAGATCGATGGGGTGCTTGACCTGACAGTGCAGAGGAACCCCTGCGGGTGAGGTGAAGATGTCCCTGTACTACTCCATGACCTTTTCCATATGTTGTTTTCATGCAGAGGAGCCTTGTCTAGAGTTCGTGGCCACAGTCTTCTTCTTTCCCTGAGGGAGGATAATTAGGAAAACAAATTTCCCATTTTTGGAAATGAGCTTACTGCATTGTTTTGCTGTAACAAAAGAGATGGTGGCAGGCCGTGCTACCTCCAGTATCCTGTACAACTTTTTTCCCAAAGTAATAATAACATCTCGAGGTCGTGACCCATACATAACATGTAACCTCCACAAGTATGGTTTTCTTAATGATACATCACAAACATCAAGAGGAAAAATTTCACATAATACCTCATCCATGAAGGGATTGATGTTGTAGGGAAGGCAACACTCCTCGTTGATGTGGAGATCTTGTTCTTGGTGAAGCCACCCAATAGTGGACGGTTGTGGGTGTGTTGTTGTCGACAAGCCCAGCCGCTTCACGACCTTTGATGAAATGAGGTTATTTTAGCTCCCGCTGTAAACATTGAACTACAGCAGGGAGCCCTTTACCCACATATGGGAATGGAAGAGGCGCTCCCCCTCCTCTGTATCTCTCATTTCCTCCTTCTCCATCTTCATGGTGGCAATGGTGGCGTTTGGTTCTGCATCGATAATCTTCTTCCCATTTTCATCCCCTTGTCAATTTCTGATTCAGAGTCAGAGAATGCATCTAATTGAGAATCCTTCAACTTGATCGCCAATGACTGTTGGGCCCGACACTCACTTGTGTTGTGAGTGGAGCTATTATGGAACTCACACCACTTTCCCGTGCCCTTCTTTGGCTTCGCGTTGTTGTTCTTTTCTTGAAACTTTGGCAGGTTATCGTAGGCCACCCCATCTTAGCTTTTTACTTTGTTCTGCAGTTTGGGTGCACCTTTCACTTGGTTCTGATTCAAACATCCAAAGTCTTTCTTCTCATGTTTAAACTTATGTTCAATCTTGGTAGCATAATGGTATGTTGCGCCAAGCAAGGAGATATCAAGGAACTCCATTTCCTCCTGAATTTATCTGTGCAAAAAAATACGGTACTTCAGCACCAAATGTTTGTTCGAATCTTTGATACCCAATTTTGTGTGCAAGGTATGGAACATATTCATCAACTCATGCACATCTTGATCCCTTTATTTCTACAGCGTAGTCCATTGTATGTACTTGTCCTTATAGCTCCCCACGGTATAGTATTGTTCCTTGATGACATCGCAGAAATAATTCCAAGTGGGTGTGACAAAAAGCAGAGAGGTTTCTCTCTCGTCATTTTTCTCACAATAGGTTTCCCACCAGTCGTTGACATGGGGGGTAGCTTTGAGGAGTGCAAAAGTAATATTTTCATGATTGGAAAAGTCATGAACCAAGAAATACCTTTCTAATAGATTCAACCACCTATGTATGACACCTGCATCTATCTGGCCCTCAAATATGGGAATTCCAATGTTTAATTTTTCCTTAAAAGGAGTTGCACCTCCAGAGTGGTTGCTGGATGCAGATGCGTTGCCAGCAAGTAGTCATTGAAGGATCTGGGAAAAGTTATCCATTATAGCATTCCTTTGTTTCTCGAGGGCCTACTTAATAAATATTTTTATAATATATCCTACTCCCTAATATTTCTTTTCATCTCCCATGCGTGGTCATCGGGGTTTGTGAGCCTGATCTTCCAAAGATTCAACCAGATCGAGCCCTAATTGCTTATACCGTGATCTTGTTGGGGACATGCAAAGAAGGATCGAGAAAGGGAAAACCTAGCTCTGATACCACTGATCCAAACTTATGCAAGAATGAAATAAAATATATAAATACATGTAAATGAAAATATGCAGTAGAAATAAGACATCATTTCATTAACATCACATAAGTGAAATATGCTTACATAAAGAATGGAAATAAAATAGCTAGGGCATTGGTAGCTTATCTTTGAGAAGAGATGTGGAGGGTACAGGCCTCTAAACTATGTTACAATGAGGCTCGAAGCCCTATTTATTATTGATAAATAATGGAAAAATGTAAACATCCAAAAACCTAACCCTAGGAGATGAAACGCCACACTATGGGCTCCGTTGGGGTAAATTGGTAGATCAATTTCATGGGGTCGTAACTTTGGCATATGATCTCTTTTGATGCACACGATATGTCATTTGAAATATATATCTGAGGACTACAACTAGTAATAATGAATATCAAGTTGAAGGCTCACATTTATACATGGTTATTTTCCAAAAAGCATCGTTTATGGCCTCAAATGGTTCCGGAAGTTCAGGACCTAAAAAATTGCCAAAAATAGTAAATTGTGCTACAATTAAGGAAACTAAAAAATTGAAAGAAACAATGATGGGGGCCCAATTGTAATAGGCAAGTGGCCACAAATATCCGCCTAGATTACTTGTTCTATAGAATATTTGTTAAGGAAATCCACATAGCATATTGAGTTTCCTTTCCATGGAGGTTCGAGACAATATAGTCTTTAACTCCTTCTAATAGAATCCTTATCGCCTTTGCTAAATTATTCTTCCATGCATCAATATTTTGAAGATATGATGCTGCGACCTGGGAATATTAGTTTCTATGAACTCCTTCAGCCCGGTGTCTTCCAAGACTACGTCCATCATATCCTTCCAAGGTATGTAATTCGAACGACCCTCAAGGGAATATTCAAGTCTCAATCCATAAAAATACATCTTGATTCTACTATTGGTCCTAAACAGTAGATCTACAAATTCAATTCACCTATTAAAAACAAACTCGTATTATTATCTTCGGTAGTGATTCCTTCTATGATACCATGTAGAAAATCCACATAAATTCAACTGATCTTGTAATATGCTCAAACAAAATAATTGAATCTCTTCTACAAATTACGGAAACGAATTATGATCACACAATCACATGAACAAGAAAGAGAAATAATTTCAATCACACAACACAAATATTTAACTGGGGAAAGCCTCAACTAAAAACCTTGCCATCTATATATTGCATTAAGTCAATAATATGAAACAATGCAATGCTTCTCTCAGGCTTGATAGCTCTCTACAATATCTCAGACTATCTCCCTATATCCCCAACAAGTCTGGTCCAATAATTAACCAATTTATCGCCTCTAAATTCCATTCCTTGTTTGCGCAATCCCTACAGAAATTAATCCTCTATTAATTAGGAAATTCCCAATTAATGATTTTTCAATACATCTAAGGCCTATGCTAACCTCATGCATGACCTGTACAATTTTATAATTATACAAATGATAGTACACCTCCCTTTAACTCCAATCGCAATTGGGTCTTCCTCAGAACTCACATGCAACAGATATTTATAGTGAATTATTAGTTACCACATTAATCATGGCATGTGAATTAAATCATATTTAATTCACTAGACCTCTCACTAGTTCCTCCATCAGTTAGAACTAGTTAAACTTATTTTAACTCAAATAATTAAGTTAAATAATTAAAACTCAAAATAAATTGTAACTAGACCCCCTAAAAATTAGAGAGAACTCTACATGCCTCCAATTTTACTCTCAACTCAAATTGAATGAGCTAACTAAGTCTTCCTAACTCACTTAAATTGTACAACATGTCATGTGATGTGGAATTACAATTTCCTTCTAATTTAATTAAGGGAAAATTAAATTAAAAGCCTCTTCTTGTTTCCAATTTCAACAGAAATATGTGAAACAAAGAGTTAAATATCTAATTGAAATGTTGCTAACACGAGAACTAACAACCATAAAAATCCTGCCAAATAAATTACCTGTGGCATGGATGGACTGTCGAAGTAGGCACATGGACATGGTATGAACTGCACTGTGGCGAGCGCTAAGGAAGGCACATACCATTAGTTGGAGATCCATTGTCTCCACCACATAATAAGTCGGTTGATTAAGAAAGGAAAGGCAGGTAACTAATTTAAGTTTACCCCATCCGATATCCACCGTTGATTATTAAGGAAGGGTTGTCAACCGTTGGATCACACCAAGTCGAGTTCCGAGGTGATCCATGTGAATAGTTCTAGGAAGCACATGGGCATGGATACGTGTATGCAGCGGATAAGGTAGAGTCAGCAAGGCACCATATAAATAACCTTCGAAATCAACCCAAAATTAATGAACTGTTCCCTAGGGAAAAATATAAAGTCTTTTATAAACCTTAGGATAGGGATAAAATATCACTAAAGAAATTTATTATGAATAGGAGCATTGTCTTACATTATTATAACCCATCAAACCTCTCTAATGTTATAATGAAGTTAGAATGGAAGGGTAAGGATTTTTTTTGGGTTATCTGAGATTAATTTATTAAGTGTAATGCATAGTGTGGGAAAATTGTTTTAGTAAGGAAACATGGACTTGCATATAGATAAAATAAAATAAAAAATTACTCATTTACTTAGGTTTAAATTGTGTAATAGTAAGAAATTAGTTGAGAAATAATTTTTCATGTGTGTGACATAATGGTATCAAAGTTGTAGATAATACACTGGGCTTATAAAGGAACCATCATAGTAAATAGGTTAGAGTGGAAAATGAAATGAAAAATAGATTTATGATAATAGTTTGTTTTCTTGCAGTATTTAACTGGTACAAGTTGCAACAATATGACAGATAATTCACCTCTAGCTACCACCGTTGGGGAATATTTGTACGTTGAACTGGGTGAAGCTAATACTTTGTTACTCGCTCATTTCGTGGATATGGTGAAAATTCTTCAACGGGAATTAGCACAACTCCATAAAAGTAATGAGATGTTATTGAAATCTAGTGTGAAATGGGAAATAAGGTTCAGGGAGTGCAATGAAAAATCTAGCCATAAAATTATAGATCCAGAACAAGTAAAAAGGAAAAAGGGTGAAACAGAATCTGAAAAATCTGAAAGTGGAGGGGATTTGGGATGAGCATTTGCAAAGGTACACAAAGGGAAGAAGTGGATGGAGCTACAAGGATAGTTTAGAAATATAAAACCCCCTACCTTTGATGGGGATAAATAGGAAGATGCAAAGGCATGGCTTCTAAATATGATTAAATATTTACAGGTTTACGAATAAGAGAGTAACTTGAAGGTCTGGTTGGCTATATAGATGCTACAGGACGAAGCTACACTCTGGTGGGAGGAAGTAAAAAGTGTGCATTTTCTATAAGAGAAGACAGTTTGTTCAGAGGAATTCTAGAAATAGTTTAAGTCGTGATACCTCAGTGAGCGCTATTATGATGATAGAGCCAAGGAATTCCATGAATTAAGGTAGGGACAGCTAATCATGGATGATTCTATGGAAAATTTCATAAACTTACTATGATACGTACCTTACATTAAATAAGAAGTCTAAAGTACAATGATTCTTAAAATGTTTAGCAGTCTCTTATAAAGATAAAATTGAGTTTGATAATCGAAAATTGATGGATGAAGCAGTAAGAAAGGCTAGGTTGTGTTATCAATAGTTCCACAGTAGAATTGAAAGTGGGAAATCATGGAAATTTAAGGATAGGATAAAGGGTGGGGGTAATGTAAAAGGATAGAAACCTTCTAACCTTAAAAAAATTGATAAGGACCATCAAAGGGAGAAGTTAAGTAAAGGAAATTCACTTCCACCTACACAATATTATTGGTGAGCCCTGATATTGCACAAATAATGCTGCAACCGCCAAAGGCTAGTCTACTTTACTTTATCAACCTAGGGTTCATACAAACTTGGAGGTGACAATGTTATATACACAACATATGAATTCTACTCATTTCATCCTCTCCTGAGCTCTACGAAAGGGTGTTTTCTAGGGTTTCTGAATGAAGTCTGTGACACTTCTAAATTTATATCTAGGGCTACAAATGATTCAAATCCATTATTCTATCAGCAGTGATCTGAATTTGAATGATAGTTATTGTTGTTCTAATTTCATTTTCAGATATAAAACTTATTCATTGATATTATGCTTGATGTGCAGGTTCCCTTGTTGCTTACGTGTGTCAAAGAGGTAATTAAAACTAAATTTTATGAGAGTTTTTTGAAAGCATAAAGCATGAATTTAAAGTATTGAATAGAAGCAACATAAATGACAGAAAACCACACAAAATGATACAATAAAACAAAGTTTTGATGAAGGATTTCACCCCTCTTGGGCTACATCTCCTTGGTCCAACTTCATAGCTTGAGCCTCTGTATTAGCTCAAATTTTCTCAAAAATCCGTTTACACACATAAAATGCTTTTGGAACCTATTCCAATGAGTTTAAAACATCTAAATATATCATAAACAACTATTTTTTTAACTCAATTTGGTTACCGGAAGCTCTAGGCATGACCTTCCCTCGTGGTGGGCCTCAGCTTAAAAAATATTCACGGAAACAAAAAACTATGTAAATGACCTCTTCTACCTCTACAACTTGTTCCAATGGCTGCAAAACATCCAAATCTGTCTATAATGACTCTTCCTACACCCAATTTGGTCAAAAATTTCCTCAGTTATAGCAAAAACAAACTTTGCCCCAATTCCTCCTCCAAATATGGAAAATATCCAGCTAACCCTACTAATTTTAGTAAATCCGCCTAAAAAGGCGCCTCTGCCAAGTTTACTGCCACTTTAATTATGGATTAACTGGTAGTTAGTTAATTTCTAAACGAGTTTATTGGGATGATAAGTGATTTTAGTGCATTAAGTGTGTTTAACATAAATCATGGATTAAACACAACATTAAATAAAAGTTCGCAGCTATTAGTTTTAAGGAATTGGCCTATGGCCCATTGGTAAATGCACGTAATGTTGGAGGGAAGGTCACGGGATCGAACCTCGACCCCGACCCTCCATACAAGATTTGCAATAATATGACATTGAACCTTATGTTAACCGCATAGTCCATAGCTTATATATAATGTGTTGAAATAAATATTATTAATTAACGTTTGAATAACAAATGAAAAAAAAAGGTATATATATATATATATATATAACTTTAATTATTAATAATAAAAAAGTATTTTCTAGCGCATAAATACCATGAACCCAAATTCAACCTTAGGAGGCCATTGGGAAATTTTTCCCTTCTCAAACCAAACTGACGAATCTCGGAGTGATACTTGTCATATTCCAATTGGACTAAAACTGAACAAGATCCCCTGAATGCTGACTAGGCTTCCATGTCATAATCTTGTACATGTTCTGCAATTTTTTAATAAAAAAATTGCATGTTATGAACGGTGATCAACAAACCATAACTCCTTCATCTGATCTTGGTTTTGAACGAAACGAGTTGTGCTGGATTCCTTGCGACGGGTTAGTCGCTATCATTCTGGTTTCATTCAATTATGAGAACTTTCATTTTTGAGCTAAAATACAAAGCCTCTGATCATTCCTCCCCACTGTAAGCCTTTTGGACCCAAAAATATCTCTTGATTACTGACTATGTGGATGAAGGCATTGTTCCCTCACCCTTCCAGTCTCTATCTATTGAAATTTTCTCAATTTCATCATTTGGATCTTTTCACAAAAAGTAAACTTTTTCCTTGACTCTTGTGACCTTCTCTTGCTGTCATTGACACCGTCATGCTGCAATAATTTTGAATTTGCATAACAACAGTCTATTCTTGTAGAAAAATCTTGCTCTACCTTGTTCAATAATCAAAGGAAACTTAGAAACTTTCTCACCTTGCACACTGTCACCATGGCAATTTTTTGTTGCTTTTGCCTTGTACTTGCGTCGACTCGTGACCAAGTATCTTCGCCATTTCCATGTACCTTTTGGAAACCAACAATAAGCATTTGTGGAACCCATGCCTTCTTTCCCAAGATGCTTTGTCGCTTTTTGTTTGACCTTTGTACCCTCTTGCACCAACATCTTGTTTCCAACACCACTCATCACTAATGTTGACAACTATAAATGTTTTTCACCTTCTTTCAAAGGAAACCTGTTAACATCCTGAAAAAACTCATTACATGCATAAGCATCCTTTTGAAAAGTATGATTCAACACATCTCTTTGTTTGATCATCAACAATTTCAAGTTCTAACTTTCATTCACTATCCTCTTCATTTCACTTGCATGTACAAGAGACAAACTTGTCTCCTTCTTATGCGCTCTAATTATGTACTCAATGCCATCCTTAAACAAGTGATACTTGTTCTCATGGCGATGAAATATAACTTTCCTATCATACATATAAGGACTTCCAAATACAATACCTAAGATTTCAAGCGACGCCACATCAAGTTCAACTTCATCAATAAAGTTTTAGTTAATGGAAAATTTTAGTAAGCACTTCCTTGTAACCTGCAAGTTTTCATTCTTGCATATCCAACTCAAAGGATATGGTATTAGATGTCTAATAGTTTCAAGGCCTAGTTTCTTAACCAAATCTTCAGAAATCAAGTTAGCTTGTGACCACTATCAAAAAGTGTATCAATCTTGGTATGTTTAGAGACAACTCTAATATGGAAAAGTTTTATTCTGGTGTCTTCATCATGAGTATCATTTGAAAATTTTGAAGAATTAGTTCTTGCAACATGTTTACCTTTCGAAACCCATGGCTGTAATTTTTGTCTCATCTCATGAATCTGACCCTAAGTCTTGTTCAGCTATAGCAATAATTTTTCCCTTCTCTTTGGATTTTAGTATGTTTTGTTTCAATTCTGGATGAAGTTGCCAACAATGGTCTTCATCATGGCCAGTCTTTGAATATTTCTTGCATGTGATTTTTTCCTTATCTCTTTTTAGAGAGCTATTTCTTTTTCCTCTTCCAAAAAACTTTCCTTTCCCTTTACCCTCACTTTCACCTTTCTCCTCTATGCTTTGTTTAACCTTGCCTCTAAGTGTGTGGCTTGTACAAAAACTTCATCTAAATTTCTTGGGTTAAACATAAGAATAGTATGCTTCAAATATGAATGTAAACCCCCAATGTATTTCAAGGGTGTGTCTTCGGAATTCAAATTTACTCCTAACAACAAAGCTCTCTTTCTAAACTCCTGGGTATATTCTTGAACTGTTTGACCCTTGAGCTACTTAAAAATTTGCCAACTCATAATATATTTTTGCATGTAGGCTAATGGATAAAACTATATTTTAATGGAAGAAATGAATTCAACTCAAGAAATGGATATCTTACCATGAATTCACATTTCCTCTTGAGTCTTTGCCTCCCACCAAACTAGTGCGGCTCCTTCTAGCCTTAATGAAGCCAACTAGATCTTTATGTTGTCCTCATGAAGGTTTTAAATTCTACAATACACCTCTAATTGACATATCTAATTGTCAAGCCTCTTTGCATTTACCTCGCCATTGTACACGAGTAGTTCAAACTTAATGTCCAATTTGAATAATGGGGTCTTTCCTTTTGTGGCTTTTGAGTGAGTATGAGTGGTGTTTGTGGTAGAAGTGGAAGATGATGTAGATGGGGATGATGAGGACGATGAGTATGGTGGAGATAGAGGTGGCTTTCCTCTGTTTACCTTTGAAATATTCTCTTCATCCTTATTACCATCTGAAGATCCTTCTCCATATGGAGGCTCAGAACCTTCTCCTTCTCTTTATGCAGTGAATGCATCAAACATGATTTTAACCGTTATTTGAATGTCCTTGAAGTCTATCTTAACATCCTCCTCTTCTGAATGTCCATGAGTCTCTCCAACACTTGACATAATGGCTAAGGATTCAAGCTCAACACATGATGCTTGTACCTCTTCAACCACTTCAGTTTCTTGTACGAACTGCACCTCTTCAATATCAGATTCTTGAGATAAAACTTGAGGTTCTTCAAGTGCAACTATGAGTGGAATTTTGGGTAAGTATGATGTTATTTCAACTCTCCTTCTTTTGGTCCTAATATTAAGACTTGCAACAATCAACTTCCCTTGACCTTTCTGCAACTTTAACCTTTTCATCATCACAAAATTGCAACCATTAACTTGCACAAAACTTCAAGCAACTATCAGGCAAATAACCTTGCCTTTCAACCAGGATCTGATACCAACTTGATCTGAGTTTAAATGTTATTTATTGTTGTGATAATTTCATTTTTAGATATAAAACTTATTCACTTATATTATGCTTGATGTGCAGGTTCCCTTGTTGCTTATGTGTGTCAAAGGGATAATTAAAATTGAATTTTATGAGTGTTTTTTGAATGCATAAACCATGAATTTAAAGTGTTGAACAACAACAACATAAATGATAGCAAACCACACAAATTGATACAATAAAAAAAAATTTGATGAAGGAGTTCACCCTCCTAGGCTACATCTCCTTGGTCCAGCTCCATAATTTGGGCCTCTGTATTAGCTCAAATTTGCTCAAAATGTTGTTTACACGCATTAAATTATTTTGGAACCTATTCCAATGATTTTAAAACATCGAAATCTATCAAAAATGACAATTTTTTTACTCAATTTGGCTACCATATGCTCTTGGCATGGCCTTCTCTCCTGGTGGCCCTAGGCTTCAAAAATATTCACAGCAAGAAAAACATATGTAGATGAACTGTTCTAGCTATGAAACCTATTCCAATGGCTCCAAAACATCAAAATTTTTCTATAATGACTCTTCCTGCACCCAATTTGATTGAATATTGCCTTAGTTATGGCAAAAACAATCTTTCCCCCAATTTCTCCTCCAAATATGGAAAATATCCAGCTAACCCTGCTAAATTTAGTAAATCTGCCTTAAAAGGCGCCTCCGCCAAGTTTACCGCCACTTTAATTATGGAATAAATGGTAGTTAATTAATTGCTAAACAAGTTTATCGGGCGGATAAGTGAGGTTAGCACATTAAGTGCATTTAACAGAAATCATCGATTAAACAGTGCCTTAAATATAATTTCGGAGCTATGAGTTTCAAGGAACTAGCTTATGGCTCGTTGGTAAATGTGATGGGTCTTACGTTGATTTTTCGTCGAACTTTGCAATAGTATGCCATTGAACCTTTTGTTTCAATGTTTTTATTAAATAATCCGTTCAACCCTCCACATTTAATACATATGCCAATGTTTGAAATGGGTCTTATGTTGATACTAAATAATTCGTCCAACTTTGCAATAGTATGCCATTGAACCTTTTGTTTCAATGTTTTAATTAAATAATCCGTTCAACCTTCCACATTTAATACATATGCCAATGTTTGAAATGGGTCTTACGTTTATATTAAATAATTCGTCCAACTTTGCAATAGTATGCCATTGAACCTTTTGTTTCAATCTTTTTATAAAATAATCCGTTCAACCCTCCACATTTAATACATATGCCAATGTTTGAAATGGATCTTACGTTGATATTAAATAGTTCATCCAACTTTGCAATAGTATGCCATTGAACCTTTTGTTAACCGCATGGTCCATAGTTTATATATAAATAAATATTATTAAATAAAGTTTGAATAATAAATAAATATATATATATATATATATATATAACTTTAATTAATTAAAAAAAAATTCAGCACATAAATACCATGAACCCAAATAATCCGTTCAGCCTTCCACATTTAATACATATGCCAATGTTTGAAATGGGTCTTACGTTGATATTAAATAATTCGTCCAACTTTGCAATAGTATGCCATTGAACCTTTTGTTTCAATGTTTTTATTAAATAATCCGTTCAACCTTCCACATTTAATACATATGCCAATGTTTGAAATGGGTCTTACGTTTATATTAAATAATTCGTCCAACTTTGCAATAGTATGCCATTGAACCTTTTGTTTCAATCTTTTTATAAAATAATCCGTTCAACCCTCCACATTTAATACATATGCCAATGTTTGAAATGGATCTTACGTTGATATTAAATAGTTCATCCAACTTTGCAATAGTATGCCATTGAACCTTTTGTTAACCGCATGGTCCATAGTTTATATATAAATAAATATTATAAAATAAAGTTTGAATAATATATATATATATATATATATATATATATATATATATATATATATATATACACACACATTAATATAACTTTAATTAATTTTATAAAAAAAAAAATTCCAGCACATAAATACCATGAACTCAAATTCAACCTTAGAAGGTCATTGGGCAATTTTTTCCTTCACAAACCAAACTCGTGAATCACTGAGTGACACTTTTCACAATCCCATTGGACTAAAACTGAAGAATATTCCCTGACTGCTGACTGGGCTACCATGTCATCAACCTCTACATGTTCCGCAATATTTTAATAAAAAATTTCTTGTTTTGAATTCTTCTGATTTTGAAGCTTGATATGAGGAGCTGGTATATTAGACTTGCAAAAGGAGGAAGTATGAGTAATAATGAGCTCATACGGTCATGAGAATGTCAAGGTGACAGTTTTCAGTGTAACAAATGGTGATTAGCAGACTAGAACTCCTTCATATGAACTCGGTTTTCAACAAAACAAGTTGCATTGGATCCCTTGCGATGGGTCAATTGTTGTCATTCTAGTTTCATTCAATTTTGAGCACTTTCATTTTTTAGCTAAAATGCTGAGCCTCTGATCAAGCAATCCAAGAACTATTCTACAACAAGAAAGTACACCTAACTACTGTGCAATGAAATAAATATGAAAATTAAGCTGGGATAAGAAATGGAAGAAACCTAGGCATCTTGCATGAAGTAAATTGCTGAATTGAAATTGCATAAAGAAGAGTAACCTAGAATCACAGATCGTTGGGCTAAATGTCTAAACATGCTTTCTAATTCATTATCTAATTATCATGCTTTTACTCATGCAGCTAATCATGACCTAACTATGCTTGTAAATGCATTTTTTGCATCTAGGAGGAGAAAGAACTAAGGTGGCTTGGGAAAGGCATGAACTCATGCGTGCAAGGGTGAAGGTGTCTAGGTGGTTTTGGCAGGTCTGGATGAGGTGGATGGTGGTTTCTGGGCTTAAGGAGGGGCCCACTGGTGCTGCTACTAGTGATGCTACAGATTTCCTATAGTGCTACAGGAAAGTCCTGAATTGCTATAAGAAACATTCTGAGCTCAATATGAGGCCAAACATGGGTAAGAAAAGCGTCTAGAAGGTGGAGTGAATGTGCGTTTGGAGGAGTGGAAGGTAGAAAACCCCTTGGCCAAGCTCAGAACCTCTTGAGAATCCTATCTTTCACCTCTAGGTTTCGCTAATGGAGTGAAGATGGAAAATCTGAAAACAAGGTTGATGGAGAAAAGGCTAATGAAAGGTGAGAAATGAAGGTGAAGGTGTTGGTGAAGTCCTCCTTTTTTGTGCTACTTGAATCTTCAAGCAAAATACCTATTCATGCAACAAATATTGAAAAATTTATGATTAAGTAAATGGAAAAGATGAGTTGAATTGGGAAAGAAAACCTACTTTAGCCTACAAACATAAATATATCTCATGATTATAAACACATTCATGACACTACAACAACCTAACTATTCTTTCCTAGAAATCATCAACTAAAAAGCAATTTTTTCCTCTCGAGAAGGTCTACCCTTCTCAAGCTCCAATGAAAGAGATGAGAGAGGGAGACTTGACACACAACTTTCTGGGTTTATAAACTATTCTACCAACCTGTAATCAAGCATAATCTATAGCAAATACAAATGGAGGCAGACTGAAAACAATAAATTGAAATGTAATAAAACTAGATAAAAACTCAGAAGCAAACTAGCTGCAATGAAATAAAAATAAAGAATGAATACACAAGAGAGACTAAGGCCAATGGATTGGGCTCTAACCCACAATCCTAGCCCTCTTACGCTAAATCAATGAAGCATAATCTGAAAACTCATCTTATTGCAGAAAATAGTCTCATTAACATGAAAGTCTCAAAAACCTATTACAAGAGTTAAGAGTCTATGAGCTTCCTTCCAAGTTTGAATCCTAATGAGCTCTTGCTTAGCCCTATTTAACCTAGAGGGTAGCTACCAAAAACTCTCTAAAACGTAGATGATGTGTCAACTTTGACTGCAAGTGAAGTGTAGCTTTGTTGCACTTGATCTTGAGTTTGCTTAGCTGCCATTGATTTCAAGCTGTTGGAGGGAATCGTGAGGATCACTTGGTTGCCTTTGGGAGTTAAGGAGCTGGAAAAATATCTCTTTGTTGTCTACTATAATATTTAATGGAAAAATATTCATAAAAAAATCAATATCTTTGTGATTTTCCTACATTTAATAACTCATGTTAGGAATTCAAAGTATGACAAGCCTTAATCACAATCTGCACTAGCAACATAAGGCCATAATATAATTAATTGTGAGAAAACTAGACTTAATAAGGCAAAAAGTTAACAATTAACCCCTCCAAATGTACCTAATGATGGAACTCATCAGTACCCCCCTACAAAATGGTTGTTCATCCTCTAGGAAACTTAGTCCTCCTTCTGCATTTCTTTCAAAGCTTTAATGGAACCTCTGACTTCCTAAGGAAGAAGTGAGGTAGTCCCTTCACAAGGGTAAAATCCATCATTCGTTTTTGCATATTCCCATTCTTTGTTCTACTCATCTCAGTATTTTCCATCACTTAACCCCAACAACAATGGTGGACTGAGTTTCAAACCAAGCCACTTAATCATTCTGGCCTACATTGCCCTCTTCTATAGTGGTGCTATTTCTAGGGCAGCCCTTAATATTTCTAGCATGTGGTACTCCATGTTTATAAGGCTCTGACGGAATCTATTCCATCTCCTTTGACTATTCATTATGCACTCATCTCCCAATAACCTAGAAACATCATCAAAGTGAGCCATGTCTTGAGCTTGTGTATTGAGGTATCTTTCTGCAAGTGCAAGATCTTTTCTATATTGAAATGGCTGTTGATGACTCCCCTAGGGCTGAATAGTTATGCCCTAATGTGTAGAGGTTCTTTTTATTCTCTTCCCATGACCCTTCTTACTTCATGTGCTATGGTTTCCTCATTAACCATCAAATATGCTAATGCAATTAACTCCATGTCTCCCATTCTAGGATTAGGGTCCCAAATGTTCAAGTCTGTCAACACAAGATTGTGCATCTAGAAATTTTCCATTTTTATCGTATTTGCCATACTTGATTGGCTGCAAAAGTCAATGAACTATCTGCAATTATGAAATGGTAAGGATCCATGAGAGGCTAGTGTTTTGATTTGAAATAGGAGCCACTTCTCCTTGAGGTAAAATGCATAAGAATATGATGGGTATCTATGTTGGATGGCCTCCATGCACAGATTTGCCATGGTTTCCATTTGTTTTTTCCTTTTGCTGGAGTTGCTCATGCAATGCTACATTCTTTTTTTGGACCTTCTGAAGCTGCTCTTTCAACATGAATTATCTGAGCCTAAAATCACAAAAATCCTTCCCCAACTCAGCCACTTTTTCCTTCATGGCCCCTATGTCATGCACACATTTGGATGTGGCAATCTTCATCCAATGATGAGTGCGTGCCCTCTCCTCTTCCAACTGATAGAGTGAAGGCACTATGAACTTCTAAGGGATCAATCTACCCACTTCAATAAATGTATAGTAGGATCTGATATTGGGTTGAGGGTTATGGTTTGGCACTACTGCTACATCTTTGAGGACCGGTTTTGGTGAGGTGGGCTCCTCTTTATCATCTTTTTCTCCCTATTTAAATATTGTCCTTCATCTTGTGCCTTGCCCTTGACTTATTTGACCTCTTTCCCATCTATGGCTATCTTTTATTCATCAACCAAGGCCTTTTCTCTAATTATGGGTATGCTAGAGTTTCCTGTACCAAAAATAGAGTTTCCAGTAGCAAACTATGTTTTTCTTGCTGAAGACCTTCCTTTGCTTGTTTCTCTATTTTTTCAGCCTTTTGAGGGCCTGTGGGGGTTGTATGATGTGCATGGGATGCCAATATTGTTGAGTGTATTTCTGACTAGGTTACAGGGGTCCTCATAGGTGAGGTGACCTCTTGCACCTTTCCTTCTTCTATCCTTACTTCATCATATTTCTTGGGATATTACTCAATGGAAATAGGGCTCTTAGTGGGAGTCTATGGTTTTCCTTGCCTCACCCTTTGACTCTTCCTAGTATTGAAATACATAGGTTTTTGCCTCTTCCTTTTTGTTTTTATAGGTGTGCTGAAAGTGGCTAGGGTGGGAGCCACTTCCTAATCTGTAATTTCTAGTGACATGCTGGTGTCTTGAGGGGAGGTATCACTGCCTAGAAGAGGGTCCAATCCTTTCTTTTTCTCTGTCTTTTCTTCCTTCTTCCCCTCATTCTTTTCTTTCTCTATTTTTATTTTCTCTGTGTTCTTTATTTCTATCTCCATCTCTTCTTTTCCTTTTTCATCTTCAGCCTCCTCTTCTTCTTCTTATACCTCCCTCTCTCTAAGACTAGAGGGAGAGTTTTGTCCTGTTTGGGTGGCTATGAAGGCTTCCCTATCCATGTCTATGAATGAGGACCATTATACAGGGATGTTTAATCTACTCATAGCATCATTCACTATCAGTTTTATGAGGCCATGATGAGCCAAATGCTTGTATTTTCTTTCCCTCGCATTTTTTCTCATGATAATTATTGAGTTTAAGAGAAAATTAGGGATTCTCAATCTCTGTTCTAGAGGGATTTCTCCTTGAAACCTAAGCTCATTCAACAACCTGAAATGGTACCCATAGACTACACTAAGTCTGTCTTCACAAGAAATGAATTTCATGATATGGAAGGCTACTTCATCCCAGGGGTATGGAAGGCTTTCTCTCCTCACTCCATTCTTGTCTTCAATGTATTATTCTCCTAAAATAAAGAAGCTTTTCTTGGATGCAGTGCTTTGCATTCTTTCCTTACCCCATTTAACTCCAAAGGGAAAAGTGGTGACTCTTCTTATGAGTTAAGGTGAAAGTGTGATGGATAGGACCCTAACCATAGTGGTGGCTCTCTCCTCTGAGTGTGATTGCAGAGCCACTACCAATTCTTGAGCTATCTCCTCATCAAAACCTTTTAAAAGCTCAAAGAAACCTATCCATTCTTGTTTTCTGAAAATTTCCATGACTTGAGGAGGTTGCCTAATTCTTTTAATATCAATGGGCTCCCTTCTGTTGAATCCCCCTCCAATTTTAATGGTTGTTATAGGAAGGTGGTGAGATGTTTGAGAGTTATGTGAAGAGTTATTAGAGATGATGGTCTCAAACAAATGCAATTTTTTCTTACCCTTTAATTGCCAAATTATAACTTGTTGTGTGTAATTTTCATGGAGAAATCTAAGTGTTGGAGGATGGAAACCACTTACCTATGTCCTCTGGTGTATTTTTTTGGGAGATGGTGGAATTCGGTATTAATTTCACCCATAGATGACTCCGTTTTGCCTTCTGTACCCTTTTTGATCTTCCTGTGGAGTTGCATGTAGAAATTCTCTGTTTTGCCTTCTATACCCTTTTTCATCTTCCTGTGGAGTTGCATGTAGAAATTATAACTTGTTGTGTGTAAATTTCATGGAGAAATATTAGTGTTGGAGGATGGAAACCACTTACCTATGTCCTCTGGTGTATTTTTTTGGGAGATGGTGGAATTCATTATTAATTTCACCCATAGATGACTCTGTTTTTCCTTTTGTACCCTTTTTGATCTTCCTATGGAGTTGCATGTAGATGACTCTGTTTTTCCTTCTGTACCATTTTTGATCTTCCTGTGGAGTTGCATGTAGAAATTATAACTTGTTGTGTGTAAATTTCATGGAGAAATATCAGTGTTGGAGGATGGAAACCACTTACCTATGTCCTCTGGTGTATTTTTTTGGGAGATGGTGGAATTCGGTATTAATTTCACCCATAGATGACTCTGTTTTTCCTTTTGTACCCTTTTTGATCTTCCTGTGGAGTTGCATGTAGAAATTCTCTGTTTCCTGTAGCACGATGGTGCATGCAAGCTCTTACTTTGATCATGCTCTCCCTGATGGCTACCACTACTCTTTTCTTTTCACTTCTCTTCGCAATGCTTGGTGAAATGGTGAAAATGAGGCAGAAATCACCTTTATGTCATTTTTAACTAAATTTGGAGCGTTGTGCTGAGTCGTACTTAACATGAGTTTTCCTCTTTGAGACCGTTGGTCCCACTCCAGTTAATGATTACTTAACCTCATAATCGACTCTTCGTACTCATTCACTCCCTGTTGCCTTTATTAACTGGAAACCTTTCTTCCTTTTAAACCTCTAAACCTCAACATTAAACTATTTTGGCCGATATGAATGCATAGTGAGAGGTGAAGGGCCACTCCTAAGCCTACTTGGTGATGGTGTGTTGCAGAATGAGTTGGTGCAAGGAGATGGAGTTGGTGGTTGTAGCCATGATCATTACTTTGCAGTATTTTTATTTTCTTGTTTTTTTCTGAGTGAGCATCTTTTTCTGAGTGAGTTGCTTAACACTAGAAGGAAAAGACCCTCTAGCAGATGTTTTTGAGGAACCCCTTATAAAAATACCCTAGACATCTGTTTCTAGCGGAGGTTCCTAGAGGAGGTTGGCGAGCGGATGATTTTGCAGATGTATTTCGTCCAGTGCTCTTATCACCATAAAATGCACCAGTGCGTTCAAGATGAAAAAGTGTCGATGCGGTTAAAAAATTGGCACACTAGACACCATGTGCTCCGTACACACCCACCCGATGCATTGTATTTTTGTAGAGTACCAGTACTTTACATAACTTCCACACCGGTGCCTCATAAAAAACGCGTGAAAACTGACACCGCCCGGGTCGCCCTTAAACACACCAAGTCGCCAACGTACTGGGCCACCCTCAAATCCCCATGCACTGAAACAGGGTTAAGTAAATAAAAAATTACGGCCAAAAAACCACACAAAAAATAAGCACACCGAGAACCGTGCGCTCCTAACATCCTCGCCCAGTGCGTCATATTATTATACAGCACCAGTTTCTTACATGTCTACCACACCGATGTTTCCGAAAATGTGCATGAAAATAGATACTGCCCAGTGTGGAATAAAGAAAAATTATTGGGGCACCCATAAAATGCGCACACCGATAGATGGTTAAATAAAAAAAAATTATGGCAAAAAAACCGTATAAAATATTGGCACACCGGAAACCATGCGCTCCGTACACACCCGCCCAATTCCTTTAATTAAGGAACAACACTGGTGTGTGTCAAGTTGTTAGTAACGGTGCCTCATAAAAAGCACATGGAATAGAAACCTTCTGAGGTGAAATGATGGAAATTCATCGGGGTCCCCATAAATGCCGCGCACCGGAAAAGGGTCAAAAATAAATAAAATTACGGCTAAAAAACTGCACAAATCATTGGTTCACTAGACACTGCACCCGATGCATCTTATTACTGTATATCACCTGTGCGTTACCACTACACTGCCCCGATGCCTCCTAAAAGCACGCGAAAACAGAAATCGCCCGGGGCGGCATAGAAAAAACACATCAGTACATCGATAAAAACCCCGTGCACCAGAACAAGGTTAAATAAAAAAAAATTATGGCCAAAAAACTGCATTTCTCACTTTTGTCAGTGCTACAGAGCTCTCAAGCACTGGAGGAAGTTATCATTTTTTGAGCCGCACTGAAATCCATGCTCCCATTGCACTTATTGCATGCACTGCTATTGTGCATTGCCACCAATCTCCAGCTTGAATTTTATAAATCAGTGGAAAAAATTTCTTTTGCAAATTGTACAGCCAATATGCCTCCTCGACGGGTAAATGTACAGATATTTTTCTTATTTTTCCATAATTAAACCTTTTAGCGGATTAAAATTTGAAAAAACATTAAAATTGACCATTAAAAAAAAATAAAAAATTTGTCACGCAGTGTGCTCAAGCCGTTCGGCTCACACTGGTTTGCGATGCTGCCTGCAAATTTACAGGTCGTACCGCATCCGGTTCTAACGGTATCCGCACCGGTTCTGGGGTGGTACCGCGAGGCACATTGTGTGATTTAAAAAAAAAATTAAAAAGTGTTGTGCGGTCATTTACTAGGCCGCACCATTGACAATGGTGTATCATAGCAACTCGATGCGTTGACGGAATTATCCACCCCGGGGCACGTAATTTTTTCAGCGCACCAGAACCGCAATTCGACATTGTCAATGGTTTGGGCTGGTAAATCGGTGCTAAGGGTATCCGCACCAGTTCTGGGGCAGATACCAAAGTCGCACCGTGTTATTTTAAATTTCTTTAAAAAGAGCGGTGTAGTCGGCTATCTGGCCGCACCGTTGACCTAGTTGAATAGTGGTGATGCAGTGCATTGACTGAAATAACTGACCCGGGACAGCTATTTTTGTTAGTGCACGGCTTACCGTATTTGGCCTGGGTCAACGGTGCGGCCTCTTAAAATACCGCACCGACAACTATGTACGGTGGTAGGAGGGCAGTGTGCTGACTTAGCTCTAATCCCCGGGGTGTATAGTGAAGTTAGCGCACCAGCCTCCTGACACTGCACGTAGCGAACAATGTGCTAAAAACATTTTCTAGAGCACCGCTCACGGTGCGCTGGATATCATTAGGTGCACCGTATCTAGTGCGCTCTGTGGAGAGACGCATCAGGACTGGTCCATGACTGTGTTTTTGGCGCACCAACTCTTGTTTTATTTATTTTTCAAAAAATATTTATATACGTATATTTGTAAATACATGTGTCATTTAATACAAAAATTGTGTTTAATATGTCAATAATTTAGAGATGTGAAAGGAGAGAAGAGGGGCAACAACAACAACAATAGGCGGAACAATATAACATGGTTCGCCTGTGGGAGGCAAGAGAGAGGGAGAGAGATGCATACCCTCACCCTATTACAGCAACAACGCAGGGGCTCCTAAGGCAGGTAGGCCTCCTCAAGTTCTATGAGGAGGCTACTTCCCTAAAGTCCCATAGTTTGTTTTTGAGACATCTTATCCGAAGGTGGAATACCCAGCAATAGGCTTTCCAGGTTAGTATCAACCAGTGGTACACACCCACTGAGGAGGATGTATATTTTATTATAGGGTTATCGAGGAGAGGGGTGGATTTTCCATCATTCCCCAACGTTCCAGCTGGTTGTGTGGTAGGGAGTCAGTTAGTTTACTCCTAGAGATACATTGGACCAAATTTAGTATCTCTTGCAGAGTTTCAGGTCGCCAGAGGGCAGTTATGTATTGGTGCGTTCAGTAATGAGGAGGTCCAGTGTCTCTCACTTATCATTTCGACCATTTCACACAACACCAGTGATGGGAAACACATTAGTTGCCAAATTTTATATTTTTTTGATTCTTTACTACAACAGCCGCGACTTGTCAGGTGGTCTGCCATTTTTTTGCGGCAGTTTTATACAGCATTAGATAGATGTTGTGCCCATGCACAAGGGAGGGTCAAATTCCCTTTTTCTTTAGAGTTTTTTATTTTTATTTTTTGAGAGGTTTCCAGAGATGAGGGCTTATTTTCTTCGGCAGCCTTGTAGGCCGATTACTCAGGCACGTATGCACATGTGGGGGCAGATGATGCCCAAGAGGGAGGAGACTCTTTTTCCAGCGAGGATATCAGATGATGCACTGGAGTTGCTAGCCAGTGTTGATGAGCATCCCTTCATTATGGTCCCATGTCCTTATGTGGGGTTGGATTGGCGAGGGTATGCCAACATCCTCTTCACAGCTAATGAGCCGCCAGATGATAGAGGTAATACTACTATTTTATTTAAATTTATTCTAACATGTTCTTTAACTTGTTTTTATTAAATTGTGTAATGAAATTGTCTAATTATTTTTGTGTACTTGTATATATTTTGTAGACATTGGCTCTTTTGATGGCGAGGAGATGCTGCCACCACCACCTAATCTAGGTGTGGATCTTGATGAGGATAAGGGCATGCAAAATATTGCCAAGGATCATCAAGAGGCCGGTGCAGATCAGAGACCTGCTCTTGCTGGTGCGCTGGTGTGTAGTCGACGTCTTAATGATGCTAGATACAGGATGGAGTTGGGCAACCAACTCATTCCATTGATTTTTGAGGCGGGCATCAGACCCACTAATTTCAGAGAAATAGAGGTCGATGATTAGCTATTACGGATGTGGAGAGGCATGATGCATGACATGTAGAGCCTGATGCAGCATGTCGTAGGAGTTACGACAGCTTTTATGCAACTGACGAGTACTGTTGCACGTTACGATTGAGCGAGAGCACGTGATGGACAATCTGCCAGGTGCAGCGTACCATCATCTCGAGGTCGTTCATGGCCTCGCACCGCGCCAGATTTTCATGAGCCTCCACTAGCATCTACCAGTTGTCATCATGGAGATGAAGCTGGACCATCAGCCACTAGTACTGATATTGATGTTGTACTACCACCAGCTGATCCATGACATTTATATTACAGTTGTATATTTTTAACATTATTCAGTTATATATATATATATATATATATATATATATATATATATATATATATATATATATATATATATGGTCCATGTATTTTATGTTCATGTTGTAGTTGTACTTAATTTACATGTTGGTGATCATCATGATGTGTATGTTGTTAGGTCATGTTAGATATGTTCATTTAATGTGCATCTTGCAGACAAATGTGTATGTGATAGCATGAGATGTATATTTGATGTTTGTGTACTTGTACTAATGATGTTAATATATAATGTTAATTGTGTTTTTTTAGATGATCATGATCACAATGATGCAGTTAGCGATTTTGAATGTGTTTTTTAGTCAAATATGATGTTTGTACGATGGTTATCATGAATGTGATGTTTATTAATTAATTTAATACCAAATGATCATGATATTGTAAATTTGTAATATTTTTATTTCTAATTGTATTTAAAATTCTAAAATTATAATTGTAATGGTATATATGTAAATTTCTAAAATTGTAATTGTAATTGTAATTTTTTAATTTGTAAAATTGTAATTGTATATATGTAAAATTCTAAAATTGTAATTGTACGTGAAATTGTAAAATTGTAATTGTAATTCTAATTCTAATTATAATTGTAATTGTATGTAAAATATTTGTAAAATTTTAACGATATTAATGTGAAATGAATTTATTAAAATTTTTAAATTTTTAAATTTGTAAATTTTAAGTAATTGTAGAATAATAAATATAGAATAATATGATTTATTGTAACATAATAAAGTTTAGAAAATAATGCAAATAAATTCCTATACTTTAGAATTATCATTATTTTATTATGATCTTAGATACAAAAAAAAAGAATTAATTTATATAGTACGCCATTGTTTTTGAGATCAACATAATACCAAATTATCAAGTGATTATTGATTTTAACATTAACACAATGCAAGTTACAAATTAATTCAAAATACATATTATATTAATATTTTGAAAAACCCATCTTAAAAAGTATAAATATTGATGAAATAACACATGTACCATATCACTCTCGGTTCTCATGATCACCCTCATTATATTCTAGCTCACATGGCATGATAACACTATTTTTCTCAAAAATATGTTTTGATCTAGGGTCATGTGTTAATACGAACCACCAATCCCTATCCAACACATCTGGGTAAAAAACACTACAAGAAAAAATGACATTGGTGAGGGTCGAAAAATGTCACCATAAGTGCATTGGTGACGGTCAAAAGAGCCTCCGTCACCAAAAATTGAACGTCACTAAAGGTGGCGTCGCCAAAAGTATAGGTGTTGTGGTGACATTCAAGGTCCGTCACCAATAATGATTTATAATGACGGATAGTGACCGTCACCATTTCATATGAGCAATGGTGACGGACCTTAGTGTCCATCACCAAAAAATTGAACGTCACTAAAGGTGGCGTCGCCAAAAGTATATGTTGTGGTGACATTCAAAGTCCGTCACGAATAATGATTATAATGACGGATAGTGACCGTCACCATTTTATGTGAATAACAACGATTTATTGTGATGGACCTTTATTGGCCGTCACTATTCATGCATATATATGGCGACGTTCGTTGACCGTCACCATTTCATATGAACAATTACGATTTATGGTGATGGACATTTGATGGTCGTCACTATTGATGCATATATATGGTGGCATTCGTTGACCGTCACCATTTCATATTTTAGTGAGGGTCAAAAACTGTCACCATAAGCTCATTAGTGATGGTAAAAAGAGTCTGTCACCAAAAACTGATCGTCGTCATTTCATATAAATATCAGGGCACGATGGAATCTAACCACCAACCTCCTGCTTATAAAGCAGGTGCTCTTCCATTGAGCTAGCACCCTTTAAAGAATCATGTGACATCATAAGGTGTTGTGTCGCTTCGGTCTGTCATTTGAAATGGGAAACTAACACACCCAATGCGGCAATATGCAAGAGCTGGAGTTATATGAAGCAAACACAAGTCAGGAAAGGAAGTTTGCATAGTTGTTCCAACATTTCCATGCTCTGTACTCTCATAGATTCAACAATATAGAAAAAATGTAACATTGCAAATGCTCAATTTAGAAGCAATAATTAATCAAAACATAATCTCTCAATGATCTAAGCCCTGATGATCTAAGCACTTTCCACTGGAAGACGGTGATAAAGATTTACTATACAATTGCACTAGAAAAGAACAAAAGAAGAAAATAAGATGATGGAACATGAAAAATTCATTTTCTTGTCCCAACAGAACATGACAATTTCATTTTCTTGCTCCAACAAGTTCATTTCGTCATAGTAGAAACAACATTTAGCAAAGCACTATGTATTGAATTACTTTTGACAACCACAAATCCTAAGATGACCTCCATATCCTAATGTCCATACAATAAACCAGAATTACAGGCCAGGGAAGGTCACCTTGACTGATATTTCCACTTTTTTCAAGACTTACCATATTATTTGTTAGGAATATTAAGTTTGACTTTGGTTTCCCACGTCCATTTGTAATTCACTGTCGAAAGGTGCTAAAAATAATATTTGCATCTATGTAACCCATTAAATGTTAGAAGGTGTCAACAATATTACTTCCATCTGTGATGTTCGATTTAACTGGGTGCAAGTATGAGCTTGTTTGGGGATTATAATCATACATATAGATGAAAGACAATCAAAGTCTGAAAACTAAAGTAGCACAAGACATTTGTTGCCAAAGATGTGATTGCATTTGCATCACTACCATGCCTTTGTCTTTAAGAGATACAAGACAATGTGACGTACTTCATTCCTTATGTTCCCTCCTTTTCTAGATTACCATTATCAGCATGGTGGAGTTTGTTAGTGTTCTTTTTTTGAGTGAACTTGAAAGAAGCACTACACAAAAAGTCCCCAATGCAAGGATTTCAGGAAGACATTACTTCTACAGAGCAACGAAAAAGGACAAACATTTGCTTCCAAACAAGTTAAAATGAAACAAGCATTCAATAACATACAATCAGTAAATAAAAAATAGAAAAGTTACTATGACAACCCCTCAATGACTGGCAACCAAGTGGAAAGCCTAGGCAGTAAAAGATATCAAAATTGAAACAATTCTTTGGAAAATTTATCTATTATTGGGAAATAAAGGCATCTACATGCAGAGAATTCAAATGAGATAAGACCTCAATAACATGAAATCATTAAAGGATTTGAAAACTTTGTTGAAACTTAAACACATGGATAATGATAACATATTAAACATAGCAAAACATGCTTTGTGAGAACTACATGAGAGAACAGTTTGCAATACAAGCTAGAGAGAAGTAGTTATCGAAGCCCTCATAATTGTAAGTCACCTTGACCATAGAAAAGCATGTCAGTTCCTTTCCAATCAACGGTGAATCAATTCCACTTGCAGAAAGATATAAGTTCAATTCTGATTGAGGCACTCCTTACCCCAATTGGGGCAACCTTCCAAAGTAAATAAGAAGTTAATGGTGATTAAGTTCCACTTTCATAAATGGCTACATTCAACTCTTGTCAAAGTGCTCCTTAATTCGGTGGGACTACAATGATTACAGAAGAAAAAATGACTAAAATGATTACAGAAAAAAAGGACTACCATGATTACAGAAGTTAGCATTGCATATGTCTCAAACATTTATTGTGGGTTCCACAAGATTAGCACAGTCATGGTGAAATGAATACAAAGGTCATATTTGATGCAGGGATCTAGAGAATTTACTGTGGGTTCAACAAGACTAGCGAAACTTAATAAGTTACAACTAGACTTGGATCTAAATCCTCATCTACTCAGTCTACCTTCTTAAGAAAGTGCATACCCTTTTTCCTTGGGCACACTGCACTTCAAGCAAAATTTAGTTGTTGAATATTTTTGATAAGAAGGTTTCTAATTTTATGTGTTACATACCATCTGTTCAACCAGGAGTACCAACATAAACAATAAAGGTTTGTGATTTACAACAGACATTTTCTAAAGAAAAAAGCATATGACATTTATAAATTTAAATCTAATAGGTGTTCAATAGTGCATGTATATTATTATTTTATAAATGAAAAAGACAAGATTATATAACAGTGTGTGGGAAATTTCCTTTTTGTCATCCTGTATCACTAGTTGGGCAACCCATACAACATTATGAATCTTAAATGTTTTGATGTTTATTTAGCTTCAGTAAACTTTTGGAAAATGTGGCAATCAGTAAATGGATTTCATCTACATCAAACTCAATCTTAGAATATATAGGCACAAATTACCTGTTAATCTCCATAGCTCAACCACACAAAGCCATTATCTGAATGAGAAATGGTTGAAGCAACATATGTCTCCCCCAACAATTCTACCTTGAGACCAGTAACCCTGTAGAAGAGATAAATTGCATAAGTAGAAATAAAAAAGGCCACTTATGTAAAGATCAAATATGTGACTCACGGTGAGAAGACAAAGACAGTAGTAGAGCATTTTCCCAACTATAGTTACACTAGATATTAGGAATACGTAATAAATACCCTGATGAAATCATAACAAAAAATAGATGGCCTAGACTTTGGACTATGTACACACTCAATAAGAAAGACAATTGTGCATGATACATCCAAAGAAGGACAAGCGCAGAAAATGGCTACAAGATTGATGTTAATACAATAAAAGAGACAAATATCAGTTCTAGCTAATTACTATATCCACTATATGTTTTGATGTGTATGTGTTTGTTGGGATGTAGAATAATTCATTGACTTGTAGCCATGAATGAACCAGTTTTTTTTATGTCAATAATCTGTAATCCATCTCTGGACTATTTACACACTCAATAAGAAAGACAACTGTGCATGATAGATCCAAAGAAGAACAAGGGAAGAAAATGGCTACATGAGTGATGCTAATCCAGTAAAAGAGACAAATATCAGTTCTAGCTAATTACCATATCCACTATCTATTTTGATGTGTAAGCATTTGCTGTGACGTAGACTAATTCATTGAACTGTACCTAAGAATGAACCAGTGTTTCTTATGTCAATAATCTCTAAGCCATCATGTAATATTCTTTGTACTCGTGTCAACACTAAAGGTAATCTTCTCTGGGAGCATAGATTGTTGTTCACCCTATTAACTGAAAGTATGTAGAAGTGTGCTCATAATTTTCAAGAGCCAACCATTTCTTGTATAAACTATATATATACAATAAATATTTCCTTGCACCCATTCCTTTTCTTCGTGCAAGACAACAAATAGATTTTAACAACTAAGAGTGAAGATTCTACAAACCGTTGTGAGTGCATATTGTATCACATGATTTGTTTTAGTTATTATAATCGCATTCTGCCCACACATAATTGATGAAGAAACCTAAGATGTCTAGGACTCGGCAACTTTAGAACAAACTCACTAGAAGTAGGCAACTCACAAGAAGCATGATGCTTTAAAAACTGGAAGACTTATTCAAGGTCTGCTTCCAAGTAGCCAGTGTGAAGGGGGGGATGGAATGTAGGATGAGCGGAAAGGGAAAGATGGAATGTCTAACTGGAAGCTTGATGTCTAGTGATACCCACAAACAGACACCTAGCAAAGTCCTCACTCCAAATCTCAGCCTATAACAGATAATTGATCAAATTCAAAGCTTTGTCCATAAACATACCATCCCTCCTCCTTCAAAAAATATTTTCCCTATCCAAATAAAATACATAGCTGTATATGGCCTTCTTCAGAAATAACATAACTTTGATATATCTAGGACCATATTTAATTTAAAATATAAATCAGGATAGTCCCCTTGTACATAGAACCCAATATACCATTCCAATTAAAATAAGATATGATCATAGCTCTCTAATAAACGATTCTAAACATGAGGATTGACAATATTTTGTTGCAGATTAACAATGGAAATTTTGTATTTTTTTTGTTGCTTTAAGAGTACTTTGGCTTGCTTGCCTTGTCCTTTTTGTTGCCAACATAGTACTATTGTTACTACGCATTCATCAACATCATATGTTGGTGCAGTGATGGCTAGTATGAACATCCATTAAATATTTGTTTATCCATTTTTTATGCATAAAACTTAAAAGTACACCTACATGAGGTTGTTGGCAAACCATCTTGCTTGGGCAGCAATGAAATCTAACCTCATACCTAAAAGAGCAATCACAATTTTTAATTCCTAAATTAGTATAGCAATAACAAAGGCTCAGCATGAGAAGGATAGTAGTCTTTTTTCAAGCTCAGCTCTTAGCCTAATAGTGAAAACATCTCAGCATTCCATAGTTCCATGTCACTATACAGTAGCATGCAACATACAGGCATAATACCCATATTTCAAACATTTCCCAATATGGAAATGCCATGCAGTATGACCAAACATACAGTTTGACCAATGATGTTACTAAGGCATTTCAGTACCTGAGCCCACCTCAGTGTGCAAGAGGGGCATGGGAATTGTAGGAAAATATCACCCTGTCCGTGACAAAACAGCAATAAGGGATTGAGCTTTGTAGAGTTCATCACCTAGGTAATTAATGGTAATATTAATTTTTTCTTAAAGTAAAAGGATAGAAAATGTAAGATAAACGAAAATGTCAGGTTTTCAGGGTTGGCATGATTGTTGGCACTGGAGTTTCTCATGTAACATTATGAGGGTCTGGAATTGCGATTAGTCAAGACCACCAAGCCATGGGATTCCATAATGTAATCATTCTACGAGAATTAATATAGACATGGTACTCCTAAAATGTCATTTATGAATATCATTCTTATTGTCTTTCATATTTTCTTAAAAGAAAATATGTTACTTGAAATATATATTTATTTTGTATTTTTTATATAACATGTTTCTCCCATATACCCATTTGGTAGGTCATGTTTTCAAGCATTTCCATTTCAGAAGCTTGTACACATTCCAATGTTTTGTGCAGCTTAGTCTTGCACAATATGTGTACTATATATTTCACAGATCACTCTTTAACTCCCTAACACTTATCTCCCATCCAAAAAGGTCAGAAATCAAGCAATGAATGATTTCATGCAATAGAGGTCCATGAAGTGTATATACTATATGTAGTGAATTTACATTTCTTCCAAATTCAATCTAAAAATTTGACAATTTTATGGTGAATTTAGCCTCTTCAGAAGCTTTGAAGGTAAAAAAATTACCTGAAAATTGGCATACTTAGTAACAGAGGTGTCTTTGTCAATATTTTAACAAGATCCATGTATACATTATTAATCTAAATTATATGTTCATAAAGGGTAAAAATTTCTCCTATTTGATAGTGGGATGTCATAATAGATCTCGGAAGCAGACCCATCACTAGAAGTGGTCAAGTCATCCAGTTCCCACATGACAAGTCTTGCAGCGTGGATAACCTGACCACTGAATTATTTGACATGCTATCAGAGCATCTAGATACTTTTTCTCACAACACAATGTCTAAAATTCAACATGGGTGAATACAGATCCTTCAATAAATGCCACTTTTGTGGCCACAGAACATAGAGGAAGGGCCTCATATGAAACATGAAATCAAGGTACAATTTCAGTTTGCAATGTTAGCTACAAAGAATACTTTCTAGGAACTTATTGCTTATCATTCAAGCTCTCTTATTTTATGTCTATTATGGTCTTTATTCATCAAACAAGTTTTAATTGGAAGGAATATAATGGAAAAAATCACAATCACTGGAGATGCACTTCATACCATCAAAACCCAGAAACTGGTCTCCATGTTCCTAGAACTTGACATGGAAAAGGCTTGTCATAAGTTAAGATGACACTACCTAATTCCAACCCTTCAGTTGAACAACATATATTAGCATAATCTCAATTGGGTTAAGAGCATTTGGTACTCAACCAATATTTCAGTCCCAGTTAGTAGCTCTCCAACCTGTTTGTATCCCACTTAAAGAGAAGTCAAACAAGGCTGTCAGCTTGTATCAATTCTTTGCATTTGATACAGATCCTTCAATAAATGCCACTTTTGTGGCCATTGAACATAGAGGAAAGGCCTCATATGAAACATGAAATCAAGATACAATTTCAGTTTGAAATGTCAACTACAAAGAATACTTTCTAGGAACTTACTACTTATCATTCAAGCTCTCTTATTCTATGTCTATTATGGTCTTTGTTCATCAAAGAAGTTTTCACTGGAAGGAATATAATGGAAAAAATCACAATCACTAGAGATGCACTTCATACCATCAAACCCAGAAACTGGCCTCCATGTTCCTAGAACTTGACATGGAAAAGGCTTGTCATAAGTTAAGCTGACACTACCTAATTTCAATCCTTCAGTTGAAAAACATATATTAGCATAATATCAGTTGGGTTAAGAGCATTTGGTACTCAACCAACATTTCAATCCCAGTTAGTATCTCTCCAACCTGTTTGTATCCCACTTAAAGAGAAGTCAAACAAGGTTGTCAGTTTGTATCAATTCATTGCATTTGATACAGATAATTCAATAAATGCCACTTTTGTGGCCATAGAACATAGAGGAAGGGCCTCATATGAAACATGAAATCAAGATAAAATTTCAGTTTGCAATGTCAGCTACAAAGAATACTTGCTAGGAACTTACTACTTATCATTCAAGCTCTCTTATTTTATGTCTATTATGGTCTTTGTTCATCAAACAAGTTTTCAACGGAAGGAATATAATGGAAAAAATCACAATCACTAGAGATGAACTTCATACCATCAAACCCAGAAACTGGCCTCCATGTTCCTAGAACTTGACATGGAAAAGGCTTGTCATAAGTTAAGCTGACACTACCTACGTTCAATGCTTCAGTTGAACAACATATATTAGCATAATCTCAGTTGGGTTAAGAGCATTTGGTACTCAACCAACATTTCAATCCCAGTTAGTATCTCTCCAACCTGTTTGTATCCCACTTAAAGAGAAGTCAAACAAGGTTGTCAGCTTGTATCAATTCATTGCATTTGATACAGATCATTCAATAAATGCCACTTTTGTGGCCATAGAAAATAGAGGAAGGGCCTCATATGAAACATGAAATCAAGATAAAATTTCAGTTTGCAATGTCAGCTACAAAGAATACTTGCTAGGAACTTACTACTTATCATTCAAGCTCTCTTATTTTATGTCTATTATGGTATTTGTTCATCAAACAAGTTTTCAATGGAAGGAATATAATGGAAAAAATCACAATCACTAGAGATGCACTTCATACCATCAAAACCCAGAAACTGAATTGGATTAAGAGCATTTGGTACTCAACCAACATTTCAGTCCTAGTTAGTAGCTCTCCAACCTGTTTGTATCCGGCTTAAAGAGAATCAAACAAGGCTGTTAGCTTGTATCAATTCTTTGCATTTGATACAGATCCTTCAATAAATGCCACTTTTGTGGCCATAGAACATAGAGGAAGGGCCTCATATGAAACATGAAATCAAGATGCAATTTCAGTTTGCAATGTCAGCTACAAAGAATACTTGCTAGGAACTTACTACTTATCATTCAAGCTCTCTTATTTTATGTATATTATGGTCTTCATTCATCAAACAAGTTTTCAATGGAAGGAATATAATGGAAAAAATCACAATCACTAGAGATGCACTTCATACCATCAAAACCCAGAAACTGGCCTCCATGTTCCTAGAACTTGACACGGAAAAGGCTTGTCATAAGTTAAGCTGACACTACCTAATTTCAATCCTTCAGTTGAACAACATATATTAGCATAATTTCAATTGGATTAAGATCATTTGGTACTCAACCAACATTTCAGTCCCAGTTAGTAGCTCTCCAACCTGTTTGTATCCCACTTAAAGAGAAGTCAAACAAGGCTGTCAGCTTGTATCAATTATTTGCATTTGATCAGCACAGGACCTTTCTAACATCTTGATATGGATCCAAGAAGCAAGAATCCAACAAGGCAAGGCATACAGTATCCAAAAAGTGAAGGTAAACCACAAATCATTTGTTGATGATACAATTCCGAGCATAAGCAAATAGCTAGAATATTTCCCTTGACATCTTTTGTGAAGCTTCAAGATCAAAGGTCAACTTTCAAAAATTGCAGTCTACTTTTGATGTAATAATCCCTTGGTAGTGGTGCATCTTAAGCTGGGCTTTATGTTTTGTTGTTACCATGATAGTTTTGCTAGGAAGAACATCTTTTATTTACATGGTATCACGGTACAACAATTTATTAAAGTGCACCCCTCTTTGGCACACCTGCTCATAGTGATTTAATTTTTTGGTGACTAATTGGTCATTGGAAGGGAATTATGGCCATATTTTAGCATGAACCTTTGTAAATGCATCTTGAGGTTGATTTAATTGTTCAATGGTTAAATGAATCTAATTTATCCAAATTAAGGTTAATAGCTTGGGCACCCTACTTCATTGGGTTTCTTTTCACACTTGCAAATGGAAGGTGGCACATTACTTAGTCATCTTACTAAATTTGGAACATATCCTTGTAGGGAAAACTTGTGGAGTCACTTCTTACTATTCTTGAAGGTGTATACTTATTTATTCCATGGATTTTTGGCATTGTCAAACATATATTTCAGTCCTAGACGATATCAAAGCAAAGTCTAGGCATAAATAGTTTTTTGCAAAATAAAAATCATCTTTTGCAGAGATGGTGAATTCTAGTTGACACATTAGCTCTAATCTCCTAACACTAAAGAAAATATGACATAATTCAAGGAAGCACATGGGATTAGTAGAAGAGCCACAATGCACCCCTAAGGTATCCCATCTACTTTCTAGAATAAAATTGACCATTGTAAAAATCAGAAAAGGCCCCTGTGTAGACCATTTCAGTTATCTACTATTGACAGATCACATCTTAGGCCCACCTAAAACCACCCAATTCCCAAATATTAAAATATGAGAAAAACACGCTCAATATAAGGTGTTAGTCATGTTCCTACTAGAATGAACATTAGATATATTGCAAACAATATTTATATATACTACCTGCTCCATTGACAACTCCAGAAGAATATCCAGGAATCATATAACCTTCATCAACAGAGAAATTCACTCGATGTGTCACCTCTTCTTTAGACACCTCATAATCAGAACCTGCTATTACAACACTGTGTGTAATTGTTGGTTGGTTTTCCTCATCATGGTGAACTGTGTGACTACTTTTTTGGTCACTTTCTAATGACTCCCCTTCTGTTGATCACCCAATTTTAGAACCAGTAAACACCCTTCCCATTAAATGAAACATCGTGATATGATGACTATCCCCATGAACATTTTCCCTTTCTGTTCCATTAGGAACAAATTCACCTGTTAATCCACGATCAGGAACAAAATCACCTATTTGTCCCTGATTTTCTATTACTTCAGCCACCAGTTCAACTTCACCTACAATGCTCTTAGTTCTATGGACAGAAACCTCAACCCCGTGTATTTTAGCTTCATGGCTGGCACCCATCCCAATACTTCCACCACTTATTCCTAAACTAAACCCACCTCGTGCTTAAAATGTAGCATTTCAGCATTTAATGTCCCATCACCTTCATCATTAGTGCTCAAGATTTTTTCTTTCGCAGTGTGTCTAGCATCAGGCTGCAGACATATACTATGTTCTTCTTGAATGCTGAAATTCAGTTTTGACATCTCATTTACCTCAGAATTCTTATCAATGGGAGAAGGCCCATGTACATCGTCATAATTACCTACTGGGAAATTCTCTACACTTTCCATAAAATTCTCTTGTAGACTATGATAAAATGTATCCATTGCAACAACAGAAGAGACATGAGCCGAATCTCTTGTAGAATGACCACCAATTGGTTGTTGATTTCTGAATGCTTCCATGGCACTTTTTTTAGAAGGATTGAGACCATCTACTCTAATGTCTATTTCAAGTGTTGCTGAATGGCTGGGACCTGTGTATGAAACATCTCTTCCATAGGATGCTCAATCTATAGCCAAGCTCTCTGTTGTTCATGTGCACTTTGATGTTCCACCAGAATACTGACTTCAATCATTGACTTCATCGGCATCGCGATTAACCACAGTTCCTTCCACACTATCAACATGCTGGACCGTGATTGCCAGCCTGTCCATTGTTCTTCCTCCTTCATCCATACTGCGTTTGTGAGCCTGAGGACCTCGTGACTCATATGATGCTGCATGATCTCCAACTTCACTGCCAGTAGGTTTCCCTAACATTGGATCCATGTCTTCTATAGGATCTTCCAAGGGTGAAACAATAGCAGGAGTGTTGAAATGTGTCGGAGGTGGCCCTGCAGCTATTGCTAGATTCAAGTACATACCTACATTCGAGTGTTATTTTCCATCAACTGTAGTTGCAGTTTCCTCTGCTTCATCTCGACCTTCAAAATTTTCCCTATCCCTTGAATCAATAGCATATCATCATCCAATTCCACTCGCTGCACTTACCCCACGAGTAAGTACTAACATTTTTCTCATCTCTGGCAAGATCATTCCCACTAGAAAGAACACGAGATGGACGAGGGGTTGTAACAAAATCCCATAGCCTAACAGTCACTCCACATAAGCTACAATCTAAAACTGTTGTTGAAATATTATGTTGAGATTCAGATGTGGAAATATTTTTCTTTGTGATTTCTCTCTTTCCAGGCTGTACTGACCTTGAAAACAACAACATGCTTGGGTCTGGCTCACATGTTGGATGAAATTGACCCTGACCTGGACCAACAGAACATGCATTTCTTGCTGACTCAGCTGAATGCTCTTCAGAGACTACCACCTTTGGGAGCAATCGAGGTTCCCACCCACATAAAGTCATCAGCCTTTGTGCTTGATGATGCAACAAATGTTTCATTTTAATTATTTCAGTGAGAACAATAAGAAGACAAATACAAGTGAAACAGGAAAAATCAAGATAATTTGCAACAAAAAGAGAACAAACCTGATAAAAAATGCTCGCAACCTCTTCTCAAGAAAATTCTGCTAAGGGCATATTATCCACTCTACCACTAGACTCGCTAACAATAACCAGTTGTTGCCCGGCTAGAATACGATCTATTTGTGAGTCCCAACAAAGCTTCATCCTGTCAATGGCAGAACCAGAGATGACAGGAAGGGCGGACAACTATAGAAGTGCTTCACACTGATCATTATAACCTCCAATTAGTGCGGATGGAGGGGTGGGGGGAAATTGTCCTAGGATTTGAGAACAGCTATTTCCTTTCCAGGGACATGAAACTCTATGGCTGTATCCACCTGCTCAGCAAAAGCTTCACTGGCACCTTGCACTTCATCACAAAATAAGTGGAATTTCCGTCAGTTCAGTCTCTATAGCATCCAATTCATCTTTTAGCAGAGAGATAGACTGTGGAAGTTAGCCAGTTATGAAATCTAAAAAATCCAACCTTAAGAACACTAAATTCAATAAGTTTATGAATGCTCCTCTAAAAACACATTCCTAGTTTCACATTACATCACCACTATACAACGCTTTAAAGTTTAAACCAAGTGGTTTTACTTTTTAACAAACATCTAAAAGCATGTGAGGCAGTAAATACTAACAGAAGATAAAACTTAAATTCCAGCTAGGTAGTCCATCCAAATGATATTACCCATTATGCATAAAACAGACCACTCCAACACAACAATTTCTAGATCAATCCGCAAGATATTGACGAAAGACAATGAAGGAGGAGGCTTGAGTGTTGAAATTAGCACCGAGCTATATGGAAGTGTCTAAGGTGGAGCAGAACCATTTTTTATATAATATATATTTTATATATTATAATGCATTTATATTTAAAAAATGCAGGACTCCAAATTAGTTGCAGATAAGAAAATAGACATATTTGTGCTACTTGCTAATAAGATAAGATAATTCTGTTAATATTCAACAAATGACAACAAATAGATCAATACAACTGCTAAGTACCAAAATATCAATACACTCATTTCGCCCTTTTCTCCCTGGATTTATTTTGTTTGAGTTTGCCCACTTACAACTTCGGGATTTTCCTATTTCATATTGCACATTCATCCATGGAATTGGTGGCTTGGGATTTACTCATGTGAAGTTGGTGGGAGATTAATTAATTTATTGTTGTTGACTCTTTCCTTGCACAATTCTTGTGGAGTTGTAAGTACCTCAAAGATTATTTAATTATTTATTGAGGCAGTTGCACAATGGAGAAAGAGTCCATTAATTAATAAAGAGTTGAGCTTCCATAGATCGCGCAACTAATAAAGAGATGAGCTTCAGGGAACCATTTTATGACACAAACTACATTCCACTACCACATAAAATGTAAACATAACCGAAAACACAACCACAACTATTAATCCACACTACCCAGATGGTTCAAACATCTAAGAAAAAAAATGCCTACACCTATGTTAGAAGTCGCTGAAGATTGCTTGGGGTGAAGAAAAATTGTGAAATGCTGGCGTGCACAAGAAACCAAAGATCAACAGTACTACATAAAGAAAATCCTACCGTTTTTGTAACCCAAACTCTTGACTCTCTTATGGAACTCTTACAAACAAATCATCCCTCCTGTTTCTACCATTTTAAACATGATTTCCACTCAAACGATGGGGACGTGAACCAGGAATACCTGAGTTATTTCCAATAGCTTTCGAGTCATTGTTGACTAGGAAAAAAAAGCTTATAGCCCTCATTGACATAGACTCAATTCTAATTTTAAACATGACAAATAATGAAAATGTACTTAGTAGGCAATTGTTGTCCACCCAGTGCGAATGATATGTCCATTATAATATTTCTTACCCATATCAAATGAGACTTGAAATTTGCATTGGATGGTAGAAACTTCTAAAACGCTTCCATATAAGGCACATCAACCTGACCAAAGAATTTCATACTGGGCATGTGTATGTGTAGAATCCAATATATAACACACTGATCTGTCCCCATTGTTGACAAGATACATAGAGAAAAACTTATCAACTATATACAATCGTTAAGATAAGGCTCCTCTTGAAATAATGTCCAAGAAAAACCAATTTGATACTTTCATTTAACCACTTGCTAATCAATAGTCATAGATTCATAAAATCAAAAATGATTGTATAAAAATCCAAAATGATGATCAATATTTCTCCATGCATAAAAAGCAATAACAAAGAACAATGGACACTAAGTGAGATCACCTTAATAGGATCCTTCCTTGTATCCTCTCCCATTCTAAGACATCATTTATTTCTGTTCTTCATGAGCCTCAGATCCCAAAGTGTTTAGAATCTATATAATGTTTTTCTTGGATCAGTGCTGAGCAAAACAATAAACCCATTCCCTGAAAGAAAAAACTTATCGTACCAATAAAAAATTAAGAATGTATGCATGTGCGCTTGTTGGTGAGATAGTGGCAGGGGAACAAAGTTTGGCATACAAAAGACACAATTAGAAACACTGCCATCATCCATCGGGCCTATAAAATAGGGTTCCTGACATCATGATCCCTAATCAAATTCCGCATACAAGATCCATGATCTTTTCTCCTCACAATCTATATCCTCTATTCCCCCACATTGGCCCACACAATATCTACTACTTTCAATAAGAAACTTAATGAAGCCCTCTTTTATCTAAGGTGTGGACTATGATGAGATATTTGCATCGATTCCCCGATATACCACCATCTGTTCGATTATTTCCCTTGTTGCCTCCCGGGGATGGAATCAACATCAAATGGATGTCAAAATTGCTTTCTTACATGGCTCGCTTAAGGAAGAAGTTTATGTAAAACAACTCGAAGGGTTTGAAGTTCTGGATTGAGAGTCACATGTATGCAGGTTGAAGAAATGTCACATGTATGCAGGTTGAAGAAATCCCTTTATGGCTTGAAGCAAGCCCCTGGGGCTTGGTATGAGAGGGTCGAAAACTATCTTATGAAGTTGGGATTTACAAGAAGTGAAGTTTATCTGAACCTTTACTTCCAGGTTGAAAATGATAGGCCTTTCATTTTTGTGCTCTATGTGAACGATCTCTTTCTGACAGGTGTAGACCCTCTCATTCATCAATGCAAGAGGGATTTGGCTTCCGCATTCGAGATGAAAGACCTAGGACTGATGCACTACTTCCTAGGCTTGGAGGTCTGACAAAAGCCATGTGAGGTTTTCCTTTCTCAAGGAAAATATATTGTGAAGTTGCTCAAAAGATTTCGGATGTTGGACTACAAGTCTTATGAGGAAGTGTTGTTGGGCCCGATTTGGGAAATCCTTCCGAGTATCGTCAACTCATGGGGGCCTTGATGTTCTTGGTGAACTCCTGTTCTGACATATGCTTTGCAGTGACTACGTTGAGTCAATTATGGTCGAGCCTCATCACATACTTTGCATTGCTGCAAAGAATCTTTTGAGATATATTCGAGGCACAATCAACTATGGATTGACATACACTGTCGGGAATTTGAGGCTCCATGGATATATTGATGTTGACTGGGCTAGCAGTGTGGTGGATTGTAACAGGCTAACAACACATCTGGATGTTGCTTCTCACTAGGTTCTGCTTCAATATCCTGGATGAGCAGAAGCAAAAATTGGTTGCTTTGAACACCGCTGGGGCCAAATACATTGCAGCTAGTATAGCTTGTTGTGAAGTTCTTTGGTTGAGAAATATCTTTAGTGAATTTTTGAGCATGTGTTGGATACCACCGTAATATTCTGCGACAACCAAAGTGGGATTCTCCTTTCAGAGAATTCCATGTTCCACGACCACTCCAAGAATATTGATATTAGGTACCACTTTATCCGAGATATGGTACAACAGGGAGCAGTAAGGCTCCATCACATTGGAACTTACGAGTAGATCGTAGATATTCTCACGAATCCCCTAGGGAAGGTCAAATTCTTAACCTTCCGTGAGAGACTTGGAGTCGTGGAAAGACCCTCCTATGAGGGTCCCACATGAGTTGGACATTGAGCTCTAGGAGCTCCGGGGGGCTTGGGGGTACTTCGTGGAGCTATGAGCAACCATAAGGTGAATGGTTCACCTTTCCCTAGTGGTACGATGTGTATAGGGTGAGTGGTTCACCTTCCCCTGTGATACCCATTTTTTTGGTTGATATATGAGCAGGATGAGTGGTTCACCTTCTCCTTGTGATGCTCTAACAGACATCCTACCCATGTAGTCTGAGACTTATGGGAAGTACCTCTCATTTGGCCAATGAGTTGGGAAATTAGGATAGAGACCATAGCACTACCGATGGACGCTTCGTGTACTATCGTACACCCTATGCTAGGATGTATGGTGTTCAACAACTTGATCTGGGATCAAGTCTGATTGAGGTTTTACCTCTAGCCTGACTTTGGGTCAGTGGAGAGTCGCAAGGTCTTGTGACTCACTCTCAATCAATTCTTCTTCATTATTTCTTAATAGTTCAACAGAGAAATGCAGGGATGACAGAGATGGTACAAGTTGACAGATGGATTGGCAGGTGGATTTCTCCCTAGTTGAAAGAGAGTGTTAAAATTGGCAACTGGGGCCAAACTCTGCCTTGGACAACTCATATGATGGAGATGATATATTTATTGGATTTATCTTTCCGAGAGGTGCAATATTGATCTAAAGATCATCTTGTTTGGATGAGCAGAAGTGTGATTTTGAATTTATTTTCTCACACATGTGGAAATTGTCAAGGTCTGCCGGAATCTAATGTAGGCTCCTGAAGCCCCAATAGATGTGTATCCACCCTCAAAGAATTGTATAAATAAGAGAGACCCTCCCCTAATTTGGAAATCATCTCATTACACAGCATTCTCTCTCCTCTCTTGATTGGGTCGTACAACAAGGAGAAGCTCTCCCTCACGTGTGAAATCAGAAGACTAAAAAACGCAGGAGGACTTTAGGATTGTTTTTAGGGCTGATTGCAGGAGCGTTGACCAGCGTTTACCGAGGGTCAACACCTCTCTTTTGACTGTGGTTTTAGGTAGTTCATCTGATTTCTTGAGGCCGCATTGGCTGGCACATATCCCGAAGCATTTGGATAAGTTTGACCAAAGTTGACTTCAGCGTTGACTTCTATTTTGACCGCAGAAATTATAGCAACGTTGACTGGGTTTGACTTCCCTGTTTTGGGCTAACTTTCTCTCTCCTGGAAGACCGAATTTGTTTGTTGTTGACCGAGCTGCATGGAGGAGGATTTATTGCTGATTTGACCAGCGTTGTCTTTCTGGTTAGGGCTTCTAGTTAACTGCTATTTATTGTTGATATCATTATGTCAGAGTTGATTTGACAGTGTTGGGCATGTAAAATTGTATTTTGTACTCTCTCTCTCTACTGAATTATTGAAGAATAATAAGAAGAATTTGATCAAAGGGTTTCCCCCACATTGGGGTTTTTCCTTGGCATTCGCCAAATAATGTGTCTTGTCTTGGCTTGTCTTATGCTTATTGTTTATGTTCTATCTGCATTTACTATCAATGTTAATGTGATTTCTAATCTGGAAATGGATATTGGGCTAATAAGGAAAATTGAAGTTAATTGCACTTAAGCATAGAACATACCATTGTTATCTAAAATTAACACCACTACTTGGAAAGCAGGAAAAAATCCACCATAAATATCAAATTAGAATAAAATGAGCTTTTAAAACTTAAAGAAAAAATGAAAAACCCCCTAGTATAAAGCACTAAATAAGTAAGCCATATAATCAGGATCAAGATTCACTAATTAAAGAAGATAGGAAAATTAACTGACAGAAATATTACAAAACATTTAATTCTAAACATTTAACTTTATAATCTACCTAGGTTAAAAATAGCACAAACCTAGAACAATTCCATTCATAGTTGGGAAAAAATGTCAAGTTTTCAGAGTACTGCTAGAGACCATAATTCAGCTCAACCCTGCTGCTGAAGCGAAGTCTGACTCCCTGATGGCAATTCAAATTCAGAAACAACAAACCTACAAGGCCTTGTTGCTGAAGCGAAGTCTGACTCCCTAATGACAAGTCAAACTCAAGAACAACAAACCTGCAAGTACTCATGGGTGACAACCTGACCTGCAAGTAACTTGCAGGTTATTCACTACCTAACAAATCCAACTTGTGGGAAGATCGTGAAATCACCCACATCAAACTAAACACCAAAAAGGAGATGAAAAACCCTCATTTGTGACTAACTTTTCCTGCTAAGTTGTTGCAAGGTCTCAGTCCAACTCTTGCACTCCAGCCTCACTAGGTCCTTTGCCAAGCTGAATTTTTCAGCGTTGATTCCATTATACCACACAAATATATTATGTGCATGGAATGTATTCCACTTAAATTTCAAAAATATTTTCAATCTCTTGCATGTTCGTGAGATTATCGATCTCATCAGAAGCATTCCAAATTCTTTTAAAAAAAGAATTCCACCCAATTCCCCTAAAATGCCTTGTAAACAAGAAACTGGATTAGTATTAAGAACATCACACATATTACAGACCAACAAATTTCTTCAAGAGACACTTTCTAAGGCCATGCACTATTTATGAGGCCTCTACTCGCATTGATTAGCCTGTTATTCCCTTCCTATGGAGAGCACAATGTAAGGCTCATAGACCTCTGTTTTAAATTTAAATCGTATTGAGAATAATCAAATATCTTCCTTTAATTTCCAATTTACATATGTAATTTGTAGCTATTTTGGTTGCGAATTGATGTGGTATTTTGAGGAAATTTCTTACTGTTGAATCACAGTGATCTTATTTTTGTGTTAATAAAAATAAATTTTGGGAAAAACAGTTTTTGAAAAAATTTTGGAGATCATTCCATCATAATTTAAACAATCGAACCACAAAAAAAGGGGAAAACAAAGGGGATTGCAGTCGACCAGGGTTCAAGCGCGTGGGAAATAAAAACATAATGAAAATTAATTGGTTTGCATGGAACCTGTTATGGCCCAAAAACAAAAACCGTAAAGAGTCAATTCTCAGGAAATTAATGACAGAAAAGAAATAAATCGAATACTGACCGCGAAATGGGCGAGATTGAAAATGGTCCAAGCTGTGTCAGCAGTGCATCCGAATAGAGAGAATATGATGATCCTTGTGAAGAAGAGTATCAGAATTTAGGTCGTCCACACGCCGGGATACATGAACCATGATGTGTTCTTGTTCAAATCCGACAGAGGCACCGCTGCACGTACAGGTTCCCCATCCCCATGTCTGGGAAGCTCAAGCCGCCTTCCGCCATAGATGAATTGATCAAATGAAAAATGATCTCCCACTTTTCCCTCTTTCTCTCTTCTCGGAATGATACACAACCCCTCCTTCCGATTTAACCAATCTAAAGCATATACATTGCGTGGTTTGGAGCCAATTTTAGTAAATATAAAGATAGCAATGACGATGCATGTTCTTTAGCTTTTAGCTATTTTGAGTACCATTTTAATCAGTTTAAAATTAAACTAGAGTACCATTCTTAGATTAAAATGAAATTATTGAAATTATTTTTTATACCTCTATAGCATCTCGTTATAAGGATTCAAAATCAGATTCCCTAGGTTTTTCTTTTCAAATATTTAAGATTTTAGTGGATAAGCTATGTTTCTTACAAACAAAGCAATAAAGTAAATGGAGGTCCTTAAAAAAATGAGGGTTTATATGTTCAAGCCATCCTTTAAGTTCACTTGTGTTTTATCAAACATGAAAGAACGTTGTGATATTCATAATCAACACATGTCACGATACTCCCAATTTATGTGATATCAAAGCAAAGGATGAGATGTAAAGGGACTTATTCACCATCTTCACACATGTTAGACTTAACTCTTAATTGGCATTTTTAATCCTTCGTGTCACATATCAGGACTCAAGTGGGATAATGGAGCAGTTTGTGAGTGGTCTTGGTGACATAGTTTGATGGCAATTAGGTTTAAACCTATATTCCTTCTTGGTAAGAACTTCTCAATGTCTATGGCTTTTTCTTTAGAACTTTTATCTTATGGTAAATGTTTTGATGGTTTTTCGATACCCTATCAATGTTTTATTTTGGAGAATCCTATATTTTTCGTGATGTCTAGGTTCTAGGTGTTTGTGGCCTCGGGATTCTTTTGGGTTGTTTGGACTAGTTGTTGGACTCTACATACCATACCTTGCCTACCCTACTCTATCCCCCTAGCACAATTCTTGTTTGCAAGTACACCCTAAAGAAATATATCAATTATTTTATAGGACTCTCATTTTTGGGCACTTCGTAGTTCCCTCCGAATTGGGAAATATCTCCTAAAGATGCACTAAAGTGAAACCCAGGAATTTAATAGAGAGCTCTATAGACATGATGAATCTATCAAAAAAAATAGAATCTCAATTTTCTTAGTAACCACCAAGGTTTGTGAAAATGAACATCAATGTATTTATCAACATGCTTTGGTCATGGACACCCTAGTTTAACAAAAGTAACAAATAAAAATGTTGGAAATAGAATATTTTCATGCTAAGAAACATGGTTTTCAATAATGATAAAGGATCACACTTAGCTTCGTCTAACCACATAATGCTAGTTAATTTAGATCAATAATACCTCAACAAAGAAAACAAAACACATCAAATAACGAAAGACATGGACCTAGGCAATAAAATTTCCCACCCTACCAATAGTAAACAAAATGAAGCCATCAAAAAACACATATTTCATTAGTTTCCATGCTTTGTAAATTAATATTAGGAATCACTTTAGAGTGTCTACTAGCAAGAAATAATTATTCGGGTCTAAAATGGGGAGAATTGATTGTTATCATCCCCACCTAAATTCAACTCCCACAAGTGAGATGTTGAGCTCCTAACAAGTATATTGTTAGAATGGCCTTGAACCCCATGTTGCAGAGCCTAGAGCTTTTAATAAATATAGTTTACTTCGGGTATCATTCTCAAAATGAGAAGAAGTACCTAGTGAGTTTCTTGGGGATATGTATTACATAGCATAGTACAACAAATGATGATTTTGAAAAAAAAAAATTGACATATTTTGTTTACTTGCATTGCAAGTATTATTCAATGATGATAAGTGTGTTGAAAATAATTGCATGAATTCCATGATAGCAAATAGAGACACTTTTGGAAGTTGAAACGTCGAGAAAAAATGGACTCTGTAGGATGCTCTAGGGTTTCTCTCTATGATTTTTTGTTTGGCATTGTCATTGGTTAAGAGTATGCGACATACAAGGATGGAAGGAAAAGGTTTGTAGTTGACAAGCCCACTACACTCCATGGCAATGGACAATGGATGCTTTGGTTTTGTTTCTCTGAAGAACAAGTAGTTCTCTGCTAGATTTTTCTCTTAGACTCCACAGATGAGCAATGGCTTTGCCTCATTAAATATTCCTTCATTTGGGCTCTAGTCATGCCAAGTGTCATGGTACAAAATTTTTACATTTGTTCCAAAGTTCGTTTGTCTGACAGGGGTTCATTAAGCCTAGGGAGTTTGCAATGGGAAAGCTCTATACTGGGGTCTAGGGTCTAAACTTTGTTTTCTCTTGGTCACATGCTTATTCATTTTCCCCACCATATTTATTATGGATTCCATGGTAATCCCCCACTCCCCAAACTATGGTATGTATGAAAGGTAAACTGAAATGGACAAACGAATTTTTCAGATATTCATAAAAAATATCAATGGGAAGTCTTCCCTATTCTGGTCCGAGGATTCAGAATTGGTGGAAATTTTGTAACAACACATCAAGAAAAAAATGGGCATCTCTGCAATATCTCAATGTATGTTATTTGGAGGGAAGATAATGTGGGACTCCAACCATATGATGGAATGTGACATTTCAAGGAAATCTACCATTATTCTAAATCTGAGGTTGCGTGGAGGAGCTTTGAGCATCAAAAACCCTAGTGGATTTTCCTCTTTTAATTATGCAATGCAAGGGAAGAATTTTATAATCTCCATTTTATGGGATGCCTTAACTAGAATTTTATAGGATGGATTAACTATAAAAAATTTTATAGTCTCCATTATAGGATGGCTTAACTATGAGATGAAATTGTGAATTTGACAATGAGAGGCCTATAATGGACTTAGATTTCTCTTTCCTTTTTAGCCAATTAAATAATAATTTAGGGTCTTGAGGTGTTGGCTCTATTCCTTTTAGTAAACCCCATAAATTTTTATGCATTAAATTCATTTTGCATTTTACCTCAAGCCCTAGCTCTAGGATCAAGTTTTGCATAGGTGTTCCCAAGACTAGAACCTAGTAGGATCAATTTGACCCATCGAAGTAAAAATTCTTGTTTGATCCTATCCCCTCACATTTTCTAGGATAGGAATATCATTGGTTGCTAAATTCCATCCCCGAACCTAGGCTGGGTCCACTTGGCTCTGTGTGGTCCCATTTGGTGTCACAGGCCTTTCATCATGGACCATTTGGGAATCCAAGTTCCCAAAGGATTTTAGGGATTAAGAACTTCCTTCATAAGTCTTATTATTCTCCCTCAACCCTTCAATCCCCCTCCTCTCTCCCTAGAAGATCAAGTCCCTTGCATAAAAGGCAAGCATGCCCCACTCCTTATTCTATCTTAGGGAAAGGGTTTCTAGGGTCGCTTCCCACCTATTCATTGACCTATACTCTACAAGTGACTTCCTAAACTACCACCCATCAGTGAAATTCTGTGAAGAGCAAGGAACCTTAGTTGTGGTGGCAATGGGCTAAGCCTCCACCATTGCCCTTGTCCTGGCAGTTTCCCTCTTAGGAACCCCTTTTAGGTCCACTACTAGTTTGAGTGGTAACAAGTTGTTCACAACTCCATTTGTGAACAACTCTTTGGTATGCCCATTTTTTCCATACTACAGCTCCAATATGAGAAGTCTAGGGCTATGGAGGTTTCCCTTCTTCTCACTGAATTAATCCTCTAAAATATAGTCAAATAGGGCTAGATGGCTGGCCTGTAGAAATTTGAATAATTTGCTGAATTATTCACCGAGATTATCCTGGTCACATACTATTTGAGCTTCATACATAACACATAATCTCTTCTACACATTAATCATCACATGCGGAAATAAAAACAACAAGCGGTATTGAAAACCTTCACATGCGCACATAGAAATTCAACACATATAACACAATATGTATACCGGGGAAAGCTTACAGCTGAAAACCCCCAACTGTTTGTATATTATAATGAATAAGAATCATGTAACAATCTCAGTACAATACTCCTCACAAGTACTCAGTACTATCTTTAAAAGTTACACACAAACTAGCTCAATTTTGAACAAGTCACGGGTTCAAAACTCCTCCACTGTTTGCCTGCCTCTACTGCGCAATCCAAGATGAGAGAATGAATGGAATGAATTCGAATTCCCTTGGCTTTAACTGTGCAATCCTCATTGGCAATCTCCTCCAATGATTGTGCAAATCTCATGCACACTATAGTCACAACTGATAGTAGACTCCACCCTTTCTCCTACCTCTTCCACTGGTCTTCACTGAACTGTACATGCACTGAGTTAAATGATGTGTTCTTTAGTTGAATAATGAGTTAATAATTAGTGAATTAATTAATAATTAATTCACACCACTCATCTCTAGTGTATTAGCCAGTTAAACTAAATACAACTAGTTCAACTAAGTTAAACCAAACACAACTCCATCAACTCCTCAATCAACTCCACCAAAACTCTGCCACATGAGTCTAACTGAAGTCAACCATGCAATAGCTCAACTAACCCATAGGAAATTCGAATTTCCTTCTTCCAGCTGCATGTGCCACATCTGTAGCTCGAACTAAAGTGCTCCAAGAGGATAAGATAAAGTTTATAGTCCAAATATTATTAAGGGCTAATAATATTTGACTGTTCTATTTTTAGACAGGCAGTCTAAAAATAGACTTCGACTTGTATGTCTAAAAATAGATGTCCATCTATTTTTACCAACTTGACCAATCATCCAAGAATAGCATCCCGCAACTCCTAGACCATGCTCCATATGTCTAAAAATAGACATAGTCTAAAAATAGACTTTTCGACAAAAAATCACATGTGTGGTCCCCACCTAGTTTAGGTGATCACTCTCCAACTAGGATCAGGAAAGATGTTTCAGGAGGCCTCCTTCACTGTTTCTTGTTTCCATTTTCAACATGGCCCACTTGACTGCTACTTTAGTCCTTCAATGGTTGCACATCCTTAGGCCCTATACACCTGCCCTTCTACCAATCTTGTTGTCCTGCACAAGTACAAGAGTTAGGGCTCTTCTTTGACAGTCACCTAACAACCCTCCAACTATACTTGGACTACCATCAATCTACCCAACCACAGTCAATTATTTTTACTGATCTAGGGCTCACAATATTGTCTTCATCTAGGGCTCTTCACATCTTCCACCTAACAATGTTTTGAGTCCTCTCAAAATCATTGTTCTTGTGTATCAACAATTTTATCTTTGTTGTCCAATCTATGAACAAATTTGAACTACTCCTCTTATCATCCTTCTAACAATTTTTAGATGACTGAACTAGGGTCACAAATCAACCACTAACAATCCATTGACTAATTTTTTATAGGCTTCTTAAGATCTCTATCTAAAACTCTATGGATAGTCCAACAAAATCAACTCCTCTGCATGTCAATCCATTCTTCACATGGCACATTTCTTCTGCATGCTCAATATTCTGCTCACTTTCCACCCTCCTTTGGATATGCTATCTCTATACACACTGAATCTGCAAACCATCTTCTAGATCTGCAGTCTATATTGTGGAAATAAACCTCGCTCTAAGGGTCACAACCACTCTTCTTCTACGCAAATTTGTTACAGACTTAAGGGCATACCTTATGAACTAAATATTCTAGGAAACTGTCCTAACTAGGGTATACTTATGTACTTCTAATTTTTGTAGAACAAACCTTATCCACCCATATAAAAAGCCACGACTCCTTCCTCCATATGAGACTCGACCTAGCTCATATGGATCCATAGATTCAGGCATTTCTTTGACTGAATCTTGACATGAACTTCAGATCTCAATGTCGACCCCCAAACTAGGGTTACCTCAGTCAATATTACGTCTGCGTCTACTTATGTTCTAGCTCTAAATTACAGTGCAAGCCCTCCTCCATTTATGTTGGTCTTTATCACATACCTTGCGGCCTACTAACCACCACAAGACAAGATTGTATCAACCCTCTCTTCTATTTCATGTAGAAAATCTAACCAATGGGATTCAATCTGATCTTGTAATGTACTAAAACAAGATATTGAATCCTTCCTACAATTTGCGGAAACAAAACACGATCGCACAATCACATATAAGTAAGAGAAAGAAATTATCAATCACACAACACAAGATATATTTGTGGAAAGAAACTGTTGAAAACCCCTCTATCTCTATTGTGTATTAAGTCAAGGAATCATGAAACAATACAATGCTTAATCTCTCTTAAGATTCTCTAGCACTCTGCCAATTGTCTCCTATTGATCTAGGAAAAATCGATCTAGTACTTAGCCAATTCTCAACCTTCCTCCAGCCTGCCTTGCTCACGCAATTCCTAGGGAATTAGCTCCCTATTAATTAAGAAAATCATCCTTCCTTGATTACGCAATCCATCATGGCATCCCAATGACTTTATAATTGCACATGGGCAATTTTGTATAAATACAACCGATAGTTATGTTCCCTTTAACCTCTGTCTCAAATGGGCCTTCCTCGGAACTGACATGCATGCAACTATTAATAGTGAGTTATCAGTTATCTGATTTATCACTCATTGTGAATTAAATCTAATTTAATTAAGTTGACCTCTCACTAGCGCATCACTCAGTTAGAACTAGTTAAATTGATTTTAACTCAATTAATTGAGTTAACTAATTCACACCTACACCCCACTAATGCATCAACTGCAACTGGACCCCCAAAATATTAGAATCCCTCTACATGCCTCAACTTAGACCCTCATGATCCGGACATATGCAGGAATGGAATAAAATACAAAAAAAAACATAAACATAGATGCATTAGGAATAACACTTCATTTCATTAATATCAAATATTGAAAAATGCTTACAAACATAATGGAAAACAAACTAGCTTGGGGGATGGTAGATTATATCTGAGAAGAGATGTGGAAGCTACATGCCTCTGAACTGTGTTACAATAACGCTTAAGGGCCTTTTTATTATTGAAAAATAAGAGAAAACCCTAACCTAAGGAGATGTAACACCAAGAGTTTATGGGCCCCGTTGGGGGTAGTTGGGCAGCCAACTTCCCGGGGTCGTAACTTGGTCATATGATCTTTGTTTGATGCACATGACACATCGTTAGAAAAATATTTCTCTAAGGAATACAACTACTAATTCGATTTCTTTTGAAATTGCCAAACCTTTCATGCCCAAAAAACGTCGTCTGGGGCCTCAAAACTGCTTTGGAAGTTCAGATCCCGAAAAAACTGACAAAAATAGTAAATTGTGCTATAATTAAGGAAACTGAAAAACTGAAAGAGACAATGGCGATGGCCCAAGTGGAATAGGCGGGTGGCCACCCATATCCACCTTAATCACCTCAACTTGAATTTCTTGATCTAACTCAGTCATCATGACTTAGTTAACTGACCCAAGTTGTTATGAGATGAAATTACAATTTATTGTCGAATTTATTTAAGGGAAAAATAAATTAGACACCTCACATTCCTCACTTCCGGTACATCAAAATTCCTCACCAGTGTGGGTGCATTTTTTTTTTCTTTCTGGTTGCCAATTTCACTATTTCTTTTTGCGAATTTCAACACTCCCTCTCAACAATAAAGGAATTCAATATATCCTGATCCGGTACCTTTGGAATTCTGTATGCAACAATTCTCTAGTGTTGTTTGCACTTGCAAATCCTGAAATTGAATAGCCTCCAAAAAACTGAATCAATATAATTCATCTGTCATAATATTCTCCTGACTACTGCTAGCTACTGCACCTGTCTACTGGACTCTCTACGCTGCTACTGACATCTACATTTGTGCCCTTTGCATTGTTGCCAACTCTGATCTGCGCTCCATTATCTGACATCTATCACTTTGATTTATGTCTTCCTGACATCTGAATGCATCAATCTAACTTATCCTTCTTGCTATTGTTGTACTGTGGTCTCCTCATAGCTAGTTTGATCCATGAGACACACCATCTCAATGGACCCTGCCCAAATTTCTTACCTTGGGATTACGTCTACACATCACCCCACCTTTCATCAGGAGGTATGGTTACATGTGATCCCTCTACCCATCTGGCTTGAAATTCCCCCCTCATGGAGGTCTCTGCCTAAGTGGACGCTTCCACTCAGTCTCCTCTCTTCTTCTCCAATTGTGGCTGCTCCACAACCTTCTGAGACTGCTTCTAAGGTTGCATGTTGGGAGGTAATTTTTACTCCCTCTCAACAGCCAAGTCTCTAACCTTTGTTTTGCTCCTCAAATCTTTGCATGCATCTGGTACCTCAAGTGCATATAGGTTCTTGACTCACACACATTGTAATTGTCCCGCCATTACAAAAGTTTCTAAAAAAGAGTTGGTTTTAAATTGACGATACCTCCCTCATCGGAGCTCCAAATTGATTTTCCATTTGGGTAGTTTTTCGCAAGGAATCCAAATATGCTATTTTTTTTTTGAAATTTTACACCAAAATCTTCAGATATTCTCTGCAAACTCATCGCCCAAAAAATTCCTGCCCTGATACCATGTAGAAAATCTAACCAATGAGATTCAATCTGATCTATAATGTACTAAAACAAGATATTGAATCTTTCCTAAAATTTTCGGAAACAAAACATGATCGCACAATCACATATAAGTAAGAGAAATAAATTATCAATCACACAACACAAGATGTATCTAGGGAAAGCAACTGCTCAAAACCCCTCCATCTCTATTGTGTATTAAGTCAAGGAATCATGAAACAATACAATGCTTAATCTCTCATGAGATTCTCCAACACTCTACCAATTGCCTCCCGCTGATCTAGGCAAACTCAGTCTAGTACTTAGCCAATTCTCAGCCTTCCTTCAGCCTGCCTTACTCATGCAATTCCTAGGGAATTAGCTCCCTATTAATTAGGAAAACCAGTCTTCCTTGATTGCACAATTCATCATGGCATCCCAATGACTTTATAATTGCACATGGGAAATTTTGTATAAATACAACTGATAGTTATGTTCCCTTTAACCTTTGTCTCAACTGGGTCTTCCTCGGAACTGACATGCATGCAACTATTAATAGTGAATTATCAGTTATCTGATTGATCACTCATTGTGTATTAAATCTAATTTAACTCACTGGCCAACCTCTCACTAGCTCATCACTTAGTTAGAGCTATTTAAAGTGATTTTAACTCATTTAATTTAGATAACTAATTCGCACTTGCACCCCACTAATGCATCAACTGCAACTGGACTCCAAAAATATTAGATTAATACCTCTACCTGCCTCATCTTAGACCCTCAACTCGAATTTCTTGAGCTAACTCGGTCATCATGAATTAGTTCATTGACACAAGTTGTTATGAGATGAAATTACAATTTATTGTCCAATTTATTTAAGGGAAAAATAAATTATACGCCCCCACATTCCTCACTCCCAGTGCATCAAAATTTTTCACCAGTGTGGGTGCATTTTTTTTTGTCCTTTCTGGTTTCCAATTTCAATGTTTCTTGTTGCAAATTTCAACATTTTAGAATTTGATGTGGCCTTCACTCAAAGACACCATTAAAATCACATGCCCAGATTCTCATGAGAAACCTCTCTTAAGCTCGATCTACTAGAAGAGAACCAACAATATTCCATCCTACTTCCTAGCTCAAACCGACCATTAAGGTATGCAACATTCTTGTGAACCCTCACATGATGATCTTGCTCTTGGAGGATGATCACGACCTCCCTTTAGCAACCCTTACTCGACCTACTTTAGGACTACATCTCTCTTCGCCCCCTTGATCAAATGAGCTCCTTCTCACTTGATGTTCTTTCCTTCATCCTAAGGCCTCCTTAAATAGTTTTTCCTAGACCTCTTAGTAACCCTCTAGAACTTACAAGTTTTATCCACTTAGACCTTAGGAAATATTAATTTTCCTTTTTAATTTTCTTTTAGATTTTAAACCCCATCTTGGGTCCAAAATCCCTTTTCTTGGCTTCTTTTCCCACAAAGCCTTTTGTGACCAAAATCACACAAAACCATCTCACTAGGCTTGTGGAGTACCTCCAAACCTACACAATTCAAAAACATAGTCTAGTTGTAGTAACCGTAACTTGGTCAATCTCTTGTAGTCATTCGAGGGCTTGGTTGGGTTCAAAAGTTGCAAATTAAGTAAGGGTAGTTGTGAGAGCATGATAGCTAGGGATAGTCAGGGCATGCACATTAGGAATGAAAAGGTATGCTAACACATGTCGGACAATGTCAATGCATGTTAAAGAGTGTTAGGGAGTTTCAGGGCATATCAAGGGATAACTAGGTCAAATTTCATGGAAAGGAACAAATAAGCGTGTGTGCCAGGGAGTGTCAACGAATTCAAGTGTGTTAAGGACGAAGTGTGTTAGGAGAAGTTCAGAATAGGATTTACAGGAGGCAAGCCTACATTTGTTACACGGGGCTCGACATAGCAGTTTTAGACAAAGGAAGATCACTTTGTGCTAGGCACAACATTGTTTCGCCTTTAGCTATTTTTTTATATGAGATGTAGCACACTTTGGCTACATGCTCATGTTTTAAAATATTATAGATAATTGCATATTGTACATTTTTGTGTATATGTTTTGGGGCACTGGGCTTATATCTCATGTGCCTTGTGCATCTTGTGGTTCTTGCAAACTCTCAGTTAATTTTCTACTGTTTCTATGTACTGGACATACATGTGAAATATTTCCTATGTAAGCTATGTTGCTTAGTAGTTTTATGGCCATGGCTAGATCATGTGATCCTTGTCTTGGTAACTAGTCAAGTGGGACAAGTTGAGCTTGGACATGAGTGGCATAAGATGAGTTATAGGTAGTTCTTAGGTGAACAAGGCACAATCTACTTGTAGTAGGTGCAATTGGTCAAGTTTTTGCGGTTGAAGCAAGCCAATATTGTCACATGAACTGCAGTAGCCAAGGAATTGATTGGGTTCCCAAGTCGTGAAAAAATGTAAAGGATAGCTATGAGGACATGTGCGCCAAGGTGTGCTAGGGAATGCTAAGATGTGTCAGATAGTGCGAAGGCATGTCAAACATGCTAATATGTGCCAAGTGATAAGGAATGCCAAGATGTGCGAGGGTGTGTCAATGCATGCCAGGGACTGTCAATGCACCGAAAGGGAGAAAAAAGATAAACTACAATGAAATGAACACATAAGAGGGTTAATAAGTCATCATTTTACCTTTTCCAAGAGGGGCATGCTAGGTACACCAACACTAGGCACCAATAGGTGCAAAGTGAAAAGTCTTAGTGCATTCTAAGTGCCAAGTCTTCCTTTGTTTCTTCTCATCTACTTTCCAACAGTTGATCTCAAATAAATTTAATCTTAAACCTTGCCAAATTATACCAAGGCATGTCAACATATTCCATACATGCTAAGACTATCTAAGCACCAACACGTGCCAAGTGCCAATATGTATCACAGAGTGTTATTCATGCTATGAAGTGGAAGGGCATGTTGAAGAATGCTAAGGTGTGCTAGAGAGTGCTAATGCATGTTGAGGAGTGTTAAGGAGTAATAGGAAAAAACATTATGGGAGCACTAGGTCAAAATTCATGGAAGTTAATGAATATGAGGAACGTGTTCCAGGGACTAGTGTTAATGAGTGTTAGTTGTCATGCCAAGGAGGGAGTGACAAGGTATGATAAGGATTGGTAAGGCATGCTATGGAATATCAAGGAATGTCAAGAAGTCTCAAAGTGTGCTTGGGAGTTCCGGGGTGTGCTAATTATATGTGTCAAATAGTGCCAAGATATGCCAATACATGCCAGGTGCTAAGGATGTGTAGGGTGCCAGGGTATGTCAATATGTGTCAAGAAGTTCCAAGGAAACAAAAGGAAGAACCAATAAGAGGGTTAATAAGTTAGGACTTTATCTTTTTAAAAAGGGGCATGCTAACCACACTAATAATATTTCCCAATACATGCCAAGTGGCATTCTGTGGCAAGTGCTAATGTATGTCAATGCATTCAACCAAGGTGTTCCAGGGCATGCTAGGGACTACATGCATGCCAACACATGCTAGGAAAGTTCTATGTTGTGCTAACGCATGCCACCATGTGCTTGGGCATCAGTGTCATGACAAGATGTTCTAGGTACAAATATGTTCCAAGACATGCGAGGTGCTAAGAAATGTTAGTGTGTTCCAAAGCATTAATTTAAGGTGTGCCCGGATTGTTGAGGAGTGTTAGGTCTTTCTCATTAATACAATTGACAGAGCTTGATTATGTATTAAATAATATATTTCCTACACACACTAGTGGGACTTTATCTAAAGGGATTTTTCTAGATAATAAAATTAATAGATATGAATCATGTGTTTACTCATAGGAAAACTCTATTCGACTAGTAATTACTTGAGGGAAATGATACACACTAATTACTTCTTAAAAAATTGACTGACTCTAACCACTATGGGCTTGGACATATTATAAAAAAGACTCCACAATAATGGTAATAATTCATTATCTTTTGACAAAAAATATATTAACAAGCACATAACGTCATCAAAAACTCATTAGAATGATCAATGGTGACGAACATCTTTTGACCATCACCAAAAGTAACAAAAATAGCATCGGTGAGGGTCATTAAAAGTTCGTCACTAGAAGTGTCACCAAAGAGAGAATTAGTGATGGGCCTTTAACGACCCTCACCAAAAGTGTCATTGAAAATGGCTTTGGTGACAGACCTTAAAGGACCATCACTATATACACTTACAACGACGCTTTTTTAAGGACCTATATACACTTACAACGATTTTTTAAGGACCGTCATTATATGTGACATTGGTGATGGACTCCAAAGGTCCGTCGTGCCCGACCCTCACCAATGTCCTTTTTTCTTGTAGTGAAACACCTGGTTGCAGTGTTTGGGGAAAACATACGGCTCCTTAGCTTCATCCCACATCTTTCTAGAGTTGATACATATCAGCCTACTATTGTGATCTTCCTTTACATTATTCCGATCAAAGGTGTCCCACCACTTGCACCTAAAAACAACACATTGGAAAGACGAGAAATCCACTTCAATGATATCTTGTATCTTTCCGACGTAACTTAACGTTCCTCGTAGTAGGTTTTGATCACGGTGGCTAGATCGATTAGATTGATCGAACTCGACTTCCACTCCATAGTCTTGTGTGATGTTTCTAGCATCGGCATTTTCTGTGCGAAAATGGTGTCCATATGCCCACATAGATGGGAACAAATGCACCTATTATAAAAAAAGTTTAAAAAATCATAGTGTCATGTGTCTTATAAATAATAATCTAACAGTTAAAATATGAAATGTAGATGTCTTAATATAAGTTTCAAATTTACATATAAATTAAAAAGATTATTAACGAGTTGCTACACCTAATCCCTACGTTTAGCACATCCTCTTCAGCACGTGGGTAACAACCGATAGCACTGTATTTCTCTCTGACTTGGCCAACAACCCAACTATTGGGCATATTTTTGGCATATTTTCTTTTAAATGATCGGGATAAGGCACAATTCTACCATTCAACCATCTAAATTATTTCCTGTCACTATCCCATTTCATCCAGTTTTGTTCGTACAATGCGACCCACGGTTGCGTCACTTCAGAATTGTAAAGAATGAATTTATTGATTGCTTCAATTTCTACATTCGCTGATGAAATCAAACCAATATTATATAGTACTTAGAGATCAAAATATACATTATATCGAAGTTCAACATGAATATTAATTACTTTTTGTAAATTTGAAAAATTATAAGTCGCTTACTCTTTATCAAGCGCTTTTTTCCACTCGTTTGGAGCACATCTCCTTCTCTTTTGTCTTCATCCATTTCATCGTCCCAAATCACCACACCTGGTCTATTGTTGATCTGCTTGATGTACTCACTGGCATAGTAGAAAGTCTCATACGATATGTACCCCTCTGCCATAGACCCCTCGAGTTTTGCCCTTTGTTGAACAAAACCTTTCAATTTCTTCATGTACCTATCTAAGAAGAACATCCAACGACAAGAAAAAAAACCAACTAATTCAACCTCATCAACCAGGTGGATTAGAAGACGAACCTGTAAGTCCATGAAACTCGTCGGCAGTTCCTTCTCAAACATACAAGCAATCTCAACTATCTCTTGACGCCCCTGTGGAATTCTAGCCACATGAATCTCCTTTGATGTGATCCAACATAGAAATGCAGATAATTTATATATGGCATGTCCTAGGTCTTGAGGGAATTCATGCTTCACACACCCATGCACAAACAAAGGATAATGACACTACAAAGTTATAAACATGTGCAATAATATACAAAATTAGTTATGTTTTATGATCCCCGCATGGGATAAAATTTATTAATATAAAAAATAATAAAATCATGCTTTTGACATTATACATACTCTTAGAAGATTCAAATGGTCATGTGATTTCAACTCCAATAAATGGTCATCCATGGTGAAGCAGCGCCATAGTGAAGACCTGTATGAAGTTGGCACCCTCACATCCATTATAACTTCCTTTTCCAAAGATATATCATCTTTTTTTTAAATCCATGGGACATCACCTTCTTTTAAAAACCATGAATTAGAGGGACCAATGCCTGCCTCTGATCCCGTACTTTCTAATCGTCTTGGCATATATTTCTTTTTAGTTTTTTAATTAATAAGATCTTTCCTAATAGCCAATGTGTCACTTTGTTTCGATGATATGTGCCTCCATAAATAAGATGAAACATTTTTAAATATATGCATGGGATATAATAAGTGGGCAATCTTAAGATGCTCCCAATACGGGAGTTCATAAAAGATAGATTTCCTTTTGATCCCAATGGGCAATTTCTCAACATAGGCGTTGAAGAAATATGGATGATCAAACTTAGGCTCCCCATTTGAATCGAAAATTTCTATGAACTCCTTCTCCTTCTCTCTCTAATATGATCTAAGCCATTCATCTGGTGTCATTATTGGAGGCCTTTGGGTTCTCTCTCGTTTACCATTGAAAGCGGATGCTGCTCTTCTATAAGGGTGTTGTTTTGGTAGGAATATCCGAGAGCAATCATACACTAGCTTTCGTAGGTCCTTGGACCATCTAGCTTTCATAGAAGGTCCTTAACATTTACATCTAAAATACCCTTTTGTTACAAGACCTGTGAGATTATATTTGTATACATTAATTACTATGCATGGCACGTTAAAGAATATCATGAAGATCAAAACAAATATTACAACGAATTAAATAACTAATATGTGAAATAATAATGATACATATATAAACAATTCAATAAATTAAACATGTAATTTACCAGAGAAAACTCCTAAGCTTGGATAATCATGTGTTGTGTAAGCACATATGCCATAGAATGTAAAACTCCTCTCTGCTGCGATGGGTCTTGATACATCGTATACATTTATCCCATCCCATAATTCATTCAATTCATCTACCAGTGGTTGTAAGTGGACATCCATATTCTTCACTTGTCTTCTACCAGGAACTATGAGAGCCAACATAAGATGTTCATTCTTCACGGACAACCATGGGGGGATATTGTTATTGATCACTACTATAGGCCACACATAATAGTTGTTGTTCTGGAAGGAATATGGGTTGGAGCCATCCATGGCTATGCTTAGTCGTAGACTTCGTACTTCATTCTTGAATTTTTCAAGCCATGTATCCTCTATATGATTCATGGCTATTGAATCAGTTGGGATTCGCATAACTCCTAACTCACTTCTGTGTGAGGCATGCCATCACTGCAACATAGCTAATTCTTTGCAACAAAGGAGCCTTTGAATCCTTGGGATTATAGGCATGTGCCTCAATATCTTAAAAGGAGGACCAGTACGTGATTTACCCTTCTTTTTTTATTTATCATACCTGTCATGCCCACATTTCAGACACATCTCTTTGTCTGCATATTCTCCTCTATATAGAATGCAGTCATTTGGACATGCATGATATGATATGTACTCAACACCCAACATTTTCAACAATTTATTTGCCTCTTCGCAGCTACCAGGCAAGACATTATCACTCGGAAGAACCTTATCTTTGAATAACCTATAGTTGGTGATCATGGAAAAATATATTAATAAATGTAAATTAATGTTGATATAATTATTAACGTTCATAAAATTTAACATTTGTAATGTTCATTGCAGTGTACTGATTATATTTCAAATTTATATAAGCAGAGTACTTTATGGTAACTTACCTCAAAAGTTCCGAGAAACATGCATTCGACAAGCCAAACTTTGCTTTCAAGTTGTACAATAACATCTTTGTCCCCAACTGAGTAGACTTTGACTGACTTCTAGGTCCAAAGAGAGGGGTGGTGGAAGCAAATTTAAGGCTTTCAAAAAAGGTGTTAGCGATATGAGCATCATCCCCTAGCTGATCATCATTTTGGAATGCATCTAACATTGTCTCCATGGAAGTCGTATCCCTTAAGTAATCATCCATACCAACCTCTATTTGATTTCCTCCATTGCCAGCTTGTGAAGAACTACTATTGCTGTAGTCATTCCTAATTGGTGAATCTGGACCTAGCGGGAATTGAATCGGGTGTTGATTCAACCATTATTGGTATCGATCCTCTCCGATTTTTTCTCTTAATTCAATATTCTCTCGATTTTACATTGTCGTGGGGTGAAACGAAATATGGTAGGTAGGTTTTTCATCATCACTAGAATCCTAATAATTTAAAAAAAAGAAATTGAACATGATTAATACAAAATATATGATATCAATTAGTAACCACGTTGAAAATATTGCATGATTATAAATTGGTTTGACGTTGAAATAATTACATATTAATAAACATATATACCAAATACTTGTAATTATAATTACCATCATTGTCCCAGGATTGTGACTAGAAGATGCAATATTGTTACAATTGGAAGGGTGAAGCGACTATCCATTTTCATCTACCAAATGTGCCTTGTGGTATGCAGCTCCTGATAGGAACTTCCGATGTTTAGGAGCAGTTTGAATATTTTGTGCATCTGAACTCGATGCTGAATCTGCATGAACCTGCAAATTTGTATACATTATAAATTTAATTAAGTTGTGTGTGATTGACTGCATGGATAAAAAATATATATAAATTCAATTAGATAGTGAAAAAATAAAACAAATCTGAAGTAAATATTACGTCTCCACATGGATAGGGAGAACTCCGCGATGGACTTTGAGAAATATTATGGAATGAGATGGATTTTGAAGAATTTTCCATTCCATATAATATATGATATTTTCTCCCTGCATTTGAGAAAAGCAACAATAAATTTTGGTGCACAAACCTAAATGTAATTCTGGTGCGTAATGTACAGATAACTGCACCAGTGAGTTTTTTTGTTTTTAAATTTTTCACACCGGTGTTGTTTTATAACAAAACGCACCGGTGCGGCTCAATTAAAGGACGCACCGGTAAATGAATAACCGCAAATTAAAAAAGTTCAACCCTATTTTGTTTAAGTGAAAAAAAAATGGTAAATTGATAAATGGGTGGCAAAATATTTTCAAAAATCTAATTTCATAAAACATTTCTTTAAATACTAAACACTTTTCATTATTTCACTATTTTTGCAAAACATTTCAACCAGAGATTTGCAGGATACATGCCCGGAGAAAACAGAGTAGAGAGCACTGTGGAGTAGGGAAATACATTTGAACAGAAGTATTGAGACAATCAGAATTTCAAACCTCTGGTGAGTCAAACCCTATACCATAGAATTTCAAACGATGTGAGTAAAGTTTATTGTTTTTTTGTACTTTTTTCTGCAGTTTTTTTATGCAATAAAATAAGAAATCAAAGTCTATTGTTTTTTCTTTTACTTTTTCTGTAGTTTTTTTATGAAGTAAAATAACAAAATCAAAGCTTATTGTTTTTTTAACTTTTTTTTTGCAATTTTTTTTACCTTTTCTACAGTTTTCAAAAAAATAAATAAAAAAGAAATCCATTTTTAGAAACAAAACCCTAGATTATGTTTGTTTCTGCCCTTTCTTCTCCCTCTTTCTTTTCAATTTATATTTATAGGGTTTGTATAGTCATAAGAAATCCAACCCATGGGACAATTTGCATAGTCAAATCCCAATCCATGTTGGCCCTTGTGTCAATCTTAAAAAAGTACAGATTTTTTTTGTCGGTGCGCCTTGCGTAATATAGAGCACCGGTGCGCTAGGTTATACCAGTGCATCGTGAAAGTACATTGATAAAAAATAAAAAAAATAAAAAATGTTTTTATCAGTGCGCCATATGTAACATATGGCACCGGTGCACTATTGCATTAAAGCGCATGGCAAACGTGTTGTTTTGCAAAAAAAACCATTTTAGAAACAAACCAGACATTCTTTTTGTTTCTGCCCTTCTCCACTTTCTGTGATTTCAGAATTAGGGCTTTTCAATTTATATTTATAGGGTTTGTATTGCTAAATATAAGCCTAATACATCCATCCAACAGGAGGACCTACATAGTTGAATCCCAATCCATGTCGGCCTTTGCATCAATCTTAAAAAAATATGAACTTTTTTCCTCAGTGCGTCCTACGTAACATAGTGTATCGATGCGCTTGGTTATAGCAGCGCACCGTGAAAGTACAATGATAAAAAATAAAAAAATAAATATGTTTTTATCAGTGTGCCATATGTAACATATGGCACCGGTGAACTATTGCATTATGGTGCACTGCAAATGTGTTGTTTTGTAAAAAAAACCATTTTAGAAACAAACCCTACATTCTTTTTGTTTCTGCCCTTTCTTCTCCCACTTTCTGTGATTCCAGAATTAGGACATTTCAATTTATATTTATAGGTTTTGTATTGCTAAATATAAGCCTACGACATCCAACCAATGAGAGGACCTACATAGTCAGATCCAAATCCATGTCAGCCCTTGTGTAAACTAAAACAAAAAATTGTCATTGCACCCTGTGTGGCATAGCGCACCAGTGCATTCTGTTATCCCAGCACACCATGCAAGTACTGTGATAAAAAATTAGAAAAATATATATATATATATATATATTTCTCAGTGTTCCATTTGTAAAATATGTAGCCAGTGCACTATTTCATTATGGCGCACCGCAAATGTTCTGTTTCGAAAAAAAAAAAAAAAAAACTTTCTATTGGGGTTCCCATGTTTTGGCCAGATTGGCAAGACCAAAAGATGAGACAACATTAGAACCACTTTGGCGCCCTAGTCCCTCCTGGACCCGGAGAGGGATCTCTCCAATAAAACAAAGAATGATATATCTTTGAAAGCTCAAATGAGATGTTAGGCTAGTTATGAAGCACAAAGGGGGGTTTTAAAGTGATTTGGTTGGTTGGTTGCTGGGTTGGTCATGGGATCATAGACTAAGAAAGTAATGGGAGGAAAGGAAAAAAACAACAGGATGTTTTGGCAAAGAGGATAGGTCAATAAAGTGCCATCCATTGGGCTATGGAGTCATTAAAGGTGATTACATGCAACAACTAGCCAAGGCTTCCAAAGGGAAAGTCATCTAATACTAAAGGATCTTCTTAGATTAGATGGTGGGATGGAACATTAAGGAAAGAAAGTGAGAGACGGAAAGCAACCTAATTTCTGTCTATAGATCAGGTCAGAGGTCATTTAACTCCAGACCTGCTTGGACATACTCATAGGCAACTCTCAAAGGAGAGACGAAGGGGCAGCTTATAGATTGGACCAGAGGTCATTTAACTCCAGGTCAGCTTTAGCATGCTCCAAGGGAAAACAGAGATAAGTTTAACAGAGAGATCTTAGAAAGGCCAGCTGGTCGCACAAGGATCCTAGTGGATAGGGCTAACTCTGATCCCTAGTGTTCCCAAATCTTCCAGCTTAAACCCAACAAGAACATCTAAAGACAGATTCATTTAATTCATACATCAACTAGCAGCTTAAGGAACTACTACACTAGTTAAATTAACTGAAAAAAACCCTTAGATAACACATTTAGCAGAAAACATAGAAGGCAAGGAGAGCAGAAGCATAGGGTACCTAACAAGGGTAAATCCTATACCATATTTCTGATTCAAGTCAGCAGAAAATGAACATTATGAAAATGTAATAAACAGAGTTAGAAAAACATCACCAATAGTAATAGACCAGGATCCTGTGAAATGTTCTTTGATTAATTGATGCAAAACCAATCACATACACTGAGCTCAATGGTTGTTACAATCCAAACTTCTCTTCCCAGCCTACTACATAACAACTACTCTGCTAATCCCTCCCAAGACTATTCTAACAGTCAGAATGAATCCCTCTAGCAACAACGGCAGCAGCCGAACAACAACCTTTACAATTTGCTCTTGGGAGTTCTTATAGGAGAAGAGAATCAACATGAGTAGATGAAATTTTAATTGCAGCATTAAATTCTAGATCAGCAGGAGGGCTAAGGCTCCATTCGGTTTTAATTCTGAGCATTTATCTTTGGTACATGTTGCAGTGTTCTGGTGAATCGCACAAAAAGGTGGAGTAATGATGCTAGGGTCTGCAATATCGTGTAACAAATGCTTCTGATGGTGTAGGACTGCTGATAAGGCGGAAATCTTCATTTGGACACAATTTAGATTGAAACAATAATGTGTACCGTGTCCTTTCATGGAAGAACGCTTTGCTGATACAGAAACCCTGATAGTATTATATTTTTGTGCATTGGACCGTCTGAACGATCCACTGAGTCTTTAATTCTGGTACCTTGTCTTTGAACAATCAGATTAAGGCTCAAAATCTGCAATTACATGCCTTAAACGCACTATTTTTCCACTGATACTCTTTGCCACTTTCTAGATTTCCTCTGACTGCAAGATCTGTGCTTTAATGGCGCCGGCGAGGTTTTGCAGGGCTTTAATTCTGTCCTTCAATGAAATTTATGTCGTAGACACCTTTCCGGAAATTTTCCTGTAATATCGGGCTCCAAATTCAGCTTCCTCTGCGCACTGTGCTATTACAATAGCATATATGAACCATGGTGGGTTTTACCACCTAATAAACCTACAAAACACGAAAAATGTTACTAAAAACATGTATGGAGGTGGTGGTATGGATGAAAGTGACAATGGCAGCGTGGTGTGGACGAGGATGATGACTGCAGACGCTACTATGGAGGAAAACATGACACAGTGGAGAATGCTTGGGAAAACGTTGAGGCAGACGTTTTAACGTGGAAATAAAGAACTTTGACCTTGGGACGAACGTATATAACGGGGGCGGGCGAATGTACGGTGGAGACAAGTGGAATGGTGACATGGCGGAACCGGGCGATGGCGGAATAGTCAACGAAGGGGGCAATCAAATCTGGACCATCCAATCTCGGAGGATATCGATGGCTGGGAACATGGCAGAGGGCGATGGACAGTGGGCCAGGGGTACGGAGGCCATGGGCTATCGCGTGTGCAGCTTGGTGGAGCGATCACCGTTGGATGGAGAGCTCCAGATCGGACGGTCTACGTGCATATCGCTCCACGTCCTGTACCGAATGATAACGCATGATGAGATAGTGGTTTTCCAGCCGTACTGGTGCCACGCGTCGAATGCTGTATGTAATCGCTGGCCCATTGGAAAATACCGCCTACCTCCAAAAGGCGGTGCGATAGAAACCGGATGGTTTATGGATAGTGAAAGCGCGGTGGGGACCACCGGGACAGATAGACTCCGGGCCGTTGATCTGCAGGAAATGAACGATGGATCAGCTATCGGAGAGGTGAACGAGGGAAGCCACGGGCACGATGGAGCCAGCAAACGCCGTATGATCTATTTAGATCAATGGTTAAAAATTCTTCTGATACATACTCTGCGGTAAACACCTTTCGGGCTGGCGGGTGGTTCTAGCGCCCGGGTCACGTGGAGGGGGAAAGTGCAGGGGCTTGGCCGAAAGGGGCTATGCCCCATATACATGGAGAATATGGTTTTTTGGCACATTATTAATGAAATTAAAGGCAAAAATAGGTAACGATAGAGGGAAGAAGGGGTTATTAAACCACACTAGGGGTGTGTGTATGGTTTAGAGGGGATTTTGGGAAGGTTGAGAAAGATTAGGGTAGGGATTTTTGGGGGTAAAAAAGGGGAAGTTTGACAAAGGGAAAAGGTTGAAAAGGGATATTTTGCAGGGATACAAGGGATAAATTTAGGCCTTTTGGAGCACAATTTTTTGCGATCAGAGAGGCTTTATAACTGGAATCAACAGAGGGGGTTTCATCAAAGGGAAAAGGCATAAAGAGGCTTCAGGGATGATGTGTTTCAGAGGGAAATGCATTCCTTGAAGGCTCAAAAACATTTTAGCCCCCTGTTTGCTTGTCAAAAATTTAAAGGGGGGCTAACAGTGGCTCCACATGGGGATGGCTTCTTCTTGAAGGAGTCAAGAATTCAAAAGATAAATCTTTGGTGTAGGCCAGGTTCCTGCTGCTTGGCACATCCCTTTCTATCTTTAGATTAGCTGCCACAAATCTTGAATACATTATATCAGCAGAAACATTTCCAAACAATCTACCTACCCAGACTACAATCCTAGCATTTTTCTTTTAGGGTGCATTTGGACTAGTAGACCCTTTACATCATTTATTTCATAAACAGAAAATAAACCTATTCTATTTCTACCCTTATAACTCCATGAGACCAGATTAGACTGGTGGTCTCATATGCTTCTCTACCTACACTACTATCTGCTAGGATTAGACTGTCTAGCAGATTTCTTCTCTACATTCTAAGACAGAAATTGAAAACAGTCAAGCCAGGATTAGACTGTCTGACTTGTTGGACCTTGCAGAAATTAAAACAACTAACTACATGCTCACAGACTGAGCTTATTTGAGATTTTCCTACCTACCCTACTCTAACTATAATATTTACAAGTATAGCTTACAAACATTGTATTCCAATGCAACCAGTCCATCAAATGATCCCATGACTAGTCTTTCTTGCTCAACGCCTTGAGCAGGCTGGATAGGTAGGGCAGCTCCCACTCTTTTTGTCCAATAACAGCAGCTTTGAAAATTTTTCTTTATGTTTGCAACATGCTGCTCAAAAATACCTTTGATCCTTCTTCAAATGTGTGCAGGAAATGTACATAAGGATCATGAAATGATACCTGGTTATGACTAACTGGCAAGCAGGCTTCAACCAGGATTTCCTCTTCTTCCACGGGATCAAGAATAAGACTCTCTTGAGAAAGAGAATCTCCCTCATCTTCTTCATTTTATGAACTGGAGGACTCATCATATATGGGAGTGTTGTCCTCTTGGAGCTCTGATGTATTCTGCTTTGAGGTGCTGAGCTCTGTGAAGAGATCCATGTATTCTTGAGCAGGGGTTTGATCTATTTCTTCCTCTTCTTCAAGAGAAAACTCCCTATTTTCAGTCTGCTCAAAAATTGCTTCCTTGTTTACCTCTTCATCTTCTAATATGAATGGCTGCTGACCTCCAATCATGTGAAAAACATTACTGACGAGTTGTAATGGAGTGAAGCCAAGATGTAGAGATCCTTCACCCTCTTCTGCACTCTTAAATCTTTCTTCATCAGTATCATAAATAGCCTGCATTGGCTCATTACTCTGTGGAAGTAAATGGAACTGATTTTCCTCCCATAAATCTACTAATGATGACCCTGCAAGATCATCTTCTGTTTGGAGAAGATCATCATCAGATAGATCAAAAATAGGAAAATCATGAATGTAAGTAATGCTACCAATCTCACATACTGGATTATCAGCAGATTTTTCTTCACTCTGATTTACATGTGAGCTTTCCAACTCTGTACAACAAAGCTCATCAGATGAATGGGCAAGGATTTCTAATCTGTAAAACGATTCAGAGGCTGGTTTTCTATTGATGATATGATCTATTTCTTCTTCTGTCAAAGGGGAAGATGGTCTTGTGTTCCTTTGTGCAGAAGTGTAGTAGCTCTCTGTTTCCTCTGAAGACTAGATTTGAGGCTGGATGTCATCTTGAGCCTCAACTATAAGGGATGATAAATCAACATCTAAGTTTTCAGGAATATCTTGAAGAATGTCCACAGTCTCTTGACTGTTTTCTTCCTCAGCTAATTCATCTATGTTCTTGTGATAGCTAGGATGCATATGAAAATCTTGAATGGTTGTTAATAGATCTTTAGGATACATATTAACCAAATCCTCATCAATACCTAACAGATACTATATGATATTCTGAGATTGATCACAACAATCCCATGATAAGGATGGAGAGCTTCCTTTATAATTCTTGTAAAATACTTGGTGCATGTCCCTTAAAGAAAACAAACTCCGAGGTTCTAACCATTCATACCAGACCCTAGCTTTTCCTTCTAATGTTGCCATGAAAATTTTCATTAGGCAGTCTTCATGCCATTCAACTTTAAATTTCCACACATGTATATGAAACTTGATGAGATGTAGCAAGGGGTCCTCAGTGTTTTCACCCTGAAACATAGGCAGGTTTTTTAACCAGTCCACTTCAGGCATTTTGTGTGGGAATCCAGGGATATGCTCCTTGCTCATTGGGGCATATCTTCTCTGTATGTGTGGAATCATGTTTGTAAATCAGAAAGAGGTCATTTTATCTTCTCAACCAGTTCAGAGTCTTCTACGAGTGGAGTCATTAGGTCTTTGAATCATAGGGAGTGTGGAGTCGCCAGGTGGATGTATATGAATGTTTGAAGAAAGATGTTGTCCACCATCAGCAATTTAATGCCAATCTAACCAGAGATCTTAGGTCCTTTGAGTGCCTAAGAGTATGAAAGATAAATTCACTCAGTGCCCCAACGGAGTCGCCATTATGTTGGGGTTCCCATGTTTTGGCCAAATTGGCAAGACCAAAAGATGAGACAACATCAGAACTACTTTGGGGCCCTAGGATCTAGCCCTCCTGGACCTGGAGAGGGATCTCTCCAATAAAACAAAGAATGATATATCTTTGAAAGCTCAAATGAGATGTTAGGCTAGATATGAAGCACAAAGGGGGGTTTTAAAGTGATTTGGTTGGTTGGTTGCTGGGTTGGTCATGGGATCATAGACTGAGAAAGTAATGGTAGGAAAGGAACAAAACAACAATATGTTTCGGCAAAGAGGATAGGTCAAGAAAGTACCATCCATTAGGCTATGGAGTCATGAAAGGTGATTACATGCAACAACTAGCCAAGGCTTCCAAAGGGCAAGTCATCTAATACTAAAGGATCTTTTTAGATTAGATGGTGGGATGGAACATTAAGGAAAGAAAGTGAGAGAAGGAAAGCAACCTAATTTCTATCTATAGATTAGGTCAGAGGTCATTTAACTCTAGACCTGCTTGGACATACTCATAGGCAAATCTCAAAGGAGAGACGAAGGGGCATCTTATAGATCGAACCAGAGGTCATTTAACTCTAGGTCAACCTTAGCATGCTCCAAGGGAAAACATAGATAAGTTTAATAGAGAGATCTTAGAAAGGCCAGCTGGTCGCACAAGGATCCTAGTGGATAGGGCTAACTCTGATCCCCAGTGTTCCCAAATCTTCCAACTTAAACCCAACAAGAACATCTAAAGACAGATTCATTTAATTCATATATCAGCTAGCAGCTTAAGGAACTACTACACTGGTTAAATTAACTAAAAACCACCCTTAGATAACACATTTAGCAGAAAACATAAAAGGCAAGGAGAGAAGAAGCATAGGGTACCTAACAAGGGTAAATCCGATACCATATTTCTGATGCAAGCCAGTAGAAAATGAACATTATGAAAATTTAATAAAGAGAGTTAGAAAAACATCACCAATAGTAATAGACCAGGATCCTGTGAAATGTGCTTTGATTAATTGATGCAAAACCAGTCACATACACTAAGCTCAATGGCGGTTACAATCCAAAATTCTCTTCCCAACCTACTACATAACAACTACTCTGCTAATCCCTCCCAAGATTGTTCTAACAGTCAGAATGAATCCCTCTAACAACAACGGCAGCAGCCGAACAACAACCTTTACAATTTTCTCTTGGGAGTTCTTATAGGAGAAGAGAATCAACATGAGTAGATGACATTTTAATTGCAGCATTAAATTCTGGAGCAGCAGGAGGGCCGAGGCTCCATTCGGTTTTAATTCTGAGCATTTATCTTTGGTACACTTTGCAGTGTTCTGGTGAATCGCACAAAAAGGCGGAGTAATGATGCTAGGGTCTACCATACCATGTAACAAATGCTTCTGATGGTGTAGGACTGCTGATAGGGCGGAAATCTTCATTTGGACACAATGTAGACTAAAACAATAATATGTACCATGTCCTTTCATGGAAGAACGCTTTGCTGATACGGAAACCTTGATAGTATTATATTTCTGTGCATTAGACCGTCTGAACGATCCACTGGGTCTTTGATTTCGGTACCTTGTCTTTGAAAAATTGGATTAAGGCTCAAAATCTACAATTACAGGCCTTAAACACACTATTTTTCCACTGATACTCTTTGCTGCTTTCTAGATTTCCTCTGACTGCAAGATCTGTGCTTTAATGGTGCCGGTGAGGTTTTGCAGGGCTTTAATTCTGTCCTTCGATGAAATTTATGTCGCAGACACCTTTCCGGACATTTCCCTGTAATATCGGGCTCCAAATTCAGCTTCCTCTACACACTACGCCATTACAATATCATATATGAACCATGGCGGGTTTTACCACCTAATAAACCTGCAAAACACAAAAAAAGTTACTAAAAACATGTATGGAGGTGGTGGTATGGATGAAAGTGACAATGGCAGCGTGGCGTGGATGAGGATGATGACTGCAAAAGCTATTGTGGAGGAAAACATGACACAGTGGAGAATGCATGGGAAAACGTCGAGGCAGACGTTTTAATGTAAAAATAATGAACTTTGACCTTGGGACAAATCTATATAATGGGGGCGGGCGAATGTATGGTGGAGACACATGGAATGGTGATGTGGCGGGACTGGGCGATGGCGGAATAGTCAACGACGGGGGCAATCAAATCTAGACCATCCGATCTCGGAGGAGATCGACGGCTCGGAACATAGCGGAGGGCAATGGACAGTGGGCCAGGGATACGGAGGCCATGGACTATCGTGTGCGCAGCTTCATGGAGCGATGACCGTTGGATGGAGAGCTCCAGATCGAACGGTTTATGTGCATATCGCTCCGTGTCCTGTACTGAACGATAACGCATGATGAGATAGTGGTTTTCCAGTTGTACCTATGCCATGCGTCGGATGCTGTATGGAATCGTTGGCCCATTGGAAAATACCGCCTACCTCCGAAAGGCAGTGCGATAGAAACCGGATGGTTTATGGACAGTGAAAGCGCAGTGGGGACCACCGGGACAGATAGACTTCGGGCCGTTGATCTGCGGGAAATGAACGGTGGATCAACTATCGGAGAGGTGAATGGGGGAAGCCACGGGCACGACGAAGCCAGCGAACGCCATCCGATCTGTTTAGATCAACGATTAAAAATTATTTCGATACATACTCTGCGGTAAACGCCTTTCGGGCTGGCGGGTGGTTCTAGCGCCCAGGTCACGTGGAGGGGGAAAGCGCAGGGGCTTGGCCGGAAGGGGCTAGGCCCCATATACATGGAGAATATGGTTTTTTGGCACATTATTAATGAAATTAAAGGCAAAAATGGGTAACGAAAGAGGGAAGAAGGGGTTATTAAACCACACCAAGGGTGTGTGTATGGTTTAGAGGGGATTTTGGGAAGGTTGAGAAACATTAGGGGAGGGATTTTTGGGGGTAAAAAAGGGGAAGTTTGACAAAGGGAAAAGGTTGATAAGGGATATTTTGCAGGGATACAAGGGATAAATGTAGGCCTTTTGGAGCACAATTTTTTGCGATCAGAGAGGCTTTATAACTGGAATCAGCAGAGGGGGTTTCATCAAAGGGAAAAGGCATAAAGAGGCTTCAAGGATGATTTTTTTCAGAGGGAAATGCATTCCTTGAAGGCTCAAAAACATTTTCGCCCCCCGTTTGCTTGTCAAAAATTTAAAGGGGGGCTAACACTTTCAAAAAATACAAACCTTACATTCTTTTCTATTCTCCCCTTTCTTCTTCATCTTTCTATGATTTCAGAATTAGGGCTTTTCAATTTAGATTTATAGGGTTTGTATTGATAAATATAGACCTAAGACATCCAATCGACGGGACGATTAGCATAGTCGGATCCCAATCCATGTGGGCCCTGGCATGAATTTTAAAAAAAAAAGGTTATCGGTGCGCCTGGAGTAACTTAGCACACTGGTGCTCTGTAATTTACAAGCACACCGCAAAAATCTAATGTGATAAAAAATTAATATTTTTTTTTATCGGTGTGTCATATGTAAAATATGGCACTTATTTTTGCTAAAAAACTAAAACTGGATGATTTTTATTATTTTATCATGGTTAACCGGTGCGATCATTGACATGTAATGCACCAGTGCTCCTTGTTGACATAGAGCACCGTACCGTCTATTATACTGTTTTGGCAGTGTTTTTGGAAGACAGACACCCACCGGCGTTGGTGCGTACACCATGAATGGCACACCGGTTTCTTGAGATTTTTTTTTTTACTTGAAAAGTTCACAATTTATTTATAAATATATTATTGAATGATATGGTACAGGTTTTAGATTTATAAATAAATTACTGACAAGAGATCAAGTAACAAAAATACTGATAAAACATCAAGAAAAGCAAAAAAGGCAAGTTCTTTGTAAAGTTTTTACAAAAAAATATTTTTGAACTATATATAAGTTTAACTAATATGTATTGTTTACTATGTATCATACAGAGCCACAAAATGACGAAGCTCGATAAGGTTATTTCTGATCTAGGACCAGAAGAGCATAAAAGCTTGATGGAAAAATTGCAAAAGGATGAATCAGGTGAATGAAAAAATACTATCGATCCAATATGAGTTTCTTTTTTTAGTTTTCATTAATAATATAATTAAAATTATTATATAACATGTGCAAAAAAGTATATTAATTCACATCTGTTTAATGTTCTACAGGGACCAACAACTCAGAAAAGGAATGTTGTTCTAAGAAAAGATAAAAAATAGAATATGCAAATGAAAATGAATTTCTCCTTAGCTCATCTGGAATGGTGGTGGAGGTTAACGAAAGGGGGAAAAACTTTTACAAAAGTTTAAGGGATCTAGTGGAATGAATGTATAGACATTATTTCCACTTACAATACAAAAACCAATCCAATGATTCCAAGAACCAAATTTTATGTAAACTACAGGAAGATTTTCCAGAGAATTGGTCAATGAGACATGTCAGACTTTTGATAGCAAAAACATACAACAACAAAAAAGAAGGAATGAAAAAGTAATATTCCTTTAGATTTTTGTCTAGAATTATTTATAAATATCACTTTTGTTATACTTACTTTTCATATATCAATATAAAAATTAAATAGTTTATTATCATGTTACATTTTCAGTAAGATTATGAAAATCTCAAAAGATGAATGATTTGATATCAGAAATATGCCTATAGGAATGTCCAAAAAGGTGTACAAGGAGATGGTCAAAGAAATGGACAAAATTGCATCGCTGGAGGAGCCATCTCAACAACAACTTGCTTCAAATGTACTATGTAATCATTGAATTTTTCGATCATTAGGTAAAATAAATAAACAATTTAGCATTAAATATTAATTTTCAAATATTTTCTTGCATAAAATAAAATAAAATGGAACCCATTTAGCACATAAAATAGGACAACAAGGAAGAAAAGGATTGATATCTAAGTTTGTGAGTAATTTTACTTCCTTATAACAACTTAACTAGATTTCTTTTTTGTATTTTTTAAGTTGTTTTACAAAAATCATCATTGAATGTCTTCAAACATGTGCTAACATACAAAGAAGAACCATCAGAGTAATGGATTGAAATTGGAATAAATATGGGTTGTGAGTATATGTTGGCATATCAGAACTTAATTGTGGAATTTGTAAGCATCTATCGATCTTGTTTTACTTAGCTCCGTCTATAATTAATAGAAAAAATAAATATTTTATATTAAATATATGATTTGTTATGGGGTATAAAACTTGCAGGAAACAAAGTATGGCACTGCGCCAACAGATCAAATCTTGAAAGATGGCATGTTACATGGTTTTGAAAGAATGTGTATAGTTTATGAGTCAATTGTTGCATTGGTACGTCATCTCTTTTCGATTTACATTGATGTATATTATTTAATATTGCAATTTTCATTATTCTCACCAATGTACATACACTCGTTACAGTTTATTTTTATGTTTCTAGATGGAAGCTGAAGAAGAAGAAAACAATCAACACCGTGAACAAAACATTTCTTAAAATAACCTGTCATGGAAGTAGCTCTAGCAATGATAGTAGTTCAAGCGAAGAATGATGATCACTATGTTTGGATATAAAAGCAAGGCGTTGTATTTTTTGAAAAATGTCTGTGAAATCAGACATTTTATTTAATGTAATGGACATAGTGTCCCAATTGAAAGATAAAGGGATACCAATAACTGTCCCATTTTGTATGACAAAGAATGTCTTATTCATATACATATATCTATAATAAAAAATGTTTTAATTTATTCTATTGCATTCTCTATTGTCGCTATTGCGTTCTCCATTGTCGTTCTCAAATGCACTAATAAAAATTTAATTCATATGAATATTGTTATAAGATATATATGTGTCAACTTTTCATGAATAATGAATTTTAAAAAAGCACAATAATTATGATATGATATAATAAATTAATCCAAACATCACATTCAAATCCATTAATAAAAATTTAATTAATATGAATATTGTTATAAGATGTGTCGACTTTTGATGAATAATGAATTTAAAACAATCACAATAATTGCACTGTCATAGGTTGATGTTTCTAAAAAATAAAAAATGAAAACCGGTACGTTTATTCTTATTCCGGTGAATTTGTATTCTTAATGCACCAGTGCATTTTTAAAACCTATGGGCATCACAAAAATACCAAAACCAGTTAAAAATATCGAGGCATTTGTGCAGTACGGCGCTCTGGTGCATTTATGTCTATATACGCACCGATGCCATTTTACGACCTATGAGCACCGCATGAATATCGATACCAATTATAAATCTCGGTGTGTCTGTGTGATACTATGCACCAAGCGTTTTTGTGTCTATACGCACTGGTGCATTTGGATTAACCATAAGCACCATATGAATACCAATACCAACTATAAATCTTAGTGCATTTGTGTGATACTGCACACCAGGGCATTTATGTGTCGATACGCACTGGTGCATTTGTGCGACATATTTGCACCACACGAATACCGATAAAAATTATAAATCTCAGTGCATTTGTGTGATATGGTGCACTGGGGCATTTATATAAGTACACGCACCGGTGCTTTGATACGACCTATGGGCACCGCTCAAATCTGAAGCCCAATTAGAAAGACCCCGTGTGTTGTATCACCAACACTACGCCCGATGTTGTTTTATACCTTAATGGCCTGGTCCATACACCTTCGACCACCCTAGGGCTCTGGCTACAGGTATGCACCGGTGCGTTAAATCCTAATTAGCGCACCGATGAAAAAAACATCTGTAATAACCTTCGACCGTCCATTTTTTTTTTAGTTGTGTTGAATTTCTGTTAAAAGCTCCGCCAAAACCTCCATATCCAAAAACGGATGTGGTAGCATATTTTTTTTAACAATTTTGGCCAATTTTATAACACTAAAAACCTCCTTTATAACCTCCGCTAGAGCGTCTTTTCCTTGTAGTGTAATTTTTTTTTTTATATTTTCTTCTTGCAAGTGTTGCATGTAGGTCTTCACATGCCATTGTTGGTGTGATTCCTCTCCCAGATTCTTTTTGTGGTCTTTTGAAGCCATCTTCATCAACATTTCTTCATCTTTTTTCCTTGTTGTGCCATACAGAGAATTGCCACAGGAAACATTCCAATTCCATGTAGAAGTCTTCTTCTTGCTTCTTCTTGCTTTAGATTTCTTAGTAATGGATGGAAATGGTTTATGGAGGCTATGAATGGAGTCACATAATGAATGGAGCGGTGGATAGGTAGTGTAGAGGCCTCATGCCAAGTTTTAGAGGATCTAGCTATTAATAGTGCAACATAGGGTTTAGAGAGTGAATCATTGTGCATGGAGTGAAATAAGGGGTTCAAAATGGTAGGTACATGAAAGAAATAAATTATCATGATGTACTTCAAGTTTAGAAACCTTTGAGAGAGCTCATTCCTTCATGAATAAGTTTCCTATAGCATTTACAAGAGTTTCATGTAGTGCTACAGGAATCATGTAGCTGATGTATTTGTCTCTAGCAATTAGAGTCAGGAGAAAAAAAATAAAATGTATGCCTATCTGAGGGGTGTAATGAATGAATATGGGCCTGCTAGAGTGGTTCAGGGTGTGTGCAAGAAGAGGAGAAGGAGAAATGAATAAAAACTGCCCCTCTGGATCCAAAAACCATCTTTTATCAATAACCTGCAAAATAGAAAACAAGTGAGTGCATAGGTATTTTCTCTCTCTCTTTTCTTTTATTTATTTATTTTTTCTTTTTTTTTCTTCTTTTTCTTTTTTCTTATTGAATAAAATGGGCTACATCCAGAGAGGTTTTCAATCCAGAGGCCTATCTTGGGTGCCTCATAGAGGTTTTCACCTAAGGATATTTTATTTTCTATTTTTTTCTTTTTCTCTCTTTTTTTCTCAAGGATTGCCTCATGGAGGTTTTCAACCCTAGAGTCAGCCTTGAACGCCTCCAAGAGGTTTTCATCCATGCCTCTTTATTTTTCTTTTTTTTTTCTTTTTTTCTAGGTGGGGGAGGCATTGGAAACTATGGAGCCTCCCATGACATACATCTCCCTATTTATTGAATTTATAAATTCTTCGCTAGACAAGGGATTTTTTTTAAACTTAATCCTGTAAACATTTACAAGTAGGGGAATCCCCTCCTCATCTATGGTTTTGCTCTTGACTGCACCATTATCATAACATTTTTCCATTTTGTAGGGTCCCAGCCATCTTGTAATCAGTTTTCCTTTGAAATCCTTAAACCTTGAGTCATACAACACCACCCAATCTCCTTTTTGAAAAGCCTTAACCTTAATGTTCTTGCCATGAGAGAACTTCCTTTGGAACTGAATCAATTCTGTGTGAAGGAGTTCTTGCAACCTAAACTCATATAATCTGTTTAATTGTGGCAACCTCTCTTGTTGCGCCTTTTACATATCCAGGTCTAACTTAGCTACTATCTTCAAGGTGTTGAACTCAAATTCAATTGAAAGTAGAGCTTTCTTCCCATAGACCAAGTCATAAGGAGTGAACCCTATTGTTGTTTTCCAAGTAGTGTTGTAGGCCCAAGTAGGTTTTACCAATTTGTCCACCCAATCTTTTCTATTGCTGCTCACAACCTTAGTGAGGATATTTTCCAAGGCTCTGTTGGTCACTTCCACTCGGCCATTTTCTTGAGGGTGATAGGAAATGGAAGTTTTATGCTTTATCTTGTGCCTCCTTACAATATTTTCAATGAAATGAGATGTGAATTGTTCCCCCTGATCAATGACTACATATTTTGGGTATCCAAATTTATATTACACATTATCTCTCAGAAATTATGTTACCTTCTCCTCAGTTTCTACCTTCACATCTTTTGTTTTAGTCCACATTGTCAGGTATTCAGTGCAAAATATGATATTATGGCCAGATGGTTGATCAATAGGTACAATTAATTCCATGCCCCACTTTTCAAATGGATCAAGAGCCATCTAAGCATGAAAAGTCATCTCATCCCTCTGTGTAGGTTTCTCCATCCTTTAGCATTGGTCACTCCTTCTAGTGTATCTTCTGGCATCCTGGTGAAGGTTAGGGCAATAGTTACCTTCCTGCAAAGCTTTGAAGGTAGTCCTTTTTGCAGAAAAGTGGCCTCCACAAGGGTTATCATCACATTCAGAGAGGATGTCAAAAACTTCTTTCTCCTTTACACATATTCTCAGAATTTTGTCAGGGCATAGCTTGAAGATATTTCCCCCAATCCATGTGAAAGGGCCACTTTTTCTGATTATCTTGCTCTTCTCCTTGTATGAGAGGTTAGGAGGGAAATTTTCAACAACAAAGTAGTTAGTTGTGTCATCAAAATATGGTGAGAGTGCTGAGATAGCGAAGATATGTTCATCCAACAACTAGTCGTCCACCATTCCTTATTCATCTGCAAATAGAGCTAACCTAGATAAACAAATCTGCAACAACATTCTCCTTTCCACATTTATCAACAATGGTTAGTTCAAATTGTTGTAGTAGTAACAACCATCTAATTATTCTAGAATTAACATCTAGTTTGTTCATTAAATATTTGATGGTTGCATGGTCATTGTGTAAAAAAGTATGATAGCCAGTGATATAATGTCTAAATTTCTTTAAAGCATGGACAATGGCTAACATTTCCTTCTCTGTGACAACATAATTGAGTTCGGCCTTAGACAAGTTCTTACTAATGAAATACATTGCATAAGGTAATTTGTCTTCTAACTGTCCCAAGGCTTCCCCCACATCTTTTTTTGATGAATTTGTGTGGATGTGGAAAGGCAGAGTCTAATTTGGAACTTGGAGAATGGGGGAAGTAGTTAACTTTCCCATAATGAGCTCAAAAGTTTCTTGATAGAGACTAGACCAGGTAAAATTAGAGTCTTTTGCCAATAAACCAAATAGTGGCGAAGCCAACATGCTGAAATATTTGATGAACCTTCTATAATACCCAGCTAAACCTAAGAAACTCCTAACATCTCTCTGCTTTTGAGGATCAAGTACCATTTTGATGATGGTGATTTTGTTCAGGTCCACCTACATTCCTGCTTGGGAGATTGAGTGTCCCAATACTACTCCTGTTCTTTTCAAGAATTCACACTTTTCTAGGCTCAGGGAGAGATGCATCTCAATGCATATTCTTGACACTTTTCCCAATTTGGAGAGAGCTTCCTGGAAGTCATCCCCATAGGGTGTGAAATCATCCATGTAGATTTCAACCGAGTCATGGACTAGCTCAAATAAAATGCTCAAGGCAGCTCTTTGGAAGGTAGTTGGGGCATTGCACAACCCAAAGGGTAGGAATATGTAAACGAAGGTACCCTAAGGACATGTGAAAGTATTCTTGTCCTGGTCTTTAGGGCCAATTTGGATCTAATTATAACCACTAAACCCATCTAAGAAAGAAAATAACTTCTTTCCTGCAAGGCCATCCAGGACTTGATCTATAAAGGGAAAAGGGAAATGATCATTCTTGTTGGCTTCGTTGAGTCCCCAATAATCAACACAGATTCACCATTTTACATTCTTCTTCGGTACTAGGACAACAGGAGATACCCACTCACTGTCTAATATAGGATAAATGAAACCTACATCCAAACAATTTTTGTAGTTCTTCCTTGACTATGTCTTTTAGAGATGGGTTTATCCAGATTTGGGCTTGGCGCATAGACTTGCATCCTTCCTTAATGTAAATATGATGTATGCATACCAAGGGATGCACCCCTTTCATGTGCTTGTAATCCGATGCAAATGCATCTAGGTTTTCTCTCAAACGCTGGCATAACTGCTCTTCTTATCCATCTGAGAGGTTTGAGTTAATTTTCAAAGATTTGGATGGGCCAAACTCCACATCCTTGGTGGTTTGAGAGGTTGAATCAAATGAGTGCAGTTCCATCCAAGGGTGGCTTTCATATTCTTTGACTAGGCTTTCAAGTGGGCTGAGAGTGGTGGACTAGTTCTGATTAACTTCATCGATGAGTTCATATTCATCAAGCTGCCCCACTCGAAGAACATCATCTATGGTACAAATGGGGGTAGTGTTGTAGACTTCATTGTCTTCTTAATCCTCCAACCATATAGGTATTTCATGGTAAATGGAAGGTTGGGCTAGAGTATTATAATTTTTTAGACAAGGGCCCATTCTTATAGTCATATTTCCGACCTAACAATTGATATAAGCATCGACAGTGGCTAACGAAGGTCTCCCTAAGATGAGAGGATATCCATTAAACTTGGTTTTTGGCAGAAGAACTAGGAAATATTTAGGATACTCCCAAGAGTCAATTGAAACCATTACATCCTCAAAAGTCCCTTCCGGAGTTACTGTGGACCGATCTGCAAGTTGCAAAACTGTTGTCGTTTTCCTCAAAGTCCCTTGAAGGTTCATTTTGAGAACAGTTTTCTTGGTCATAAAATTTATGGAAACCATGATATCAATCAGAGTATTGGGGACTATGACACCATCTATGTGAACATCTACAATTGGACTGCTAGGGTCCAGGTACTTTGGGAATGTCACCCTTCCCAACATTAAGTCAGACAGTTGTCCTACTACATTGATGGTGGGGGTATCTTTCTTCTTTCTCCCAGGTTTATTGAAGAATTTTTCCTTGATGAGTCTATTGTGAATAGGGACATCCTTAATGGCCTGGAGAATTGGTATTATTACACACAAATGTTTCAGTTCTGCCAACAGTTCGGTCTCCTCTAGAGTGTGCTAACTGGAATTGTTCAAGCGCTCAGCAAAATGAGGTTGTTGGATCTTAGTATTACTTTCTTTATTTTCCTCCTCAACCTCTACAAGTGGATATGGAGGATGGTAGTATGGGAGTACTCTTCCTGACCTTAGGTTAACCTCCTGTATCTCTACATCATAAACTAGATAAGATGTCTTTCCACTGTAAACTTGTTGTGATTTTCTGTTGTCCAGGTTCGGATTAGGTTGTGTAGGTGTCTAAGGCGGCTTGGGTGGAGAAGAATGAGTAATCTGAGGTTGAGGTTGGGGTGGAGGCACTAGAGCAAGTTGCTGGTTATGTTGAGGCCTCCACCCTTGGGATGGGTTGTTCCAATGAGGTTGTTGAGGAACATACTACTGAAATGGTTGGTTCACAGGTTGAGGATGATATGGACAGTTGTAAGGAAAGTATGAGGTGTAGGCTAGGATGGAGGAGTGTGGGTGTAGCAAGATTTCATAGGTGCATTCTGATTTTTTTCATAGTAGGAATAAGGTGCACATTGCATACCCTGCCGATATAACCTAGGGCCTTGAGGCCTTCTCTAGTTGATTAAACAGAGTTGCTATTGTCCTACTTCCCCACCTTAATATACAGATTTGAGTCCAGGTAAGGAGGGACACTTGCTGGCATGATTCTCCTCATAGACTAAGAAAAACTCTATGACATTTAATGGACATTCATTCTTAGGGTGTTTTCTAGTACATCTTTGGTAGAATATAGCCAAGTCTATTTTTTCTTCCTCTTGCTTCCTCTTAATATGCATTATGTCCATTTGAAAAGTAAAGGTGTGCAGCATGTCACTCTTGAAGTCCTCCAACATATTTCCAACCTCATGCTTGATGGAGGTGGAAGAGGAAGGGGTATTAGTTGTACTTTGGCTAGCTCTGCCTTCTTTCCTAGCTACTCTACAATGGTTGGCTGAAGATAGTTTTGATAGTATCATAAGGCAGTTGGTAGATATCTCCTCCTGATATCATATTGAGGGTTTATATCAACTCCTCCCTGATCCCTTGGAGAAGTACTAGTTTAATTTATCTAAGATCAAGGGTACAGTTGGCTCTCTTATAATTTAACTGGAACCTCTCTGCATAGTCCTATAGGGATTAATGAGGCCCTAGAGTCATCTTGTATATTTCATCTTTAATTTCCTTGGATCTACATTAGTCCCTATACTTTTTGTTGAATGCCTCTTGCATCTGTGCCCAGGTAGTGATGTTGTTCATAGGTAGACCCATGAACCAGCACAAGGCTCCATCCTTAAGGGTAGATGGTAATAGCTTCATATTTTGATCATATAAGGAATAGTTATAGGTCCTATAGACAAGATAAAATTCAAACATGAATGTGCCAGGGTATTTAGAGGTAATTCCATGGAAATGTGGAAGGGTTGAGGGGCTAATGTTCTTCATTTTAGTCTCCCCATCTGCCTCTCTATTGGGAAAGGTTCCTCAGGCTTCATTTCCATCCATGGTTTGAATAGGTGAAGTATGTTCCTCTAGTGAAACAAGATCTTCTCCTTCTTCAATAGGTTCTTCAAAAATTTTATAAGGCTCACCTATGGTGTATTGAACCTCATAGCTATTGAAGAAGATTGAAGGGTGACTATGTGGTGATGTGGAGATTTTAGGTAAAAAATTTCCATGAGTATCCCTACTCAGACTTGGCATGAAAATAAAATTATTTTTCTATTTTTCAATATTTTTGAGACAACATGCAAAACTAAAGCAAAAAATAATTCTAAAACAAAATCAAAGCATCCACTAGACACCTCCCTAGTAATAATGCAAAAAAGTGGTGAGCCCCGATATTGCACCAAGAATGATGCAACTCCCAGAGGCTACTCTAATTTAGTTTACCAACGTAGGTTTCCTACAAACTTGGAGGTGACAATGATAGATTCACATCAGATGCATTCTACTCATGTCATCCTCTTCCAAGCTCTACGAAAGGGTGTTATTTCTAGGGTTTCTGAATGAAGTTTGTAACACTTATAAATTCAAACCTAGGGCTACAAATGTTTCAATGCCATTAATCTATCAACAATCAAATAACTACTATAAATTAAGAAATTACACCTAACTACTTTGCAATGAAAGAAATTTGCAAATTAAGCTAGGATAATAAATGGAAGAAACTTAGGCATCTTGCATGAAGTAAATTGCTGAATTGAAATTGAATAAAGAAGAATAACATAATCGCACTTTTTTGGGCCAAATGGCTAAACACACTCTGTCTTATTCATGTTATAATTATCATGATTTTACTCATGCAACTAATCATGACCTAATTATGCTTGTAAATGCATTTTTTTGCAGCTAGGAGGAGAAAGCGCTAAGGTGGCTTAGGAAAGGCTTGAAATAATGGGTGCAAGGCTGAAGGTGTCTGGGTAGTTTTGGTAGGTCTAGATGAGGTGGATGGTGGTTTTTGGGCTTAAGGAGGGGCCCACTAGTGCTGCTACAAGTGCTGCTACAGGTTTCCTGTAGTGCTATAGGAATGTCCTGAATTGCTACAGGAAGCAGACCGAAGTCAATCTGAGGCCAAAAATTGGTGAGAAAAGCGTAGCAAAGGTAGAGTGAAGGTTTTTTTATATGATTGTAAGGTGGAAAAACCCTTGTCCAAGCTTATAACCTCTTGAGAATCCTATCTTTCAGCTCTAGGGTTTTCTCATGGTGTGAAGATAAAAAATGAAAACAAGTTTGATGGTGATTTGATGAACAAAAGGGTCCTGAAAGGTGAGAAATGAAGTTTATGGTGTCTGTGAAGTCCTCCTTTGTTGTGCCACTTTAATATACAAGAAAAATACATGTTCATGTAACAAATATTGAAAAATTTATGATGAAGGAAATGGAAAAGTTGAGTTGAATTTAGAAATCAAACCTACTTTAGCCTACAAACATAAATTGACCCCAGAATTCTAAACATGTTCATGACATTTGATCATAAATTGATTATTAGTTAATGTTGTGCTAATATCAGTTTCATATTTAATATGAATTCCTTTGGTTTTCTTCTTGTACAAGGGTTTATACATGTGCTTATGATTGATAAATTAAAAAAATTGATGAGATTAAGTGTATTTCATAAACATAAAATCATGGAAACTAAATGCTGGTAAACATCATATAAAACACAAAAAACAGACGACTGAGTCAAATATAAATGGTTTTGATGAAGCAGTTCACCCCTCCTAGGCTACATCTCATTGGTCCAGCTTCCATGGCATGGGACTTTGCATTAGCTTCAATTGTGTAAAAGTGTTTTTTATAGTCTCCTGTTGCCTCTGCAGCTTATTCCAATGGCCCCAAAACATCCAAATATACCAAGAATGACTCTTCCAGAGCCAAAATTGGTCAAAAATTGCCTCATTTATGGCAGAACAAATTTTTCCTATAATTTCTCCACTAAAACTGGAAGCTCGCCAGATAGCTCCACTAAAAGTGGATCTTCCGCCACATTTGGTGGGCTACGCCAAGTCCGTTGCTAACTTAAAATGTCATTAAACCTAAGATGAGTGTCGATTTAATTTTGATTAAGGAGAAATTAGCGCAAAGCATGTTTTAGCATTAATCCACACTTATGGTGCTAATCCCATATTAGAGCATTAAACAAGGTTTAAGTTTTGTTTAAATCTTTGTCGCGAACAATTATAAGCTCCTGGTTGTAGCGCTTGAACACATTGAAGGGGGCTGGCCCCCTCCGGGCCCCAAACATGGCATGGACAAAGCTTAACTATAATCGACATCCCATACATATCAAGCAACATGGTGATGGTCTGGTGGTAGCCCTCAATGCTTATATGGGGGAGGTCATGGGGTCGACCCTAGCCTCCGCCCCTCCTTGGTCATAATTTTTTATTGAACATAACTTTGGGTTTGGACCCTGGTTATAAATATATCTACCTCTGTCAGTTTGGTTAGCCTTGTCCTTCGATTATAGCATAGTCCACCATATAATATCTATCTGCCAGTTTAGTTAAGGTTAAAAACCTTAAGTTCAAAATAGATGTGCACTATTCAAATGCCATGGGGGAGGGCATGTGGAAGCCTCCGACTGCTCCACATTGCACTTCTCCATTGGCCCAAATTTCACCATATAAAATTTAATAATCCACCATATGTAGAAATTTCAACCTTAGGATTAGGAGGACAAATTTCAATTTCCCAAGAAAGATTGGTGAATCTGACTGTGACACTTGTCACAGTTTTATTGGCTGAAAATTGGAGAATATTCCCTGGAAATTCTTGAGGTGCTGACTGGACTGCCAAGTCATCAGTGTGTCTTTGTTTTTCACATTTTTTACCTGTTTGAGAAAACAGGCATCAGACCATAGCTTTCTCATACAAACTTGGATTTTGATGAAACAAGCTACGTTGGAATCCTGGTGATGAGTTCTATCCAGTAATTCTAGTTTGGATCATTTCTAAGCACTTTAATTTTTGAGCTAAATACTGAGCCTCTCATCATTCCTCCCCACTAGAAGCCATCTGGACCCCAAAAGATACTATCAAATTTTCAGCAAGTGAGGATACAGCTCCGTAACCCTTTCACTCTCCATCCATTTGGCCTTGGAAGGATTTTTTCCCTTGAGTCCCACTCTAAGGTATTCAACATTCCCTCTCCTTGAAGTTCTGATTCTTCTGTCAAGTATGACATCTTGTTGAAGTTCATCAAAATATTCTGGCTAGAAATCATCTATTGATGGCAGCTGAACATGCTATCCTTGATCATTAATAAAATGAGGGTCAAAAAATCTCAAATTCTCAACATTAACGACAGAATATATTTTCATATAAGGAGGAAAATCTAGCTTAAATTCATCCATACCAATCGTTTCCAGAATTTTAAATGGACCATGATGGATTGGATTGAGCTTCTTACCTTCCCCTTGCAATTTTTCTCTGCTGATATATAACCAAACTTCATCCCCAACCTAGAATTTGTGATCAACATGGTGTTTGTGGAAGAATTATTTGCCTTGTTATATGCATGGTGAATTTAGTGCAACTGTTCATCCCACAACTTGGGTTATTTGCTGCAATAGCCTCTAAGAAGATGAATGATTGTCCTATTAACCACCTCAGTATGACCATCTATTTGCAGATGAAATGTTGTACTCTTCTTCAACTTTTTTTCCATCATGTCCCATAATTTAGACCAAAAATTCCCAACAAAATGGGAATCTCGATCATTTGTAATAGAAGTAGAAAGACGAAAATGAACCCAAACATTTTGAAAGAAAAGATGAGTGGTTTATTCAGATGTAATTTTTTTCTTACATGGCATCAAAAGACACATTTTTCTAGACCTATCTACAACAACATACAAGTAATCATGACCTTTGCTTCACATTGGAAGACCACCTACAAAATCCATTGAGATAGTCTCCTAAGGATGTGAAGGAACTGGATGTGGAGTGTACAATCCAAGTTTCCTATTACTAGGCTTACATATTTCACATAAAGAACATCCTTTAATAAAATGAGATACACTATCAATCAAGTGTGGCCCATAACAAGACCTTCAAAGGTTCACTATTGTCTTTCCTACACCAAAATTTCCAACAATCAATGAAGTGTGCACCTCCCTTATGTTACTGTTTCTTTCTCCCTGTGGTATACAAAATTTTCCCAAGTGATACAACAAATTGTTATGCACATGATAATCTAACTCTTCGTTTTGGTTTCCTTGACTCAAGCTTTAATACACATCTCTAAAATCACCATCATATGCATATTGTTCAATTTAGATTTCATGCATAACTGAATTTTGCTAGAGTATAATAGATCAATTTAGAATAGGCCTAGAGAGAATATCAACTACCTTATTGTAGATTCCCTTTTTATACTTCATAACCAAATGAAATATTTGTAGAAATACCATCCATCTGAAATGTCTTGATTGTTGCAACTTTGACTCTGATTATAAGTACTGCAAAGGTTGATGGTCGGTATGGATAATGGTCTCTTTTCCCATCAAATAATGCTTCCTTTTCTTTACACTTTGTACCAATGCATATAACTCTTTTTCATAGGTGAGATAGTTAGTCACACCTCCATTAAAAATTTCATAATGAAAGGAAATAGGCTTACCATGTTGCATGAGAACTGCTCCCATGGTGTAATCACTTACATATGTTTGGATCTCAAATGGTTGTCTAAGATTCGGAAGAGCCAATACCGATGTTGAGCTTATCTTTTGCTTTAAAGCATAAATTTATTTTTTCTGCATATATCCCCAATGGAAGACATTCTTGACACTTGTAAATGCATGTAACAGAGTTGCAATAAAAGAAAAATTAGCAATGAATTTCCTCCAATACTGTGCTACCCCAAGAAAGCTTCTTACCTCTATAACTGTATTGGGCTTGGGCCAATTTAGAATTACCTATAATTTGGAAGGGTCTATCTTCAACTCACCTACTCCAACACTGTGTCCCAAATACGGTAAATAATTCTTGCCAAACTCACACTTCGACATCTTTAAAAGTAATTGTTATATTTTCAAGACATCAAGTACCTTGTTCACATGCATGACATGTTCATCTCTTGATTTTTTGAATATCAAAATATCGTCTAAGTAAAAAATGATGAATTAATATAGAAATGGTCTTATTACGTCATTCATGACTCTCATGAAAGTAGTTGTCGCATTTGTTAGACCGAATGGCATAACTAGCCACTCAAACAATCATTGTCTAGTTTCAAATTCAATTTTCCAAATGTCCTCCTCAGCTATTCATGAGCTATTCTAACTTGATGATAACCACTTCTCAAGTCTAGCTTAGTGAAATATTTTTCATACTTTAACTGATATAGAAAATCATCAATGCATGGGAGTGGGTAGCGATTCTTTACCGTGATTTTAATCAATGCACAGAAATCTATGCACATGCGCCAAGTGTCATTAGATGAAAATTTGAGAATATTCCCTGGATATTCTTGAGGTGTTGACTTGACTTCCAAGTCATCATTCTGTCATTATTTTGCACATTTTTTACCTTGTTTGAGAAAACGGACAATAGACCATAAATTTCTCATACGAACTCGAATTTTGATGAAACGAGTTGCGTTGGAATCTTGGTGATGATATCTATCCAGTCATTCTGGTTTGGAGAATTTATAAGCAGTTTCATTTTTGAGCTAAATACTGAGCCTCTGATCAACACTACAACAACCCAACTACTCTTTCCAATAAATCATAAACTAAAAGAAATTTTGGCTCGTGGAGAAGTTATACCCTTCTCAAGCTCCAATGAAATAAATGAGAGATGGAGGCTTGACACACAAATTTCTGAGCTTATAAACTATTCTACCAACATGTAAGAAAGCTTAATCTACAACAAAGATAAATGGAAGCAAACTAAAAATAGTAAAATTAAATGTAAGCAAACTAGCTAAAAACTCATAAGAAAACTAGATACAATGACATTAAAGTAAATAATGAATACAAAAGAGAGACTAAGGCCAATGGATTGGGCCCTAACCCACAAGCATAGCCCTCTAAAATTAAATTAGTGAAGCACAATCTAAATACCCATATTATTGTAGAAAATAGTCTTATTACATAAACATGAAAGTCTCAAAAAACTATTACAAGAGATAAGAGTCTATTAGCTTCATTCCAAGTTAGAATCATTATGAGATCTTTCTAAACCCTATTTAAACTAGAGGGTAGCTACCAACAACTCCCTAAAAAGTAGGTGATTTTCCCACTTTGATTGCAAGTGAGGTGTAGCTTTGGTGCACTTGATCTTGAGTTTTCTTGGTTGACTTTGATTTCGAGCTATTGGAGGGAATATCGAGGATCCCTTGGCTTCCTTTGGGTGTTAAGGAGGTGGGAAATCCCCCTATAATCTCTCCTTTTTGTCTACTCCGAGCTTTAATGGAAAAACATTCATAAAAATTGAAATATCTTTGTGATTTTCCTACATTTAACTCATGTTAGGAATTGGAAGTATGACAAGCCTTAGACACCATATACACTAGCAACATAAGACCATAATATAATTAATTGTGAGAAAAAGAGACTTAATAAGGAAAAAAGGTTATAATTAACCCCTCCAAATGTACCTAATTATGGAGCTCATCAATTTAATATACGTGATCAAGGATCATAGGATTGAAAAAGAAGAAGAAAAATGACATCAAAGAGAGGGAACCACTAAAATGTTGGAGTTGCAGTGGGCCACACTTTCTTAGACATTGTCTCCATAATCCAAGATCATTCCAGCACATTCAAGCAATCCAAGAGACAACATCAGTGAATGACATTTCTAGAAACATTCCTAGGATTAGTGCAACACTTGAAGACAAACAAGTTGAACATCAATCTACTAATATTGAACTCGAAGTTACCATACTAAACTACATTGTTTCTTTTTTAATCGATCGAGGGGCTAATTTAAGCTATAACAGCCCTCGAATTGTAGAAATATGTAATTTGAAGCTTGAAATTTTTTTGAATGCATGGTTGGTACAACTAGATACTGGTACTTAAAGGAAAGTAACCACTCGAATAAAACAATGTTCGCTTAACTTAAAAGGTTACTCTACAACAATAAAACTAAACATCCTTCCCTTAGGATCTTATGAGGTGTTTATAGGTTCAATGGATTGGTTGGAGAAATAGGGAATTGTTATAAAATGTTTCGAGAAAATTGTTAGTCGTGTAAGTCAAGATGGGAAAACTTGGTTCATAAACGGGAAACCAAAACTGGTATTAGTAGGAAAAATTTTAGATTCTCATATGAAAATAAGTGCAAGAAAATGATTTCAGTTGTACATGGTACAAGTGGAAACCAATGAATAGCCAAGAGAGACACGGAATGTAAGTATTCTACATGTTATTGGGGTGTTTTAAGGTGTTTTTCCAGAAGATATTATAGGGTTAGCCTTGCCTCGGGATATAGACATTACCATTGATTTGGTACGAGGTGCCACTCTTGTGTCTAGAGCCCCATATCCAGTGAGTCTACTGGAGCTACTAGAGTTGAAACTGCAGCTAAAGTTGTTGAAAAAAGGATATATTAGACTGAGTGTTTCCCCGTGGGGAGCACATGTACTTTCTATAAAAATAAAATATGGCACCTTTATAATGTGTATTGATTAGCGTCAACTAAACAATTTAATCATAAAAAACAAATATCCATTTCCCCCAACTGATGATTTATTCGACCAAGTGAGAGAAGGAACAATATTTTCAAAAATTGACTTAAGGATTGATTATCACCAAATGCGCATAAAGAATGAGGGTATCCATAAAACAAATTTTAGAAATACATACAACCATTATGAATTTGTGGTGTTACCTTGTTTCCTCCCAAATTCACTATAAACCTTCATGTGCCTAATGAATAGCATACTTCACCCGTACCTTGATAAGTTTGTACTGGAATTTATAGATGATATCTTAGTGTATTCAAAAAATGAAGAATAACACAAGGAAAAATTGAGGTTGGTGTTACAAATGTTAAGGAAGCATCAAATGTATGAAAAACTCAACAAATATGATTTTTATAAAGATTGAATACAGTATTTGGGACACATTATTTCTAGAGAGGGATTATTGGTGGACCCTAAAAAAATTAAGGCCATCATGAATTGGCTTGTACGAAAGGACGTATCAGTGGTTTGTTCATTGATGGGGATTGCAGTATATTATCGAAGGTTTATAGAAGATTTTTCAATATTGGCTCACCCTATTACTTCCTTACAAAAAAAAGGGAGTAAAGTTTGTGTGGACAACCAAATGTCAAGAAATCTTTGATAAGATAAAAAAAAAATTAACCACATCTCCTGTACTAAAAATTGTAGATCCAAACAAGGAGTTTACGACTTGTACTAATACATGTTTAGAAGGTCAGGTAGGAGTGTTGATCTAGGAAGGGGTAGTGAAAGCTTATGGATCTAGGAAGTTGAAATTACATGAGAATAATTATGCATTATATGATTTAAGTGATACATGGACTTAAAATGTGGAGGCACTAACTCTTAGGGAAAATATTTACCCTGGTAACTGATCTTATCAAACTGAAGTATTTATTTATCCAATCATATGTAAATGCTAGGAAAGAAAGTTGTATGGAATTCCTTACTGAGTTTGAATTTGAAATAAGACATATAAAAGGGAAAAAAAACAAATTGGCGAATGCGCTAAGAAGGCACACTCATCTTGTGTTGGGAATGTATGTTAATAGCATGAAATTTTTTTTATTGAAAATGTTAAGAATACCATATATCAAGACCCTCAATATTTAGAAATTCATGAGAAATTATAGCAAGCATAAAATTCAGAATATGCAGAAAATTCAAAAGAACTACTCACCTATCGGAATAGTTTGTATATTCCCAATGTGAGTACATTGAAACAAACAATATTAGATGAATATGACAAGAAGCCTTATGCAGATCACCCCAGATACTAAAAAATGATTATTTCATTAAGCAAAAATATGTTTTGGCTAGAAATAAAGAAGGATGTGGAAGAATATTTAGCAAAGTGTACAAAATTTTAACAAGTAAAGGTAAAGCATCAGCGTCCTGCGGGATTAATTAATCCTTTATCCATACTAGAATGGAATTTTGAAGTAATTTTGATGGATTTTATCACAATATTTCCAAGAACAAAACACCAACATGATTATATCATGATGGTAGTAGATATTTTTACTAAATCAAAACATTTTATACCATTTGGGACTGCTCAAATTGCTAACATTTTTATGAGTGACATATTTCATCTACATGGGGTACCCAAGAAAATAGTGTCTGATAGAGATGCTAAATTTACCTCCATTTTCTGGAAGGTATTATTTGGGGGTATGAGAACACAGTTAAATTTAAACAAGACATAACACCCTCAAACAGATGGGAAAAACAAAAGAACCAACTAGATCCTTGAATATATGCTAATAATGTATGTTATGAATCAACCTACTAAATGGGAGGATTTTCTGCATTTAGTGGAATTTTCCTATAACAATAACTACCAATCTTCTATTAAAATGAGTCCTTTCGAGTCCCTATATGGTAGGAAGTGTAATAAACCACTTAGTTGGATTCAACTGGAGGATAAATTAATAATGGGGCTAGCTTCTTTCCTAGAAATGGAACATGTCATGCGAAAAATCAAATAGAACATCTAAACAAAACAATATCGACAGAAACTTTATGCAAATAATTTATAAATAATTCAACATTAGAGATCATGTATATTTACGTATTGAAACCAGGAAAAGTATTCTAAGCACAAGAACATGTGCTTGAAGGTGGTGCCACAATTCTGTGGGCCTTTTGAAATTATAGATAGACTTGGTTCAGTGGGTTATCAGTTGGCCCTACCCACCCCTATTAGAGTTCATAATGTATTTCATGTGTCCTTGTTAAAAAAGTATATCCATGAAAATTCTCATGTGATCGATTCGAATCAAATACAGGTGGAACCTAAAGTAGATTTCCTCCCAAAACAACTTCACATCTTGGATCATAAAGAGACTGTGCTCCGGAATCGATTCATCAGTTAGGTTAAAGTGCAATGGAAGCACTTCACACTTGAGGAGGCTACCTGGGAGTAGGAAGATACAATGAAAGAATCCTACCTAGCTTCTTTTTTAGTAGGAGACAATGAAAAAATAAACATCGAGGACAGTGTTATTCCTTAGAGGGGGAAGATGTAATACCCCTCTGTTGTTATGGAAATATTTTATTTTTCATTTGGTTACTTTTAGTAAGTTGGCTAGTCAACCATGATGAAATGGACTTGAAGTCAAATTTATGTAATTAAATAAATAAAATTGATGAATAAAGTTGGAAAATAGTGGGAAAGGAAACACTTGAGTAAAATATGCTTGCCAAATCTGAAAAAACAATGAGGTGAATCATATTCTCGTAAAATTTCCTTAAAATAATTAGTTGGAAATAAATACTCAAGAAAGTGTTGTGGGAAAGAAATAAGGCTTTAAAGGAAAAAAAAATAAAAACAAAAGAAAAATCCTAAGTTGAAGGGTGAGCGGATCCCTGAAAGGCTGGATGGTGTCATGGAAAAATCTATTGGGAAAAAATGTTAAAAGTACATTGTGAGGAATCAGAGAGGGTCAATGATTCCATGAAAGAGAATCATAGCTCAAGGGAACTAGAGGATTGGTTCAAGGTTGGGTTGATAAGTGTTTTCCCAGACACATTTTCTAGCTACAAGTGTTGGTCAAAAGTTTGTTATTGTTATTATTTTTGTTACTTACATTATGTTAAAAGTTTTCTATGGTTATTATTAAGGTTCTTTACAGTTTGTTGTTTGAAAATGTTATTACTTTTAATTCTTTTAGCAGTACATTAAAGATGGTGTATTGTTATTTAAAAAAAATGTTTTTCACAATATAACATAAGCTTACATGGGGGGATCTAGAGGATTGGTTCAAGGTTGGGTTGATATGTGTTTTCCCAGAGACATTTTCTAGCTAGTGTCTGTGAAAAGTTTTCTACAGTATGTTGAAAGTTTGCTATTATTATTAAGGTTCTTTACAATATGGTGTTTGCAAAATTTATTACTTTTAATGTTTTTAACAGTACATTAAAGATGGTGTATTGTTATTTTAAAAAAATGTTGTTCACAATATAACATAAGCTTACATTATGCTATTTTAGAGATTTCTTATAGTATTGTAGAAAGTGGTTTGTTGATATTTTAAAGTACTTATAGAATGGTTAGGTTGGGTTATGTTATGATAAAGTCGCTTATAGTTATTCTTGAATTTTATTTGCAGTTACGGTAAAGGTTATGGATTATCGCTATGTTAGCATGGTTATGGATTTGTCGGTTTCAAATTACAACAACTATGTGCATTTCGATGTTTAGTAGTTTGGGTTCTATTCGCATGTCTTAAAAGACAACAGTAAATTAGGTGATAAATATTAGAGATATGTACATTATTCATATAGATGTTCTTTTTGTTGTCTATTCTTGAGATAACTAATATTATTATGGGTTGCATACAATCTTCCAGTGAACATATCTCACGTCATCAATCATATATTTCATAGTAAATCTCCATACTTCTCTAAGATGCGATGCATCGGGTTTATCAAACAAACTTTGTTACGTAGGGAAATATGTCGAAGGTAGGAATGATTTAGGTAAGGTAAGTTGATCATATAACAGATACGGCGAAGGAAAAACATGATCTAATTATCTATTAAAAAAAATATATTATATTATAAACTTTTTACTAATTTTATTAATTTTTTTATTTTTAATATTATTTTTATTAGCATTTCAATAATAACATTAGTATTTAATAAAAATAATGTTATCAGTGGTTATATTAATGTTATTAATTCCGTACAAGTAATGGTATTAATATTAAGAAAATATTAATAATATTATTATAATATGATTATTATACTTTAAGATATTAATGTTATTGTAGATAATATAACGATAACAGTTTTAATAACATTAATAATACACAAATATCAAATTAATATTGACAATTATGTGGTAGAATTTATAGGTAAGATTTTAATCAATTTATATATTAATTAATATATTAATTAAAACTTTAATTTATTATATACATAACATTATAAAATAACATTAATAAGAGTTTAGTATAACATAATAATAGATTAATAATATATTTATCTACATATTTATATTTTCTTAACTATAAATTAATTTATACAAGAATACATTTTAACTATGGTTAATTATTGTTGAAATAGCCAACTATATTCAACATGCGCATCATAATCAATGGTATTCAACATGACTACCATGGTGAACCATACACACCACATTCATAATGGTCTATCTATAGGTGACCTATAATGAACCATATTGAGCTGTATTGAACCATAGTGGATCGTGGTTTACCATGGAGGCCTATAGCAAATGGCGAGGATTAACTATAGTCTAATGATTGTTTTCCATCAACAACCACCATTGAAATGGTTAGGATAGTCAATTCATGGTCAACTATAGACTAACCATACTCAAAATGTTCAAGATTAGTCAAACCATAAATAAACCATGGTTTTTTTATTGTCACTCATATTCAATTGTGGTTTGGACATAGTAAAATGATGGTCAATCGTAATGTTAAACCATGTTCAACCATAGTAAAACCATGTTTATATATGTTTGACTATATTTTATAATCAATTTTATTCAAACATAGAAATCCTTACTCAAGCATAGTCAATCATATTCGAATAGTTGTTAACCATAGTCAAAATATAGTCAGTGATGTTTAACAGTAGTCACACATGGTCAAGCATAGTCTAACCATGGTCAAACATCATCAACTATCATAACCATGGTTGAATATTTTTAACTATGATTAATGATATTTAACTATGGTCACCATGGTAAACCATTTCCAACCATGTTTATTTTAGTCAACTATGTTTATTTTAGGGTTTATTTTATAATTAATCCCTTGGGTTTATTATTAGTAAAACCATCATTAACTATCAACAACCACCATTGAAATGGTAACAATAGCTAAATCATGGTCAACTATAAACAAACCATAGTCAAAATATGGTCAATCATATTAAAACCATATTCAAATGATGGTTACCTACAATTAATAGTACTGTGGTGGAACATCGTAAAAGCATGGTCAAATGATGGTGAGTCATAGTCAAACTATCTTCAACCATAGTCAATATTTATGAAACCATTTTCAAACAGAGGCAAAACATGTCTAACTATGTTTGACAGTAGACACTCTTCAAATTTTCTCAAAGATAATTTCATATTAATGTTGATTAATATTAATAGTTGAGTAGAGTGGACCACATTAGATAAACATATTCAAACCTTGATATAAAATTTTTAAATCGTTTACCTTGATCAAATTTAGTCAATGCCATGTTGACCATATTTAGCAATAGTCAACATGATGACATAGTCAAACACGGTCGACCTTTCAAAAGTCAACATGAACAACCATAGTCAACCATGTTTAACTTTAGTTAAACAATCTTTAACCATAGTGAGAAAATAATTAGTGATGTTTAACAATATTCACACATTGCCAACCATACTCTAATCATGGTCAACTATCATCAACTTTGATCTCTATGGTTTACTATAATTGACCATAGGTATCTATGGTTACCATGGTCAACCAATGTCAACCATAGTTTATTGTATTTAGCATGGTTGAGCTTCATCAGTTGTCGTCATTCATGTTCAAACATAGGCATCCTAAGTCAACCATGGTCAAACATAGTCATATTTGGTTAACCATAGTCACCATAATAAATTTTTAAAAATCATGCTCAATCCATAGTTAACCATAGTCAACCATGCTTATTTTAGGGTTGATATTATTTATTTTAGGTTTTATATACCTTAGGTTTATAATATTAATCCCTTGTGTTTAATATTATTCCCTTGGGTTTATAAAATATTGGTGTTTTATAACTAATACCATTGGTTTATTAATCCCATATGTTTATAATATCAATCCCTTGGGTTTATTAATCTAATGGTTCATATTCCTAGGCTATAATATTATTCATAGGGTTTATAATATTAATCCTAGGGTTTAGTATAAATACCTTCATTTTATGATCATGGTCAATGATGGTCAAGCATGGCCCAATGTCACATTGTGACAAATATTGTCTCAACATGAAAATAAATATGGCCAACCATGGTCCACCATCACATTGTGACAAAGATTGTATCAATATGAAAATCAAGCATGTGAAACCATGGTCAACCATGTTTTCTTTAGGGTTTATAGTATTTATCTTTGGGTTTATAATATTTATCCCTTGGGTTTAATATTGGTCCCTTGGTTTTATAACCCCTTAGGTTTTTCGTATTAATCCCTTTGTTTTATTATTCCCTTCGGCTTATAATATTAATCTCTTTGATTGATTAATCGAAGGCTTATTATTCCTAGGGCTTAATATTATTCATAGAGTTTATAGTATTAATATTTTGGTTTAATATAAATCCCCTTGGTTTACAATCAGGGTCAACCATGGTCCAACATCACTTTGTGAAAAAAAAAATCTCAATATGAAAATAAACCATGGTCTAATGATGCATTGTGATAAAAATTGTGTGCATGTGAAAATCAATCATGGCCAATCATGGCGTAACATCGTAGTGTGACAAAGATTGTCTCAATATGAAAATCAGCCATGGTCAACCATGGTAATTATAGGGTTTACTATATTTATCATAGGGTTTATATACATTGGGTTTATAATCCTTTTTGTTTTTAGTATTAATCCCTTGGGTTTATTATTCCCTTAGGTTTATAATATCAATCCCTTGGGTTTATTAATCTAAGGGTTCATATTCCTATGGTGCAATTATTTTCATAGGACTTATAATATTAATCCTTGGATTTAATATAAATCTCTTGGGTTTAATTAATTAAATTGTGTTTATAATATTCATCCCTTGGGTTTAATATTATTTCCTTGGGTTCATAATCACTTCGGGTTTCAAACCCAAAGTGACTTTATAGACAACCATAATCAACCATGTTTATTTTAGTCAACCATACTCATTTTAGGGTCTATATACCCTTGTTTTATAATGTTAATCCCTTGGGTTTATAAAACGTTGGCGTTTTAAAATTAATCCCTTGGGCTTATTATTCCCTTTCTTCTATAATATCAATCCCTTATGTTTATTATTAGTTAAACCATGGTTAACTATTAACAACCACAATTCCAATGGTAACTATAGTTAAATCATATTAAACTATAAACAAACCATAGTCAAAATATGGTCATTCATATTAAAACTGTATTCAAATTATGGTTAGCTATAGTCAATAATTTTATGGTTGAACATAGTCAAACCATGTCCAAACGATGGTCAATCACAGTCAAACTATCTTCAACCATATTCAATCATTATCCATAGTCAAATTATGGTCATTCATGTTAAAACTGTATTCAAATTATGGTTAGCTACAGTGAATCATTTTATGGTTGAACATAGTCAAACCATGTCCAAACGATGGTCAATCATAGTCAAACTATCTTCAACCATAACAAAACCATGTCTAATTATGTTTGACTGTCAACGCTCTTCAAATTTGGTAAAATATAATTGCATGTTAATATTAATTAATATTAGTAGTTGAATAGAATCAACCACATCAGATAAACATAGCCAAACCTTGATAGACAATGTCTAAATAGTTGACCTCTATCAAACTTGGTCAATGCTATGTTGACTATATTTAGAAATAGTAAATGTGATGACATAGTCAAAACTAGTCAACCTTTCAAAGGTCAACATGAACAACCATGTTCAACTGTAGTCAAACAATAATTAACCATAGCGAAAAAATAATTAGTCGTGTTTAACAATAGTCAGGCATTGTATGTAATATCCCTATTTTAACAATAATTGTGGACATATTATATTTTTTAATTTCAATAAATGTGGAATTTTAATTCTTGTGCAAAGAGTAGAGTATTTTGGAGATGAGTATTTCAAGTCCATGAGCATGGAATTAAATACAAAGAATTTCCCAGATTCTCCAAAAATTCTTGGAGAAAATAAAATAAATTAAAAATATTACATTAGAGATAAAAAACTAAAATATACCTCATTAAAGCGAAAAGTTAGTGAGAATAGGTTAAATAAAACTAGAAAGCGGAAAAAGCTAGTTTTAAAGTACTTTTGTGGAAAAAACAAAAGTAAAGCCTAGGAAAAAGGAAAACAGCATCCTGATTTAACTGGACGTGATTATGGAAACATGTTGAAGGGAAAGCAAGCTTAAATAAGCCATCCCTGGGTAGACATGGGTTGTCTACACTTTGGAGGAATTGATCTCTTCTTAGGGGGAACTTTGGAGAGAAATCTCAAGGTTGGGTGGCAAATAGTCTTACCAAAATTGGTGTGCAGAAGTGATTTAATTCTGTATTATGAATTATGGTGGTAATGAAAGTTAAAGAAATGATCATTCATGTAATAAAGCTAGAATTTATCTTTTTGTATTGAATTATGATTAAATTAGATGAAGTGAAAAGTTAGCTTTTCTGAATTATTAAATTATGTAAAATTTTGATTTAGACAGCCTTATGTATTTAACACAAACTATATTAGATATAGTCGATCTGTATAGTTACATAGACATTTGTAATTAATAAACTAACACTCAGAATGTCTAAACCCCAGTAATAGGGTTTAAATATGAGGTTAGGTTGTAAACATCCAAACTGTATACACAAATTATATATAAATACATGTGGAAAGAAGAAAAAAATAGTGTATTTAATGATTGTGTAATTAAATCATTGAAAAAAAAATTATGTACAGAAAGAGAAAACGATCCCTCTCATAGAAAACATGATTACAAAAAATTAAATTAAACATTCTGCGGTGTAGTAACCAAAGGGTTACACATAGTCATTCATTCTTTCATGGACACAGAAATTTAAAAATGATATACAACATAAAGTACTAGAGGATGGTGCAAGAACAATCTAGTGTAATGAAGTAAATAATTTCATTTCAAAATAATGATAGAAAATAACCCTGATATTATCCATGATAGAAAGTACATTAAAATCTGCCATAAATTCTAGACAAAGTCCATAGTCATACATAAATAATTACAACAAAATGTTTAATTTGAGCATAGATCTGAATTCAAGAGAGTGAATTCTTTAGACGATATGGACCAACCCATACATAGAGAAAGGCAATTTTATTGTCAAGAAATGGCATAATTGTTTGTTCAAATTAACAGAATGATAATTCAAACTGAAGAATAGTAAATTGAAAGTAGTGCAATACCTACACAGAATAATATATACAAGGCTTTGTGTGTGTGTGTGTGTGTGTGTGTGTGTGTGTGTGTGTGTGTGTGTGTATATATATATATATATATATATATATATATATATATATATATATATGTTAACTGAAAGAATTTAATAACATATAAACAATTGACAAGGGAAATTGAAATAAGAAAATTACCTTGATTGTTCAATTTTAAAAATTGTAACCAGCCATGTACGTATACGGGAGAAAAATATATAAGCTCGTGTATTTAATTATATACAAGATTAAACCGGAAACATTTTGAAATGAGAAAAAGGAAATTACCTTTGTTCTCGTCGATAGAGTAATTACTATGCATCTGAAATGCTCTTAGCAGATGAACAAGAGGTCCCTATACAAACCCTTATTTTATTAAATTGAGGAAATAAATAAAATAAGAGATTCTAGTAATAAAAATGTCAAATTATCTTAGTAATTAAATTTACAAACAAAATTTCAAGAGGTTCAACAAAGAAGGGGATTATGCAACATTGAAATGATATGTCTGTATATAAACAACAACGAAGACAGTTCGATATGAAGAACGCCAATTCAGTTTACCGAGAATAATACAAATCAGTATAAAGGGAGATAATTAATTATATAATAAAAATGGAATTCATTCTCCTTTAACGAGGGTTACTATGTAAATTCTAGAGTCGACTTCCATGAAGAAAAAACTACTGTAGTCGTACTAATTTCCAACGAAGGAAGTAAATCAAATACAACTATGGTTACATTGTGGAGTAATTACAGTCACGGCCTCGTATGAATATGATAGAAATATACTCTAAAAATTAAATACAAAATCGATGATACTAATTAAAATATGAATATATATGTGGGGATATACCCTTACTGTAAACTCTATTAAAAATTTGTATTTATAGTATGGTTACAAAGGCAAGTAACGTGTCCAAATAATTGGGGAAAATGATTTCAGAGACAAAAAAATGTAAAACGAATAGTTTAATTAGGAATTGTATTCACAGGGGAGGAAAAATAATTTGTATAAAAAATGACATAAATAATATTCATATCTTTTAAATTTCAGAATGCTGAGAAGGGAAAGATATTACCATATGAATGGATTTTGTATCTAAGTAAAAAAATCCAGTAAGGACAATGTATGCCTATAAGACAGCCACGTTCAGTGCTGGTATTGAAACGGATTTGAGGAAAATCGATTTCATGGATGAAAATGATAATAGTATTTAAAAAAAATCCAAAACTTATTACAGAAAAAGTGTTGTGAGTCAAAAATCGAGTTGAAACCCATTTCGAGCCATGAAGTCACTATGCTAAGAGCACAGAGAGACGTATCCAGAATATAGGCAGGGAGAGTATGTTCTGAACCACAACGAAATTGAAGGTCATAGTGATGAAATCCATGTAAGTAAAACAATGACCATTCAATTGAAGAGTGAAGAACAAAGTTTCACCTTCAATCACAAAATAAAAACGAGATTAGTAAATTGGGAATAATTAAAATAAAGAAGCCAAAAATGTATAACAGTGGTCATGATAACAACCAATATGTAATCAAACATTATCAAAGTGCTTCGATGGTTGAATGCCGTGAATGAGGAATTCCAACCTGCATAAAGCTTGGAGGAAGAGATAGAGCCGAAAATCGGGCAGCATATTGAAGACAAATGAAAAATGAAACCCTAACTTTCCTTCGCCAAACCTTTCGAACAGGCAGATAAAATTTTACAGAATTAATCCTCACCGTAAACGTGTCACGTATCTAAGCCAAAAATGGATCGAAATATCCTGAAATCCATGTGATCAAATTTATTAACAAGTACTTTCATTAATGTTTGAATTTATCGAACAGAGAAATGATATATATTAGCTATCTGTAAGATATGGATAAGATACAATCAAATCCCAAGAACTATTTGATAAATTCAATACGTTAAATATGGGTTAAGAAATAAATTAATTACAACTCACAATTTTAAAATATAGACCAAAGTGGTAAACCATCCAAGAAATATACACAAGGTGAAAGTTTAATCAAGGACTTTGATCCTTATCCTAGGTAGGTATATGTGACAACGATGAAAAATTATTAAGGGAACTTCATAAAAGTATGCATACGATGATTTCCAATTACTAAATTCGAAGTTAGTCTAAGCCATAAATGGCACGACACATACTCGAAAAGTAGGCTAAGTGGAAAACAAAACATAGAATTATAATGATACTCTAAGGTTTATTAGATGTATCATAAAGTGGTCTATGATATTCATTTATAAAATTATGTATATTCTTGTATGTAGATTAGGTGATAAAATTCAAAGTTGAATCCGATGCTATACGTTCATATATGGGTAAGAAATTTTAAGGATAACTCTTGTGGATTAATAAGTATTGAAACATAGGATATAAGTGGAATAATAGATGAAGAAAATATATAGAATGGTAATAGTGGTTAGGAGAAGAATAATATATAATTCAATATTCTAAAATTAAAAAAAATATATATATATTTTAACAAGAAATGCTAGAATAAGCATAAGATGATAAAGGAAGAAATTAATAGTAAAATGGGATTTCTATTATAAAAGAAGTAAGAAATTGAAGAACTATCCTCAAGGACAGTCAATATTGAAAGTGAAAGGGGAAATCATTAACATGGTCAAAGGATCATTAATGACAAAAAATTATTCTGTTCATGAAATCATAAGTTATTAGAGAAACATTAACAATAGAGAATACACTTCATTGAGAACATCGTAATATGATGAAAGTTATTAACGTCATTATTGGAAAAATAGGATTTCTGATATAAATAGAAAAAGAAATATTGGTAAGTGGACTTGTTGAAAATGGTATCAGAGACCATGTTGAAAAAACTGAGCCTATATGTGTCCTCACACAAAAAAATAAAAACCCAAAATTATGTTGTTGTAAATTAATTACAATTTTGAAAAAAAAAAAATCACTAATTTATTTTCTGTGTACAATGATTTAGTGCAGCAAGGTACAACTGTTATTATGAGTGATGGCGGAGGGTTTTACGTGGATCTGGGTGGTGAGGGAAATCCACGAGATAAAAATGCTCAGTTTCTGAATATGGTCAGGGATATGTAACAAGAATTGATTCAGCTGAGAAACAGCAATGAACGATTGTTGCAAGCTAGCGAAGAGCAAGAGAGGTTGATTAAGGAATTAACCTCAAGGTCTAATCAAGAAAGTGAAGACCCTAGAAGAAAGATAAAAGAAGATGAAACCAACTCAGAAGGATATGAGGATGGTGAAGCAACTGGACAACAGTCTAGAAAGAAAAAGGAATTGCAAGGATAATTCCCAAAAATTAAACCTCCCACTTATGATGGTGAAAAGGAGGAAGATGCAGAAGCTTGGCTTCTGAACATGGTAAAATAATTTCAAGTTTTTGAATATGGAAGAAACTTGAAAGCCAGATTGGCTATTTACCAACTACAGGGTAAAGCTACCCTGTGGTGGGAAGAAACCAAAATGTTACATGTGCTCAATGAGAAAACTCTTACTTAGGAAGACTTTCAAACCAAATTAAAATATAGATATCTGAATGAGAGATATTATGATTTCAAAGCCAAAAAAAATCATGAGCTAAGATTGGGAAAACTCACTATTGATGATTTTATTACCAAATTCACTAACTTTCTTCGCTATGTGCCTTATATCATAGAGGAAAAGGCAAAATTACATTGATTTTTAAATTGCCTACCTACTATCTATAAGGAGATAATAGAGTTTGACAATCCAAAGACAATGGATGAATTCATTCGCAATGAAAGATTGTGGAGAAAAGATCAGCTGAAAATTTGGAAAAACAAAGAAACATGGAAAGGTGACTCTAGTGGAAAAAGAGTAAAACTTGCATACTTGAAAAACTTTGGGAAAAAGCATCAAAGGAAGAAGTTTAACAAAACTGGAGAAAACCAACCAGCAGAATAGATCTATGCAGATGGATGCAAACAAAAAAAATGAAGGCGTTGTAAAAATGAAGGAACCATTAAAGTGTTGGGGTTGTGAAGAACCTCACCTGTCACGTGACTGTCCTCATAGAACAGTTCAAAACATTCAAGTGTTAATAGAGGCGACTAGTATAAATGATATTGCTAGAAACACTCTAAGGATCAGTGCTGCACTTGAGGATTGCCAAGTTGAACACCAATCAACCATGATCGAAATCAAAGGTATGATTGATGAACAACCTATTTCTATTTTGATACATCCATGAGAAAATTTAAGCTATAGAAGTCCTCAGATGGTGGAAAAGTGAAAATTAAAATAAGAAAAAATTTCAGCAAGCATGGTTAGTTTAGTTAGCTAGTGGAACAAAGAGAAAAGTGACCCATAAACTTCCAAAATTTGTGGTAAATTTAAATGGGTATTTATCTAAACTTAATTTAAATATTTTTCCTCTAGGCTTATATGATGTGTTAGTGGGAATGGACTGGTTAGAGAAACATAAATAAATAGTAAATTCCTTAGGTAAAACAATTCACTGTATACATGGTGAGGGAAAACCAGTGACAGTGAAAGTAAAACCAAGACCCATATCAATCAGACAGATTTTTGCACTACATTTAAAAAGGACAGCAAGAAAAGGTTTTCAAGTGTATGTTGTGCAAGTGGAGGAATTGGGACAACAAAATTAAAAAAAAGTTGTATAAAATTTACCACTAATTATAGATTTCAAAGATATATTCCCAGAGGAAATACCCCATCTAACCCCTAAAAGAGAAATTGACTTCTCAATTGAATTGGTACCAGGAGCTACACCTGTTTCTAGAGCACCATACAGAATGAGTACTCCTGAGTTGTTAGAATTAAAACTATAACTACAAGAGTTATTAGACAGAGGTTACAACAGACAAAGTGTGTCTCCTTGGGGAGCACTTGTACTGTTTGTTAAAAATAAAGATGGCACATTCAGGATGTGTATAGACTATAGAAAACTGAATAAATTTACCATAAAGAACAAATATCCTCCACCCAGAATATATGAATTATTTGATCAAGTGAGAGGAGCTACTATATTCTCAAAGATTCATTTAAGAACATGATATCATCAACTAAGAATAAAATATGAGGACATCAACAAAACAACATTCAGGACTAGATATGGACATTATGAATTTGTTGTTCTACCTTTTGGATTAACTAATGTACCTGCTACATTCATGTGTTTAATGAATAAGGTGTTAGACAAGTATCTAGAAAATTTTGTTTTAGTTTTCATTGATTAAATTCTGGTATATTCCAAAAATTAAGCAAAAGAACATATCATAATTGTCTTACAAACACTTAGAGAACATAATTTATATGCCAAACTCAGCATGTGTGAATTTTTCAAGGACAAAATTTAGTATCTCGGTCATGTAATTTCAGAGGATGGATTGGAAGTAGATAACCTAGAGAAAATAAAAGAAATCATCGATTGGCATGTACCTATTGATGTCCCAGCCATAATATCATTCATGGTATCATTGGATACTACCATAGCTTTGTAGAAGGATTTTTAGCCTTAGCATATCCTATTACTTCTTCACAGAAAAAGGGAGTAAAGTTTGAGTGGACAACAAAGTGTCAACATAGTTTTTAATAGTTAAAACTTAAACTAACAACTGCTCCTATCTTAATGATTGTTGATCCAAACAAAGAATTTGTGGTATGTACAGATGCATGTACAGAAGGATTAGAAGGGCTATTATTATAAGAAAATCCAGTCATAGCATGAGTCAAGAAAATTAAAGAAACATGAATAGAATTATATTGTGTATGACTTAGAATTAGTTATTGTGATACATGATTTGAAGATGTGGAGACATTATCTGTTAGGAAAAAAGTTCATACTGATGATAGATCATATAAGTTTGACATACTTTTTCACACAACCTGATTTAAATGCTAGACAAACTAGATGGTTGTATTTCCTTTGTGAGTTTGATATGGAAATCAAACATATTCAGGGAATGCTCATCAAATTTTAAATAGTGTTGTAAGTAATGTGAAATTTGACATAGAAGTATTGATACAAGAAGTAGTGAGTCAAGATCCAAACTATGAGAAAATACAAGAAAAATTACAAAACACTGAAATATCGGAATATACTCAAAATGAGAAGGGGTTTATTTCTATAAAAATAGATTATATATTCCAAATGTGACCTCATTAAAACATGAAATTTTAGATGAGCATCATAAACGACTGTATGCAGGACATCCTAGTTATCAAAAAATGATTTTAGCATTGATAAAGAACATGCTTTGGCCAGGTATGAAGAAATATGTGGCTGATTATCTAGCTAGATGTCTAGAATGTCAACAGGTAAAAGCGGAACATCAGCATCTAGCGGGATTTTTGAATCCTTTACCTATTACAGAATGGAAATGAGAAGTTGTTTACATAGACTGCATCACTGGATTGCTTAGAACTAAATATCAACTTAACTCTATAATGGTGGTTGTAGACACATTGACTAAAGTTGAACACTTTTTACCAGTACAATCTACTTTTGGTACAACTCAAGTAGCTAATGTATTCATGAAATAAATTGTGAAGTTACATGGTATTCCTCAAAATGATTATATTAGGCAGAGATGCAAAGTTCACTTCAACCTTTTGGAAGACTCTATTTGGAGGAATGGGTACCAAATTGAACTTTAGTACCGCATACCATCCTCAAATAGATGGACAACCTGAAAGGAAAAACCAGATTGTAGAAGACATGTTACACATATATGTTATGGATAAACCTATAAGATGGGGATATTTTCTACATCTAGCAGAATTTGCATATAATAATAGTTATTAGGCTTCAATAAATATGAGTCCTTTTGAAGCATTGTATGGAAGAAAGTGCCACATGCTGCTTAGTTGGAGTCAGTCGGAAGATAAGTTAATTCTTGGACTGGATTCATTGCAAGAGATGGAAAGAACTCTGAAGAAAATTTAGCAAAATATTAAGATAACTCAAGACAAACAAAAGGGTTATGCAAAAAAAAAGAGATTTCATAGAGAATTCAAAGTAGGAGACCATGGTTACTTGAGTATTAGGCCTAAAAGGAATACTTTATATATGGGCAGATGTGCTAAGTTAGCACCACACTACTGTGGACCATTTGAAGTTCTAGAAAGAGTGGGGCCAGTAGCTTATAAATTGGCTCCACCTAGTCACATTAAGGTTCACAATGTTTTTCATGTTTTCTTATTGAAAAGGTATGTACATGATCCTACTCATGTAATTTATTCAATTGTGATACAAGTGGAAACAGAAAGGGAATTTCTTCCAAAGCCCCTTCGTATATTGGCATGGTAAGAAATTAAGCTCCAGAATAGGATGGTAGCTAGGGTAAAAGTGTAGTGGAGGCACTTTACACCTAAAGAAGCTAATTGGGAGTAAGAAGATGAAATGAAGGAAATATATCCATCATTGTTTGAAAAGTGAACTGATATTTTGCAACACCGAGGATAGTGTTTTGTTTTAGAGGGGGAATATGTAATATCCCTATTTTTACTGCTTTTATTAGACAGTTGAAAAATCCTAAAGGTTGAGTGGACCTAAAGGAAAACAATAATTTTGGACATGTTAAATTTTATAATTTCAATAAATGTGGAATTTTAATTATTGTTCAAATACTAGAGTATATTGGAGGCCATGATTTCAAGTCCACGAGGATGGAATTAAAATCCAAAGACTTTCCTAGATTCTCAAAAAATACTTGGATAAAATAAAATAAATTAAAAATATTATATTGGAGACAAAAATCTAAAAGATACCTTAGTAAAGTGGAAAGTTACTGAGAAGAGGTGAAAAAAAACTAGAAAGATGAAAAAACTAGTTTTAAAGTACTTTTGTGGAAAAAACAAAAGTAAAGTCTTGGCAAAAAGAAAGAATCATCCTGATTTAACTAGACACAGTTATGGAAACATGCTGAAAGGAAGGAAATCTTAAATAAGTCATTCCTGAGTAGACAAGAGGTTTTCTACACTTTGGAGGAATTGGTCTCTGCTCAGGGGGGAGATGTGGAGAGAAAGCTCAAGGTTGGGTGGAAAATAGTCTTATCAAAATTGATGTGCACAAGTAATTTAATTATTTATTATGAATTATGGTGGCAATGAAAGTTATAGCAATGATCATTCATGTAAGAAAGTTAGAATTTATCTTTTTGTATTGAATTATGATTCAATTAGAAGAAGTGAAAAGTTAGCTTTTCTGAATTATTAAATTCTGGAGAATTTTGATTTAGACTGTCTTATGTATTTAACACAAAACTGTATTAGATATAGTCGATCTATATAGCTACATAGACATTTGTAATTAATAAACCAACGCTTAGAATGTCTAAATTCTGGTAAAAGGGTTTAAATCTGAGGTTAGATTGTAAACATCCAAATTGTATACACATAAATTATATATAAATACATGTGGAAAGAAGAAAAAAAATATTGTATTTAATGATTGTGTAATTAAATCATTGAACATAAAAATATGTACAGAAAGAGAAAATTGTTCGTCTCTTAGAAAAAATGATGACACACAATTAAATTAAACATTATGCTGTGTAGAAAGCAGAGGGTTACATACAGTCGTTCATTCTTTCATGGACATAGTAATTTAAAAACGATATACAACATAAAGTACTATAGGATAGTACAAGAACAATCTAGTGTAATGAAGTAAATAATTTCATTTCAAAACTATGATAGAAAATAACCATGATATTATCCATGATAGAAAGTACATTAAAATCTGTCATAAATTTTGGACTAAGTCCATAGTCCTACATAAATAATTACAACAAAATTATTAATCTGAGCATAGATCTGAATTTGAGACAGTGAGTTCTTTAGATGATATGGACCAACCTGTACATAGAGAAAGGCAATTTTATTGTCAAGGAATGGCATAGTTGTTTGTTCAAATTGACAGAATGATCATTCAAAATGAAGAATAGTAAAATAAGAGTAGGGAAATTGAAATAAGAAAATTATCCTGATTGTTCAATTTTAAAAATTGTAACCAGCCTTGTACATATACAAGAGAAAAAAATACAAGCTCATGTATTTAATTGTATAGAAGATTAAACTGGAAACAGTTTGAAAAGAGAAAAAGGAAATTACCTTTTTTCTCATCGACTAAGTAATTTCTATGCATCTGAAATGATCTTAGCAGATGAAGAGGAGGTCCCTCTACAAACCCTTATTTTATTAAATTGAGGAAATAAATAAAATAACAGATTGCAGTAAGAAAAATGTCAAATTATCTTAGTAATTAAATTTACAAACAAAATTTTGATAGGTTCAGCAAAGAAGGGGATTATGCAACATTGAAATGATATGTCTGTATATAAACAACAATGAATACAGTTCAATATTAAGAACATCAATTCAGTTTATCGAAAATAATTTGAATCATTATAAAGGGAAATAATAAAAACGAAATTCATTCTCCTTGAACGAGGGCTACTATGTACATTCTAGAGTCTACTTCCATGAAGGAAAAATGATTGTATTCGTACTAATTTCCAAAGAAGGAAGTAAATTAAATAAAACTATTGTTACACTGTGGAGTAATTACAGTCACATCATCATATGAATATGATAGAAATATAATATGAAAAAAAAAACGACGATACTAATTAAAATGCAAATATATATGTGGCGAGATACAGTCATAGTAAACTCTATTACAAATTTGTATTTACAGTATGGTTATAGAGGCAAGTAATTGTGCCCAAATCATTGGGGAAAATGATTTCAGAGATTGAAAAAATGTAAAACGAATAGTTCAATTAGGAATCGTATTCACAGTAGAGGAAAAAGAATTTGTATAAATACTGACATAAATAATATTCATTTCTTTTAAATTTCAGAATGTTGAGAAGAGAAATATATTACAATAATGTTGAAAAGGGAAAGAAGGAAGGGATTTCGTATCTAAGAAAAAAAAACCAGTAAGGACAACGTATGCCTATAAGTCAGCCACGCTCAGTGCTGGTATTGAAATCGATTTGGGGAAAATCGATTTCATGGACGGAAATGATAAAATACTTTAAACTAAATCCAAAACCTATTACAAAAAAAAACATTGTGAGGAAAAAATCAAATTGAAACCCATTTCAAGGCACGAAGTCACTGTGCTAAGAGCACAGAGCGACTTATCCAGAATAGAGGTAGGGGGACTCTGTTCTAAACCACTGCAAAACTGAAGGTCATAGTGATGAAATCCACGCAAGTAAAATCTATTCCCATAAAACAAAGGTTAACTAAATTATTACCTAGTATTGGTACAATGATGACCATTCACTTGAAGAGTGAAGAACAAAGTTTCACCTACAATAACAAAATACAAACGAGATTAGTAAACCGGGAATAATTAAAATAAAGAAGCCGAAAACATATAACATTGGTCATGATAACAACCAATGTGTAATAAAACATTACAAGAGTGCGTCGATGGTTGAATTCCATGAATAAGGAATGGCATCATATGTAAAGATTTGGAGGAAGAGACAAAGCCGAAAACTGGGTAGCATATTGAACACAAATTAAAAACAAAACCCTAACTTGCCTTTTCCAAACCAAACGAATAGGTAGATCGAAGTTTACATAATTATTCCTCACTGTAAACATGTCATGGATCTAAGCCACAAACCGATCGAAATATCCTGAAAGCCATGTCATAAAATTTATTAACAAGTACTTTCATTAATGCGTGAATTTCTCAAACTGAGAAATGATATAAATCAGTTGTCCATAAGATATGAATAATATAAAATCAAAAACGATTTCATAAATTCAATACATTAACTATGGGCTAAGAAATAAACTAATTACAACTCACATTTTAAAATATAGACCAAAGTAATAAACCATCCAAGAAATATATACAACATGACAAGTTTAATCGAGGATTTTGATCCATATCCTAGGTAGGTATATGTGAAAACGATGAAAAAGTATTAAGGGATCTTCATAAAAGTATGCATACGATGATTTCCAATTACGAAATTTGAAGTTATTCTAAGCAATAAATGGCATGGAAGATATTCGAAAAGTAGGCTAAGTGGAAAATGAAACATATAATTATAATGACAATCTAATGTTTATTAGATGTATCATAAAGTGGTCTACAATATTCATTAATAACATTATGTATATTCTGGTATGTAGAGTAGGTGATAAAATTCAAAGTTGAATCTGATGCTATAGGTTCATATATGGGTAAGAAATTTTAAGGATAACTCTTGTGGATTAATAAGGGCTGAAACATAGGATATAAGTGGAATAATAGATGAAGAAAATATATGGAATGGTAACAGTGGTTAGGAGAAGTATAATCTTAGAATATAATTAAATATTCTAATATTAAAACAAAATTTGTTATTTTAACCAACAATGCTAGAATAATCATAAGATGATAAAGGAAGAAATTAATAGTAAAATGGGATTTCTATTATAATAGAAGTGAGCATTTGAAGAAATTTCCTCAAGGATAGTCAATGCTGAAAGTGAAAGGGGAAATCGTTAACATGGTCAAAGGATCATTAATCACGGAAAATTATTCTGTTCATGAAACCATAAGTTTTTAAAGAAACATTAACAACATAAAATACACTTCATTGAGAACATCCTGAAATGAAGAAAGGTATTAATGTCATTGTTGACAAAGTAGCATTTATGATATAAATAGAAAAAAAAATAGGTAAGTAGAGTTGTTACATTGTCAACTATAGTCTAATCATGGTCAACTATCATCAATTGTGATCACTATGGTTTATTATGCTTGGCCATAGTTATCTAGGGTTATCATGGTCAACCATATTTGAGTGAATTTAGCATGCTTAAGCTTCTTCAACCATGGTTAATCATGTTCAATCATAGGTATTATAGGTCAACCATGGTCAATCATAGTCATATTTGGTTAACCATAGACACCATAATCAATGTTTAAAAACCTCGCTCAACCCATAATCAACCATAGTCAACCATGTTAACGCAAGGGTTTATAATATTTATTTTAGGGTCTATATACCTTAGGTTTATAATATTAGCACCTTGGGTTTAATATTATTCCCATGGTTTTATAAAATTTTGGGGTTTTAGAATTAATCCCTTGGGTTTATTAATCTAAGGGTTTGTATTCTAAGGATATAATGTTATTCACAAAGTTTATAAGATTAATCTTAGGGTTAAATATAAATCCATTGGGTTTATGATAATGGTCAAGCATGTTCCAATGTTATAGTGTAACAAAGATTTTCACAATATAAAAATCAGCCATGGCCTACCATGGTCCACCATGGTCCAATGTTGCACTGTGACAAAGATTGTCTCAATATGAAAATCAAGCATGCTAAACCATTTTCAACATGTTTATGTAAGGGTTTATAGTATATATCCTAGGGTTTATGTACCTTGGGCTTATATATTTATCCCTTCAGTTTAATAATGTTCCCTTGTGTTTATAATCCCCTAGGTTTTTACTATTAATCTATTTGGTTTATAATATCAATCCCTTGGGTTTATTAATCTAAGGGTTCTTATTCCTATGATTTAATAGTATTCATATGTTTTATAATATTAATCCGTAAGTCTGATATAAATCCCCTTTCTTTATAATCATGGTCAACCATAGTCCAATGTCACATTGTGACAAATATTTTCTCAATATGAAATTAAACCATGGTCCAAGCTTACATTGTGACAAAGATTGTATGCATATGAAAATCAATCATGGTTAATCATGGTGCAACATCACATTGTGACAAATATTTTGTTAATATGAAAATCAAACATGGTCAACCATGATAATTCTAGGGTTTACAATATTTATCTTAGGGTTCATATAACTTGAGTTTAAAATATTAATTCCTGGGGTCTAATATTATTTCTTTGGGTTTATAATTTCTTGGGTTTTTAGTATTAATCCCTTGGGTTTATTATTATCATGGGTTTATAATATCAATCCCTTGGGTTTATTAATTTAAGGGTTCATAATCTAAGGGTCCATATTCTTCAACTTTGGTCAAATATAATTGCATATTACTATTGATTAATAATAATAGTTCGACAGAGTTGACCGCATTAGATAAACATATTTAAACCTTGATAGATAATGTTTAAATAGTTGTACTTGATCAAACTTGGTCAATGCTATGTCGACCATATTCAACAATAGACGGTGCGATGGCATAGTTAAACATAATCAACCTTTCAAAGGTCAACATGAACAACCATGGTTAACCATGTTCAATTTTAGTCGACCATTCATTAACCGTAATGAAAAAATAATTAGTTAGGTTTAACAATAGTCACACATTTTCAACCATAGTCTAATCATGGTCAACTATCATAAACTGTGATCATTATGGTTTACTATGATTGACTATAGTTATATATGGTTACCGTGTTCAACCATTGTCAACTATATTTTATTGTATTTAGCATGGTTGAGCTTTGTCAACCATGGCCATTCATGTTCAATCATAGGCATTATAGGTCAATCATAGTCATATTTGGTTAACCATAGTCACCATAATCAATGTTTAAACCCATGCTCAACCCATATTCAACCATATTCAACCATGTCTATTTTAGGGTTACAATATTTGTTTAAGTGTTTATATAGCTTAGGTTTAAAATATTAGCCCCTTTGATTTAATAATAATCCCTTGGGTTTATAAAATGTTGTGGTTTTAGAGTTAATCCCTTGGGTTTATTAATTTAAGGGTCTGTATTCTGAGGGTATAATATTATTCATAGGGTTTATATTATTAATCCTAGGGTTTAATATAAATCCCTTGGGTTTATGATCATGGTCAATGATTGTAAATCATGGTCCAATGTCACATTGTGATGAATATTGTCACAATATGAAAATCAACCATGGCTTACCACTGTCAACAATGGTCCAACTTCACATTGTGACAAATCTTGTCTCAATATGAAAATCAAGCATTCTAAACCATGGTCAACCATGTTTATCTTATGGTTTATATATCTTGGGTTTACAATATTTATCTATTGGGTTTAATAACGTTACCTTACATTTATAATCCATTGGCTTTTTACTATTAATCCCTTTCATTTATAATATCAATCCCTTAGGTTTATTAATATAAGGGTTATGATTCATAATTTAATATTATTCATAGGGTTTATAATATTAATTTTAAAGTCTAATATAAATCCCCTTGGTTTATAATCAATATTTTCTCAATACGAAAATCAACCATGGTCCAATGTTGCATTGTGAGAAAGATTGTATGTATATGTAAATCAATCATGGTCAACCATGGCAAACCATGGTGCAATGTCACATTCTGACAAAACTTTTCTCAATATGAAAATCAACCATGGTTAACCATGATAATTCGAGGGTATACAATATTTATCCTACGGTTTATATATCCTGTGTTTATAATATTAATTCTTGGGTCTAATATTATTCCTTTGTATTTATAATCCCTTGGGTTTATTATTCCCATAGGTTTATAATATCAAACCCGGGTTTATTAATCTAAGGTTTCATATTCCTAGGGTGTAATATTTTCATAGGGTTTTTAATAATAATCCTTGGGCTTAATATAAATCCCTTAGGTTTAATTAATTAAATTAGGTTTATAATATTCATCCCTTGGGTTTAATAATATTTCCTTCGGTTCATAGTACCTTGGTTTTTTAAACCCTAAGGGACTTTATAGTCAACTATAGTCAACCACATTTATATTAGGGCTTATAATATTTATTTTAGGGTTTATATACCTTAGTTTTATAATATTAATCCCTTGATTTTAATATTTTTCCCTTGGGTTTATAAAACTTTGAGGCTTTAGAATTAATCTCTTGGTTTTATTAATCTATGGGTTCATATTCCTAGGGTATAATATTATTCATCGAGTTTATAATATTAATCCTAGGGTTTAATATAAATCCCTTGGGTTTATAATCTTGGTGAACGATGCTCAACCATGGTCCAATGTCTCATTGTGACAAAGATTGTGTCAATATGAAAATCAACCATCATCAACCATGGTCCAACATCACATTGTAACAAAGATGATCTGAATATGAAAATCAAGCATGGTAAACCATGGCCAACCATGTTTATTTTAGGGTTTATAATATTTATCTTAGGGTTTATATGCATTTGGTTTAGAATAGTTATCCCTTGGGTTTATAATCCTTTGGGGTTTTAGTATTAATCCCTTTGGTTTATAATATCAATCACTTGGGTTTATTAATCTAAGGGTTATTATTCCTAGGGTTTACTATTGTTCATAGGGTTTATAATATTAATATTTAGGTCTTATATAAATCCCCTTGGTTTGTAGTCATGGTCAATAATAATCTAGTGTGACATTGTGAAAACAAAAATTCGATATGATAATAAACCTTCGTTCAACGTTGCATTGCGACAAAGATTGTCTACATATGAAAATATATCATGGTCAACCATGGTACAACATCGCATTGTGACAAATATTGTCTCAATATTAAAATCAACCATGGTCAACCATGACAATTCTAAGGTTTACAATATTTATCTTACGGTTTATATACCTTGGGTTTATAATATTAATCCCTTCAGTGTAATATTATTCCCTAGGGTTTATAATCTCTTGTGTTTTTAGTATTAATCCCTTGGGTTTATTGATCTACGAGTTTATATTTCTATAGTGTAATATTATTCAAAAGGATTATAATATTAATCGTTGGATTTAATATAAATCCCTTATGTTTAATTAATTAACTAAAATTAATATAAATTAAATAATAATAATAAACTATTTAATATTTTTTAATAATAATAATAATAAATTAATTATTGTTAATTAATGAATGAATTATTATAATTATTTAATTATTTTTTATTATCATTTAATAATTAATTAATTAATTATTAAATTAACAATATTATTCTTACTATTATTATTAACAATAAATAGTATAAATTATAAAAAAACAATATTTACATATTTTTTATAAATAATAATTAATTAATTAATAATAATATTGTTAACAATATTTTTTAATTACCAATAACAATAATTATTTTAAAATTATTATAATAATAATTTATTTATGTTATAATTAATTATTATTTATTATTATTATAATAATAATACTTTTTATTATAATAGCTAATTTTTTAATATTATTTTCATTTTTATGATTATATATTTATTAGAGAAAGTGTTTTTCATCTTCAACTTTCTTAATATCGTAAAGGAGGCATATTCTTTCATCCCTTCGTTACTCACATTCGTTCTCATTTCCATAACATTTTCCCCACTACCAACCTCCTTGACTTCCTGAGTCGGGAAAACTATAGTGTCCTCAGAATGCTTCTTTCCCTTCTTTTTCATCACAGAAATAAAATCTTAAATAATGTCAACCAATCACTTCTTTCTTAGGGTCCAATAGACCATATTGGTCTCAATGGACGTTAATCATCATCATCATCATCAATATGAATATTAATTTTATGATTAAAATTAAATTTATGTTATTAATGTTTATCGACCTTTTTCAACCATATTTACTAATGTGGTTGGGCTTATAATATTAACATGCCCTAGGGTTTATGAATCTCCTAGGTTTATAACATTGATAATTATTAGGGTTTATAGATCCCTTGAGTTTAAAATATAATTCCCTTGGGTTTAAGATATTAATTCATGGGTTTATAAATCCCATGTGTTTTTAATATTGATCCCATGGTTTTTTTGAATGCTTAGGCGTATAATATTTGTCCCTTGGGTTTACTAACTCCATGGGTTATAATATTAAATCCTTGAGTTTTTTATTTCCTTGGGTTTATAAGATTAATAATCCATTGGGTTTATAATATTAGTAATTCCTTTAATATTTTTCCTTGGGTTTGCTAATTCCATGGATTTATAATATTAAATCCTTGGATTTATTAGTCCCTTGGGTTTATAATATCAATAATTCTTTGGGTTTGTTGATCACTTAGGTTTATAATATTTATCCCTTGGCTTTACTAATTCATTTGGTTCATAATATTAAACCATTAGGTTTATAATATTAATAGCTCCTTGGGTTTATAATTTAATCTGTTGCGTTTATAATATTAATAAAACCTTTGGTTTATTAATCCATTGAATTTAAAATAATAATTACCAGGGTTTGATGATGATGATGATGACTAACGTCTACTAAGATCAATGTGGCCTATCAGACCTCAATAAAATAAAAAGAAAAATAATCTAAGTGTGATCCTTCAAAATATTGTTTCTATGATCAAAGAGAAAGGGAGAGAAGTGCTCCAAGATCTGTATATATGGGTTGGCTTAATAAGTCAAGAAGATTGGAAGTGTGAAAGATGTTAGTGAATTGAGTCGGGCAGTCTAAAAGGAAATTTTTTTCATCTTCCATCTTATTAGTATCACAAATCTAACATATTCTATTGTTCCAATGAGCCTTGGGAATAGACCACTTCCTGGTTTCACTTCGAAGCTCATGCCAATTAGTTCCTATCCTAGTGATGTTAATTTTTTTCCTAGGTATGGTCAACACACTGAGATAATTTTGGTTATCAAGGATGGGATTGACTACCTTCTTATAGTATTAGCTTCATTTTACCCTCCATCTCCTTATCATCCCATAGCTCATCCTTAAAATTGAAGGTGATAATATGCTTAACACTATATTTGCTTCACATAGTGATCTCCTCCTTAATTCTCAAATGGTTGATCCAAGACTGGGAATCCATATGCCATGCATGCTTAAGGAAAAGGTGGGGGTTTTGACTAAAGTTAGAAGCAATTTTTGGGAGCTTCTTGGATTCCATGTTGTAAAGCTTCTTCTTATACATCATATATCTAAACATTGTCGTACTTTCAATGAGGGACATACCATCTTTGATCAAGAGGATAGGATGGGGAGCATTTCCCTTGATCTTTAGGTTGTAGGTTAGAAATTGTTTTTGAATCATCTCAATCTTGCTCCACGACTCTCTGGATATACTAGAACCCCAAACTTCACATCTGTATAAGAAAATAAGGGTGAGAGTTAATACCTTAGGTTTATAATATTTATCACTTGGTTTTACTCATTTCTTTGGTTTATATTATTAATAATCCCACGGGTTTATTAATGCCCTAGGTTTAAAATGTTAATTGTTAGGGTTTATTAATCCCGTGTGTTTTTAATATTGATTCATTGGGTTTGTTGACCCTTAGGTTTATAATATTTATTTCTTAGGTTTACTAATTCATTGGGTTTATACTCTTAAACCCTTAGGTTTATTAATCATTTCGAATATAATATTATTAATTCCTTGTATTTATAATTTAATTCCTTCTATTTATTAATCCATTGGGTTTAAAATATTAATTTGTTAGGGAATTTAATATCATGTGATCAATTCCCTATGAGCAATGTGGTTGTAGATGTGTTTCAAATAAGTCTATATCAACATCATGTTGCTATCTAACCAAAAAAAATATTATTTGTTAACCACTTGAACTCCAAGGCTAAAAAAAAAAGTAAGCCTTAGGGATGGATGCCTGAAATTTTATTAAATTTAAACCATATATTTTCACAGAATAATATTATCATTAAGATTATAATGAACATTCATGCAGTTCTATAGTAGGAAAGCGTATATCATTTCGAAACTATTGGTGTGATACCAAATTAGCGAAACACAATTGATATGAGTGTCCGAATATAACAAAGCTTACTGCATTTATTACATTACAGCATGTTGCAAATCGTCCTAATTACATGAACATTTCTCACTATGGTTTACATTGATATGATAGTAAATTAGGGAAACACAATTGATATGAGTGTCCGAATATGACAACGCTTAATGCATTTATTACATTACACCATGTTATAAATCGTCCTAATTACATGAACATTTCTCACTCTGGTGTACATTACATTACACCATGTTGCAAATTGTCCTGATTACATGAACATTTCTCACTATCGTTTACATTGATATGTGAAATCATGAGAAGACATATCAAACCTTCTCCACATGGCCATGAACGTAGAGAATCCTAAATATATGAAACTTTGACACTACATTTTGAGATATGGACATTAAGAAAAACTCTGAGCCATTGTTCCGAAGTTCAGCCGTATTGGCACAAAAAATTAGTAAATTTGCTCATTCTGTTCAGTACGCCTGATAATTTGGTGAATTTGAGTTCGGTACCAAATGGCTTGAGCTAAATATTTTGTATTAAAAAAAAATTTAAAATAAATATTTTTATATTAAAAAAAATTATAAAAGAGTTGAGTTATAAAACAGCAAACTGGATATATATAAATAAAAGAAATTGCAATTCCAGATGATATGGCAAAGTTTGCAAGATAAGTAAATATGCATGTTAAATTTTATATAGAAAATAGAAAATTGCATCTTCAAAATTTTCTGTTGCCAATGTGATGCTAAGTAAATTAGTCTCTTGAATTTCATATTAAAAATAGTAAATTATATGTTAAAAATTTCAAAATAGTAAATTATATGTTAAAAAATATAGATATTAATAGCAAAATTTGAATGTTCAATTTTATATTAAAATATGGTAGAGATGGATAGTTTGGATAATGAACATCTTGTAAAAGGGATGAATTGAATTCCCGTCTGATGATAGAAAAATGTTGATTCTACTTTATGGAACCATATGTACTGGTATATTTCTCTCATATAAATCAGTAGGTTTTAAAAAGAAAAAAAAAATTGAAATTGAGAAAAATTATAAATTTGTTTTTGAATATAATGATTGTTTATTTAAATTTTTAAAATTTTTGAAAAATAATTGTTTAAATACTTATCAAATATGTATTCTCAAATTTTTTTTCTATATCAAATTAAATTAAAATCCAAAATCGAATTTGGTAACTATACCCTACCCTGAGCTGATATAGTAGATGCGGGAAAATAAATATTTGCCACCATTCGAGTATATCGTAATCATCCACACCAGACTTGATACTGCCACCGGCGATGCGCAATGTGTTTCAAAGAACTCGATGGGCGCCATGGAGACTTATAAAATAGAGATAGAGATTTATGGTTCAAGAACTGCGTAGATTTTGAAAAACAAAAAACGAATCGCAACACATTGTTGAAATTACGATTTTACGATTTCCCTTCGTGTTAGTAAACATATCGTTGGAATCATGATTGCAGTTACACTAAATCTCAAGCACCAAATTCTGCTAATGATAGTAAGCTGTTACACCAAATTTTGTAGGTGTTAGTAAAAGTAAGTATAGTTAGAATTAACAGATTCACAAGAGACAACAGTTAAGCATAATGTCTAACAATCTCCCCAATACAAAAACGCATATAGTGAAACAAATATAGAGCCTTGATTTATCTAATGTCCAAAGAACATTCCTAAATTGCTTAAAGACACTTTGATCGATCGTTTTCCATCACATTCCCTCAGTAAATAAATAAATAAGAGAGACATGCATTATTAATCTAGGTCTCGAAGAAAATCTTGGAATGCATTAAATCCTTTGCAAAGATGGAGCTTTTTCAACTTGGACTTAGGGTTTTAAATGATTTAACAGGAAAGCTAATAAATGTATTATGAAGATTCAATGGAAACTCTAATTTGTTATAAGTTATTTCATCCTTACAATTGTCATTGTGCATCGATCCAAACCATTACATTTTGAAAAGATAAGATACTTTATTCACGTAAATCCACTTTATTTTTCATTTTGCACGATTCCTCGTCCAACATTTCACGCTCACATAACGAAATTGATACAAACAATTTAGGCAGACACGCCCATGGATACTTTTTAAAAATTCATCCAAATCTTAAATATTTATTTTAGGTGATTCTGGAAAATTTTCTTTATATCTGAAAAAGACGTGCAATGTAAACATTTATACCAATTCTCTCTGCCTCTGTATAAAACCCAACATCAACAAGTAAGCAGAATGACCAAAGGAAGACTTCCACCAATTAAAACAAGGATCATAATGATCCACAGAATACCTGAACTTGCCATCAGCACACCGCTATGGGTTTCTTTGACTCAATGACAGTGTTGTTAAAAAAAAATAATGTTGTTAAGTTGTTAAGTGGGTTAGTTGAGTTGAGTGATAAATATATTTAATGAGTGAGTTAGAGAATGTTTCATTTTAAAAGCATGTTTCATGTGTGAGTTAGAGAATGTTTCACGAGATTGTTGAACATAGACAAGATCAAATTTCTTTTACATGCATAGAAAAAATTATTCCTAATTGTTTTAAATAAATCCCGATCAGGGTTAAAGAATTTTCAGGTACCAAATGGAGTCCTCACTGACAACATTTCCCACAAAACATGTAATCTGATAACTAATGTTGTAAAGGACGGATTTCGCTGTTTATCATAGGGTGGTCTTCAACATAGCTAAGGAATAACCTCCCCATGAATATCAGAGAAATGCTTAAAGCTATCCTCCACTTATTAAGACGCCCAGTTCTGCGCCATTCAAGAAAGGTCTTTACCAATAAAAGAAGGCCTGTAGCTAAATCGATCATCGCGTACAGGATTGACGTGATCGCCATCTGACGATTTTTTTCAATGAACCTCATGGGAATGTGTGAACGCAATCCACTACGCTCCACTTTTCCTTAGTCCGCTGTACCTTCAACTCAAGTGCTAGTGCCCGCGCCACCACGTTGCGATTCAAAAACTGCGTACCCTGGACAACAATGAGTTCTGTTTTATATGGAAAAGTTTAATCTATATTCGAAAAAGTTGAATGCACAGAAGGATAATTTATCTACATTATATACCTTCTGTTATGGCGCCTATTTTTCTTTGAACATCTTCGCTAAGGATCGTTGGAAATTTATGTATAGTGCTCTCCAAGAACTTGCAGATCAAAAGAGATCCAATAACATGCAAGACGAGCCAATCAAAACATCGAACTATGAACCAGCAATGAGATGGGATTCTCGATGAACATGTTTTACAAAGATAATCCTCACCAACGCAGAGGTTAAAAGATGCTTCATCTTTTCTCAAACAACGGCTTTACCTCTTTTCCAGGATATTTTGAATTGATGTCAAACGGAAAGTTATTTTTTTACTTATTTAAATGAAAGTTGGTTTTTAGATCAACTCTCCATAAGATTGCATTACTACAATATTTTAAATGCCATACTTAGTATAAATTAATACCTCCAAATATTATCATAAAATGTCATCAATTTGAATCAAGGTATGTTCATTTCATTATATTTACGCTTATAGTTTCTCGGACTCCTTATTTGGAATGGGTTATTTTAATGGTTTTATTAATTAATTATTTTAATTTCATAGTCTAATTTGAATATTTTTGCTAATTTATAATTTTGATTTTATATTTTAAATTGAATGATTTTGTTAATTAATTATTTTGACTTAATAGTCTAAATTGAATGATGCTAGTATATCCTGATATCAATAAATCAAATTTAGACTAATAACTTTTTTGCATATCTAAATTATATATTTAAATCATACTTAAATTAAAAAATTAGAAAATATGATTAAAAATTTATCATACCATTAGTTAATTGTCATCCATCAAAATCAATAAATCAAATTCACACCACTAACTTTCTTGCATATGTAAATCATATTTTTAAACCATACTTAAATTAAAAAAATTAAAACATATAATTAAAAATTTACCATACTTAATTAGTTAATTGCCATCCATAAAAATGAACAAGAAATAGAAAATACAACTCAAACCATACCTTTAATGAGAATATAAATGAAACGTGTCTAGATCAAATAATTCTTTTGGCCGAATATGAAAGATACAACTCAAACCATTAGTAGAATAATAAATGAAACATGGCTAGATCAAATAATTCTTTTGGCATAATGATATATTAAGCCTTTTATTCTAGCACTACTGGAAGCCGAAAGTTTTGCTCCAGCATCAAATTTTTGTAACGCCAAAACTTGATAACGCTTGTAAGTTTTAAATGCAACATGTCACTAGCCATTAAATCTTAATTTTACAAGAATATGCATTAAATCTTTATAACCTGTCAATTTTAGAAGAATATAAATTTTTATATAGTAATTTAGGTTGGTTTTAATATGTTTATTTGTTTGTAAGTTTTGGCATAGGAAGGGACCAGAGCTGCTGGATAAACAACCACATTGTTTACAATAAACCATCAAATTGTTAATCATACCCTCATTGTGGGTAAATAATATATTGTTAGTAATAAGAAAGTACATTTTTATTAAATAATATATTTTTTTTAATAATAAGCTCTTAAAAGGTTAATATTATGTATTTTAAAAACTATTTAATATATAAGCGAGGTAATGTATTGAAGGTTACTGTACAAAATGACTAATAAATATACATCATAGTGAGAGCACAATTACAGTGGTATGCTTCTTGACATTCTAATTTTTTTTGTTATATTTTTTTAAAGAGTTTTATTCATTATATAGGTATGAAGTTTGAAGAACTTTAAGAATTATAGTTATGGTTAATGAACAATTTTGAGAATTATAATTAAGATCGATGGGTTTTTTTTAATATTATATTCATATTTATATTTAATTATAAGAAATAAGAAATATATAATTATTAAATTTAAGTGAGTTGTATTAGTTGAAACCATTTATTATTTGGACAATTGCATGAAATGTTATTTTTTATGGTTCCTTATTTTGAGATTTTTGTATATATTAATGAAAAATAATAAGGTATATTTGGGATATAGAGCACAAACTAAAAATAAAGGCTTTCATGAGAGTTCAAACTATTCTTAAGTCAATGTGTGCATAAATGTAACAAATGAATTGAATGTTTGTAAATATAACTAAGCATACACAAAAATATAATAACTTATATTAACAGAATGTAAATTGAAACTAACTGTAATTTTATTCAATTTAATGTAAATCAAAATATAACTAAGCATACGCAAAAATATAATAACTTATATTAATAGAATGTAAGAGGAAATTTCACTATATTAAACCTTAAAAATCAAATGTGATTTGCCAAAAAGTAATAAATTAAAACTAAACGTGTTAGGATATTCCAACACATAGGAAATAGTTAAGAATAACTCAGTTTCGTGTAGAGTTAGGTAAAGTGTGTTTCTTTACTATGTACATTTGTAACTTATTATAATCCTATGGTCACGATTTGTAGTGACCACGCAGTTCACTCTCTCCTTGGGTATTAACTACACTTGATCCGTGGCTTAACACCTGATTGGTCCATGATCTCTATTTAAAGAGCATGGAGGGTCATTTGTCCAGTAACCGTTTCTGAGAGAAAAATATGTAATATTTCTTCTTTATATTAATAAATTGCGTGAAGTGGCCTGTTTCCCTCTTCGAGGATTTTAACCACGTGATATACTGGTGTACAGATTTTTGATCTATATGTGAGGGATGACCTTTGGTTTTTGATCTAAAGAACGTACCCTGTAAATTCCTACAAAATGTAATGTGTCAAATTATATTAAATCTTAAATATTAAATGTAATATGCTAAAATATTATAAACACAAACTTAATATAATGTACTAAAATTAAAAACTATACCTATATATTAATAATTATAATCTAACTTTTTAAATTTAGCTTTAATGTTAGGTTTAGGTTTAATAATTATATTATAATATAATATTTTTTAGATTTATATATAATATAATTTTTTTTGGATTTAGTATTAGTTTCTATAATATGTATAATGTTTTAAGCTTATATATAATATAATGTTGGGTTTAAATTTATACAATAAATATTTAAAGGTTTAATATAAGTTACTATAATATAATATTTTTAAACATCATTGGTTTATAATATAGTTTTTTTTAAACATCTATAACACATTTTTATATTGGTTTATAATATAATTTTATATATTGATTTATAATATAAATTTTTAAGATTTAGTATTAAATTCTATAACACATTTTTATATTGGTTTATAATATAGTTTTATTTATTGATTTATAATATAAATTTTTAACATTTAATATTAAATTTTATCAGTATTATATTTTTATTATTTTATTATTATAATTAATAATTTTATTAGGGTTTACTATTAATAATTTTATTAGGGTTTAATATTTTATGAATAGTAATGTTAATGTAATTATTAACAGTATTGTAACACTCAAATTTCATTTCCAATAATATATTTTGAATAACTACAAACAAGAAAAACATCAAATAAATATACATTGAACCAGATATTATACTTTATATTATTTGCTTTAAAATACGGTTTATAACATTAAAATTTAATATTAGAGTTTATAATATTGGGTTTATAATATTATGGTTTTTTAATATTGGGATTTATAATATAAGTTTTTGTTTAATATATAGCTTTATAATATTAGTATTTATCTATATTAATATTTATCATATTTTCAGGCCTTATAATATTAATGTCTAAAATATTGGGTTTATAATATTATAATATAAATTTTTCAAACTTGTGTTTACAATATTTAACAACGTTCAACTTTACTGACTTATAGTTGATATAAACTGTAATGTTATAAACTATATTAATATTATTAAATATTTTTAAGCATTAATCATTGACTATTAGCGACCATGGTCGACTATCCTAAAATATGATTAACCATGGTTAACCATGATCCACGAGGGTCACCGATGCCCACCCATTATCAACCATGTTCATTCATGGTCAAACATGGTCAACAATTGCCAACCACAATCAACCATGGTTAACCATAATAAACCATGATTAACCATGGTTCAACGTCACATTGTGACAAGGATTGTCACAATATGAAAATCAAATGTGGTCAACCATGCTTATTTTAGTGTTTTTTAATATTTATCTTAGGCTTTATATACCTTGGGTTTATAATATTAGTCCCTTGAGTTTAATATTATTCCCTTCAGTTCATAATCCCTTGGTGTTTTAGTATTAATCTCTTTGGTTTATTGTTCCTTTGGGTTTATAATATCAATCCCTTGGGCTTATTACTCCCTTAGGCTTATAATACCAATCATGGTTAGCCATGGTCAATCATATTCAACCATGGTTGAATGTCACCATGAGGACTCCAACGTCATTGCTAAGGTTGATCACTTTCACCATAGGAAGCTCAGGGAAGCTATTGAAATTGAGAGGCATGTTAAGAACCTCAACAGGGATGATGGCTGGAAATTGAGTAAGAGTTGGACTCCAGCTCTCTCTAGATCATTTTCCCCGTTGGGTTGAGTCTCTAGGTTATTTCTCCTCCTTGTGTGAGATTCGTGTTGGATTTGGTTTTTGGTTTCTTTCTTTTCTAGTTTTATTTCTGTTATCCTTGATTTTATTTTTTTCCTTTAATCTTCTTCTTTAGTTCGCTTTTTATTATTCTTGTCCTTCCTTATTTTATTTAGTTTTAATATATCTGATGTTATCTTAGGATTCATAATAATAATATATAAATAGAAAATTTAAAACTTTTATTAAAATAAATTATAAATTATTTACTCCCGTTTATTTAAATATTTATTATTGAATTCTTTTTACCCTATTATAATATTAATAAATTTTTATTAACATATTAACATATTATAATCATTTTAATAACTTATTTATTAATAAACCATATATCATTGATTAACCTCTTTAATTAAATATTTCTAATAAATGAGATTTTAATATTATTTCTTAGCAACTAACTAACTAACAACGGTTAGTTTTTAATGGCTAGTTTTCAATGTCTATCTCCAGTCAATGATGCATCTTCACTATTTATTCATTAAGGTCAATTTTCTTTTTCAACTTGTTCTAAGGATGAACCACATTATATGGTTCGAAACGTCAACCAAATCCTAATGATGTGATTAATGCTAAAGACATTTATCTAAATCACATTGTTATTAAATAATATATTGTTAATAATACATTGTTTTTAATAAGATGTTGTTAAAAAACTAATATTATGGTTTTTGAAATCTATTTAATATATAAGCCACTTAAAGTATGTAAGGTTATTGTACAAAATGGCGAAATAAATGTACATCATAGTTACACAATTACAGTGGTATGTTTCTTGACATTTGATTTTTTAGAATTTTTTATTATATTTTTTTAACGAGTTTTATTCAATATATGGGTATGAATTTTGAAGAATTTTGAGAATTATAGCTATAGTCAATGAATAATTTTGAGAATTATAATTATGGTTGATAAAGTGGTGGTTTAGGTTTTTTTTTAAATATTATATTCATATTTATATTCAATTATAAGAAAATATATATATATATAATTTAGGTGACTTGTATTAATTGAAACAATGAACATTATTTGGAAATTGCATAAAATGTTACTTTTGTCTACACGATGGTTCATTATTTTGAGGATTTTGTATATGATTTATCTTTTGAATATAGTGAAGGAAAAATAATAAGGTCAATTTGGGATATAGAGCACAAATTGATTTAAGTTAATGTGTGAAAAAATGTAAGGGATGAATTGAATGTATGTAATGAGAAATGTAAGTTGAAATGTAATAAACAACGTAAATTGAAACTAAATGTAAGTATAAAAAAACTTAACATACACAAAAATATAATAAGTTATATTAACATAATGTAAGCGGAAATTTATCTATATTAAATCTTAAAACTCAAACTTGATATGCCAAAAAGTAATAAATTAAAACTAAATGTAATGTGCCAAATTGTATTAAACCTTAAATATTAAATGTAATATGATAAAATGTAATAAGCACAAACTTAATATAATGTGTTAAAATTGAAACCTATTCCTTTATATTAATAATTATTGTAACGTACATACAAAAAAAACTTTTACCTTTCACCATTTTGATAATTATGCTAACCAATGTATCACAGTAAATTAATATTTACAACACCTATGATTTGGCTATCTCATAAATTCAATGACTAAACTAAGGTTTTTATAAAAAACTCTAACCTTATTCGTTATATGATGGTATTTAACTTTCATACACAATTTCCATTTACCAAGGAATACTTTATACTCATTAAAAGCATTATGTTAAGAACTTTATATGGTCTTCTCTCCGGTGCTAACCTTACTGCTATAATTCCATTCTTAACGTTTGCCAACCCACCAAGTGCATGAACCATATCAATGATCCTATCGAGGTTATAGCTGGCACGTCTTGGAATTTATGATACAGAGTATTGGGAATTAAAATTTTATTATAGCTGTAAGATTTTCCATTATACCGCGTAGGTTTCAATGGTGCTTTGCTTAGATCTGCACCATCGATTCCTAGTGGATCAATGGTTATCATTGCTGGCAGGAAATGACTTTGTTAACCTCGCCCAAATCTAGCGGTCATCGTCATTTGTCACTGAGTTCTTCGTCAAGAGGCTTCCTCTGCTCCGAGGGTTTGATATGCGATAGCTTCAAACCTTGTAACTTCTGCTCGAAAGGGTTGATACCACGACAGCTTTGAACCTTGCTTCTGACAGCTATGACTTTCAATCGAGTTGAAGAGCTTAATAGGTGTGTAACTCTCCATAAACTTGCAACATGGTCGAGGAAAGGTTCCGTTATGAACAATGATGAGTTTCAGGTGGATATTCTCCCTATGTCACCTTAGCAACTCCTTCAACTCCGGTTCACCAAAACGCAGCTAGGTAATCCATCCCGACACTGTTGCAATTTTTGTTTTCCTCCATCTCTTTCTATTGAATTTGGGATTTTTTTTTATCTTTTAGAAGATCATTTTTAGGTTCTAACTCTTTTATATTTTTATGAACTCCAGTTCGATGCTTAGCATAGTCGAGGGAAAACTCCTTTACAGGTTATCTCCTCGCTATTTTTTTTGTACCTTTGGATATTGTGTCTCTTTTTGTCTTGATTGTATACATTATACTGTAAAGCCTAACTCACAGAGCCCATTCCATGTTTTTCATTGTTCGCAGGTCAGTATCCTCCATCTCAATGGAAAATTCCTCTGCACCCAAGAATTTTCATGTCGCTTGCCGACTTCTCAGGCTTCCTGTTGATGCATTTGCTTCTCCTTACAGGTACTCATAAGGATTTCTCTTCATAACGGAGGTCTTTAGACTGATTCAATTTAAGGGTTTATTGACAGACCTTTTTTATTTATTTTGGGTTGTATTATGTATTGAACATTCCGACTTGTTGTAAAGATATTAACAGTTTTTCCAGCCAAATGCATAGGCGCTGGTTAAACTATGCTCGCATATTTTTTCTGTGAGCTTTTCCGTATGGATATTGTTTATATGAACCTCTATGGATACATTTCTTCTGCACTTGATCCCTGAACTTGTTTTGCTCCAAGATAGGAATAGCTACTGTTATAAGACTTGTTTTGAGTCTTCTTCATATGGTTATTGCGTCTTTACAATTTTAGACAATGTAACTTTACTTACACTATTCAATTCAAATGCATAGTCTATAAAATATGAATGGTTCGCTTTCTTTATTAATTTTAATTTGTGTTTAGCATATATTCCTATTCATTCATTTTTCGTGTTTATATGCTCATTCTTCGATATTTATACTCAGGTTTGGATGAACTGCACTGTCTTTATTATAACTTTAATCTCTAGTAATTACTTCTTCCTTTTTAAAAAATACTAGATTTGTCTACGAGTTATAAATTATTACTGTTTTCTTGGTGACTAGACCACTTAAAATACAGTCCGTGTATAGAAAAATAAGGGTAGCGATGTGTATTGGGTTGGGGTTTCACCCCTATGCCCAATACCAATGGCTCATCCCACATTAACGTAATTAGACAGTTCTGGTTCAAATTTATTTTCATAGTAAATTTTAAATACAGTTTTTACATAATCTCCATTTAAACTTCTTTGTCACAATTTGTTTTTCTTCTAGATGCATCCTCACATATTTAAAAAGAAATCCTGCAATAAATTACTCTGTACGGTTTAACCAACTTACTGATAATAATTTACTGTGTTTGTTTAACCAACTTGTGTTTAGTTGGGTTTACTCTTGACAAACATCTACTGTATTTTTTTTATATATTCCTCAGCTAATTTGTAATGTTCACCTATTAAATCTATAAATCGTACAGAAGTAATACATAGAACCCTGCAAGTATTTGCTGAGTTAATTAATTATATTAACTTATCCCTTTTCTAACATAAGATAGGTTCCAAGAAAATAATAGCATTTCTCTTGGAATTAAAAAATATATTCCTATGAATAATAACTTGAAAATAATCTTTCTGTCTAAATAATATTAAAACAGATAGTCACTTATCTGAAAAACGTATTTGGATCTTGGTGTCCACCCAACCTTCAAGAGAGGCAATTACGTCATCCTCTTGCCCCCGTGATCCACTCCTGAAGAGGTACAAGTTGAAAGTAGATTTTCTATTGTGACCTCAGGACTCCAAGTCCAGTCAGTACTAGAAAAATTCAGGAATTTTTTGAGTGACTTCCACTGGTCTCTACCAGCTTAGGAAAATCTTCACCCCTCCTTAGCCCATGAACAGAACCCCCATTCCTCACTGAGATGAGTCTCTTATCCCAAGAGGAGCAGGTAACTTTTCAAACTGTCCAACCAACTTTTCAGTTCTTGGAAAACATTTACCATCAGCCTTTTTAATTTTTATGGAATTACTTTCCATAACTAATTTTATTATTCATAATTAAAAATAAAATAACTTTTCCAGCAAAACATTAATTGTCTCAGTATTTTTCCTTAAACAAATAATAAAATGTCATTTAACTAGTTAACAACTAGTTAACATTAAATGTAGTTGTCACAACTTCCCCCCTGGAAGTAACACCGTCCTCAATGTTTCATTCCAGCTCAGAAAATATCACTGGGTAAGCCTCGCGCACAAACCCTTCATCCTCCCAAGTGGCGTCATCCAGGCCGAAGTGCTTCCACTGCACTTTGACTTAGGTGATGACTCGCTTCCGAAGCACAGTTTCTCTCCATTCGTGTATGTGTTACGACTCGACCAGAAACTCGCCGTCCGACTCTACTTGGAAACATCAAAGTTCTTTGTCAAATTTTCATAAAGAAATCATATTTTCAAGTTAGGATTCTTTTAATTCTATCCTCTGTATATTCTGCCAATGAATTATGTGCTTCGAATCATACACACATCGCTTTAACAGGGACACATGAAACACATTGTGTAACCGGATGTGACTGGGTAAGGCCAGCTGGTAGGCCACAAGTCCTACCCTTTCCAAAATTCGAAAGGCTCTATAGAACCTGGGAGCCAACTTGGCACAAGAGGTCCACCGCAAGGTACTCTTCTTGGGTTTTATCCTCACATACACATGGTCTCCCACTTTGAATTCCCAATAAGTCCTCTTCTTATCCACATATATCTTTTGACGATCTTGTGCAGCCTTCAAATTTTGTCTTATATTCTTTACTTCTGATTCCATTTCAGCCAGCATTTCTGATCCCAACATTAGTTTTGTTTCAGGACTGCTCCAATTTATAGGTGTGTTACATTGCCTCCCATATAGGGCTTCGAAAGGACTCATCTTAAAGGACTCTTGATAACCATTGTTGTAGGGAGATTCAACCAGATGTAAGTAGTCTTCCCATTTGGTTGGTTGTTGCATCACGTACATGCGTAGCATGCCTTCCAGAACTTGGTTTACCCGCTCTGTTTGACCATCTTTCTAGGGATGATAAGCAGTGCTAAATTTTATTTGGGTCCCTAGACCTATAAACACATTTTTCCAAAATGCAGAAGTAAACTTAACATCTCTATCTGAAATAACAGTTTTTGGAATGTCGTGTAGTCTGAATATTTCTCTCATAAAAATATCTGCTATTTGTACTGTCTGTAAGTAGACTGTATAGGTATAAAATGTGAATATTTACTCAATCTGTCAACTACCACCATAATGGAGTCATTGTGTCTCTTTGACCACGGTAAACCTGTAATGAAGTCTAGGGATATGACCTCCCACTTCCATTCAGGTACCGATATGGGATGAAACAATCCTGCGAGATGTCGATGCTCCACCTTGACCTGTTGACACTCCATACATTTATTTAAATGCTCAACAGTATTTTTATGTATACCAGGCTAGAAATATACTTTTCTAATAGCAGTCAACATTTTCGGGTATCCTGGGTAACCCGCATAATTACTATGATGGTATTCATCCATGATTAGATCCTTTAGGTCCACACGGTTTGGTACATACACCTTTCCTCTAAAGGTTAGCAATTGATATTTATTGACTCCATATTCAGAAGTAATTCCTTGACTCATATGCCACTATTTTTCCTTCCTGAGATAAAACTACCCCAACACCCTCTTTACTAGCGTTTGTACATACTTCAATTCTTTGTTGGGGTCAGCTACCCTCAACACTGGTGCAATGGTCAATAATTGCTTCAGCCTCTCAAAACTGTTCTGGCACTCAATAGTCCATTTAAAGACTTTTCCTTTTCTCTGCAAGGAGGTAATGGGAAAAGAAATTCTGGAAAATCCCTCGATAAACCTCTAATAGTACCCAGCTAGTCCCATAAAGGATCGAATATCTGCCACATTCTGGGGTACTCGCCATTCCATGATTGTCTTAATTTTCTTTGGATCAATAGTAATCCCTTCTGCTAAAATGACATGGCCTAAGTACTGGATTTCTGCTTTGAAGAAATCACACTTGCTGAACTTAGCGTACAACTAGTGTTTTCTTAATATTTCCATCACAATCCTTAAATGTTCTCTATGTTCTTCCTGGTTTTTAGAATATATTAAAATGTCATCAATGAATATAAGTACAAAATTATCCAAGAAAGGATGGAATATACCATGCATTAACCTCATAAATGTTGCTGGTGCATTTTTTAACCGAAAGGGTAACACCAAAAATTCATAATGCCCATACCTGGTACGAAAAGTAGTCTTGTAAATGTCTTCATCCTTGATTCGGATATGGTGATATCCAGATCTTAAATCTATTTTTGAAAATGTTGTGGCCCCCTTCACCTAATCAAACAGATCATCAATCCTTAGTGGAGGATATTTATTTATAAATTTTAACTTATTGAGTTGTCTATAGTCCATGCACATTCGCATGGTTCTGTCCTTCTTCTTAACGAACAACACTGGTGCTCCCCATGGGGACACACTTGGATGAATATAACATTTGTGCAGTAGTTCTTGTAGCTGCATTTTTAATTTAGTTATTTCTGGAATACTCATTCTGTAAGGTGCCCTTGACACAGGAGATGCTCCTGGTATTAATTCTATGGTGAAATCAATATCTCGCCTTGGTGGTAATCTAGGGATATTTTCTGGAAAAACATCCATGAAATCTTCTACCACTTGTATGTTTTCCATCATAGGTGTTTTTTCCTTGGAATTAACATATCGCACTTGAATAGCATATATTTGACATCCCTTCCTCATACATTTATGCATTTGGGATGTTGTAATTGGACGTAGCTATAGCGGCTTCTTGATTCCTTGAATATTCTTGTTTGTTCCATCTTGCATTCTGTAATAAATTATATTTTCCTCGCATTCCACTAAGGTCCAATGTTTTTCTAGCCAATCCATGCCCAGCAAAACATCATAGGACCCTCATGGAAGTATGTTCAAGTCCACGTTTAACTATTGTTTTGCAATTTCTAATGTGCATTTTGGAATTTTGGCAGTTACCTTTCTTTTTGCTCCTGTGGCTAGCTGTACCGGCCACGATTTTTTGAACTTCTACCCTTTTAATTTACAAATTTCCACTATTTTGGGACTAACATAACTTAGATTGATTGAGACAGCAATTTACCTTCCAACTCAATCATTGTTGGTTGATAATCTGCATGTCGATCCTCCAACACTGCGTCGATACGAGGAATGTTTCGCACCACATCACCTACTATAGAAGCCTCCTACAAATTCGCAACTGTATCACTTCTCGCTCGTTGTGGGAATTTTTTATAATAATGTGCCTCACCACACCCCCAACACTATAGAAGTGGTTTGGTCACCTGCCCTTGCTCAATTTTGCTAGATGCCTTTGTAGGCTTCTCTTCCGCTGGCCATCAGGTTCTTTGATGATTTCTGCCAAATTGTTTGTTGACAGAACTTCATGCAGAATTCTTAAATTTATTGTTTTTGGCGCCTTTGAAATTTGAGTTTTTTTTCTGTCCTTTCCTTGGCTGCCAAGTTTCGCCAACCTCCCCTTTTGCCTTGGACTACTAATAACACATTCGTGCCTTACGGATGGCTTCATCCATGGTTTTGGGATTTACAAATTCAATTTTCTCTTTCATATGTGTTGGCAAGCTGCTCAGAAATATTTGTACCTTAGCCTTTTCATCTCGGAGATATGGAACATATCTTAACAGGGAGGTGAACTTGGTGATATAATCGTCCATAATCATCTGTCCCAGCTTCAAGTCATGAAATTATTTAGATTTCTCATCGTAAAAACATTTTGTTAAATACTTACCTTTAAAGTATTGCTAGAACGATTCCCAGGTAAAGTCTTGGTCCTCAATGTTGCGAACATTCTTTACTTCTTCCCACCACAGAGTGGCTTTCTCTCTTAACTGATATATGGCCAATCTTGCCTTCAGGTTGATGTTGTACTTGTACACCTAAAAATATTTGTTCATGTTTATCAACCAAGCCTCTCCCACTTCCTCAGCTTCACCATCAAATTTTGGTGGTTTTATTTTTCGAAACTCCCCCTAAAGCTCCAATTTTTGTTTCTTAACTTCTTGTTGATCCGACAAATTGCCAGATTCTACTTCATTATAGTTTTTTTTCTTGTTGCTTCGCTGGGATGGGTTTCTTTCCACTCTATCAATGGTGTGGTCCCTTGTTTGTCACTCATCTCCTTCCTACATGTCCCTATCAGCACTGGGGTGTTCCATACCCTAATTTTTCTTGTCTCACAGGCTCTTGAGTATCTTTTCTTACTCCTGCATCAGGCACTCATTATCACTTCGAACCAACACCATCTCTTCTTGTAGCTTATGTACTGTATTCAACAGCATGTTGATTTGGTGTTGTTGTTCCTCCAGTAGTCGACCTGTTTTCTAGTGTTGATCCACACTCAGCTGAACCCACATCTCAGGGCTCACTTCTGGTCATGTTTGGGGTTCCCTAGTGTTCTGGGGTGGTTGTTGCATTGATCTCCTTCTCATGATGTTTCCTGTTAAACTTCTTTTCTGTGCAGCAGTTTACACATATCTTAAATTGTTAGTTGACCCTTAGGGTCCCAGCGCATGAACGCTGCTCTGAAACCACTTGTAATGTACATACAAAAAAAAAAAAAATACCTTTCACCATTTTGATAATTATTCTAACCAATGTATCACATTAAATCAATATTTACAACACTTATGATTTGGCTATCTCATAAATTCAATGACTGAACTAAGGTTTTTATAAAAATATCTAACCTTACTCGTTATATTATGGTATTTAACTTTCATACACAATTTACATTTACCAAGGAATGCTTTATAATCATTATAAGCATTGTGTTAAGAACTTTATATGGTCTTCTCTCTGGTGCTAACCTTACTGTTAGAATTCCATTCTTTACATTTTCCAACCCACCAAGTGCATGAACCGTATCAATGATCCTATCGAGGTTATAGCGGCACGTCTTGGAATTTATGGCAAAGAGTACTGGAAATTAAACTTTTATGATAGCTACAATATTTTCCATTATACTTCACGGGTTTCAATGATACTTTGCTTAGATCTTCACCATCGATTCATGGTGGATCAATGGTTATCACTTCCAACAGGAAATGACTTTGTTAACCTCGCCCAACTCTAGTGATCACCATCATTTGTCACTGAGTTCTTTGTCAAGAGGCTTCCTCTGCTCCAAGGGTTTGATCTGCGGTAGCTTTGAACCTTGTAACTTCTGCTCAGAAGGGTTGATACCACGACAACTTTGAACCTTGATTTCAACAGCTATGACTTTCAATCAAGTTGAAGAGGTTAATATGGGTGTAACGCTCCATAAACTTGCAGCATGGTGGTGGAAAGGTTCCGTTATGAAAAGTGATGAGTTTGATGTGGATATTCACCCTCTACCGCCTTGGAAACTCCTTCAACTCCGGTTCACCAAAATGCAGCTAGGTAATCCATCCCAACACCGTTGCAATTTGTTTTTTCCTCCATATCTTTCTATCGAATTTGGGATTTTGTTTATATTTTAGCATGTTATCATTTTTAGGTTCTAACTCATTTATATTTTTATGAACTCCAGTTCGATGCTCAGCATAGTCGAATGAAAATTCCTTTACAGGTTATCTCCTCACTATTTTTTTTTCGCACCTTTGGATATTGTGTTTCTTTTTGTCATGATTTTATATATTATACCGTAAAGCCTAACTCACAGAGACCATTCCATTTTTTCCATTGTTCATAGGTCAGTATCCTCCGTCTCAATGGTAGAGTCCTCTACACCGAAGAATTTGCATGTCGTTTTCCGGCTTCTCAGGCTTCTTGCTGATGCATTCACTTCTTCTTACAGGTACTCATAAGGATTTTGCTTCATAACGGAGGTATTTCGACCGATTCAATTTAAGGGTTTCTTGAGATACCTTGTTTATTTATTTTGGGTTGTATTATGTATTGAACATTCCAACTTGTTGTAAAGATAGTAACATTTTTTCCGGCCAAATGCATAGGCCCTGGTTAAACTCTGCTCTCATATTTTGTTCTGTGATATTTTCCGTATGGATATTGTTTTTCTCCAAGATAGTAATAGCTACTATTATAAAATTTGTTTTCAATCTTCTTCATATGGTTATTGTTTCTTTACCATTTTAGACAGTGTAACTTTACTTAGACTACTCAATGCAAATTCCTAGTCTGTAAAATGTGAATGGTTCGCTTTCTTTATTAATTTCATTTGTGTTTAGCATATATTCCTGTTAATTATTTTTCGTGTTTATATGCTCATTATTCAAGATTTATACTAGGGTGTGGATGAGCTATACTATATTTATTATAACTTTAATCTCTAATATTTACTTCTTCTTCTTTTTAAATACTATATTTTTCTACCAGTTATAAATTCTTACTATTTTCTTAGTGACCGAACCACTTAAAATTTAGTCCGTGTATAGAAAAATTTAGGAGTAGCGATGTGTATTGGGTTGGGGTTTCATCCCCGTGCTCGGTACCAATGGCTCATCCCGCATTAACGTAATTAGACAGTTCTGGTTCACATTTATTTTCATAGTAAATTTTAAATACATTTTTTACATAATCTCCATTTAAACTTCTTTGTCACAATTTTTTTTTTCTTCTAGATGCATCCTGACAGATTTAAAAAGAAATCCTGCAATAAATTACTATGTACAGTTTAACCAAATTACTAATAATAATTTATTGTGTTTTCTTAACCAACTTATGTTTAGTCAGTTTTACTCCTGACAAACATCTACTGTATTATTATATATATATCCCTCAACTAATCTGTAATGTTAACAAGTTAAATCTATAAATCATACAGAAGTAATACACAAAAACCTGCAAGTATTTGCTGAGTTAATTAATTATATTAACTTATCCCTTTTCTAACATAAGATAGGTTCCAAGAAAATAATAGCATTTCTCCTGAAATTAAATAATAGATTCCTGTGAATAATAACTTGAAAATAATCTTTCTATCTAAATAATATTAAAACAGACAGTCACTTATCTGAAAAATGTGTTTGGTTGTTGGTGTCCACCCAACCTTTAAGAGATGAAATTACGTCCTCCTCTTGCCCTCCTGCTCCACTCCTGAAGAGGTACAAGTTGACATTAGATTTTCTGCTGTGACCTCAGGACTCCAAGTCCAATCAATGCCAGAAAACTTCAGGAATTTTCTGGGTGATTTCCACTGGTCTCTACCAGCTCGGGAAAATTTTCACCCTTCTTTAGCCCATGAATAGAACCCCCATTCCTCAATAAGATGAGTCTCTTATCCCTGGAGGAGCAGGTAACTGTTCAAACTATCCAACCACCTTTTCAGTTCTTGGAAAAAATTTACCATCAGCCTTTTTACTTTTTATGGAATTATTTTCCATAACTAATTTTATTATTCATAATTAAAAATAAAATATGATCCGGATTTATGTAGGAACACAAAAAAATACAGAAATAACCATAAACATAGAGATGCAGGGGAAATAATGCTTCATTTCATTAATATCAAATAACAGAAATATGCTTATAGACATAATGGAAATAAAATAGCTAGGGTGCTGGTAGCAAATCTCTGAGAAGAGATGTGGCGGCTACAAACCTCTAAACTATGTTAAAATGAGGCTCTCTGGCCTATTTATTATTGAGAAACAATGGAAAACTTCAAACATCCAAAAACCTAATCCTAGGAGATGAAGCGCCAAAACTGTGGGCCCCGTTTGGGTAAACTGGTGTTTCAACTTCTCAGGGATGTAACTTTGGCATATGATCTCCGTTTGACACACTCAATAGCTCATTAGAAATATCTATGCGAGGAGTACAACTTTTGGTGTAAGAAAGATAGAATCATCTTCTCTCAATTTTCCCAAAAAACGTCATTTAGGGCCTCAAAATGGCTCTGGAAGTTCAGGACCCGAAAAACTGTTAAAAAATAGGAAGTTGTGTTGAAAGTGAAAAGTTGTAAGAATTGATGGTGCAAGTCCAAATTGAATAGGTGGGTGGCCACCGATATCCACCTAGATCATTCCTCCCTCCTTAAGAAGCAATGGTCCCCATTGCATTGAGATCCTCCATGAGATGAGGCATGTTCTATTGTCGAAGATGTCATGGACTTGCGAGCGGACATGCTGGATGAAATTAGTAAATTAGGTTTCTTTATCAGCCTCAGACAGTACATGTGTGGATTATTTCTATGTAGTCGCATGAGGTTTGTCAACATCAGGCAGCGGTGTGTTGGGGGCCAGATCAATGGAGTGCTTGTCCTAACAGTGTAGAGGAACCTCTGTGAGTGATGAGAAAATTTCCTTGTATTCCTCCCTGACTTTGTCCATCTACAACAGTCGTTCAGGGGAGCCCTGTTTCAAGGTTGTGGCCACAATATTCTTCTTTCCCTGTGAGCGAGTTGTAAGGAAAATAATTTTCCTAGTTTGGGAAAAAATCTTACTGCGTTTTTTTGCAGTAGTCAAAGAGATGACAGGAGGTGGTACTACCTCCAGTATCCTATACAAGTTATTTCCCAAAGTAATAACAACAAGCACAAGGCCTAGACTCATACATAGCATGTCACCTCCACAAGTATGGTTGGCCCAATAATACATCAACTACATCAAGAGGAGCAACATCACACAATACCTCATCCGTGAATGGCTTGATACTGTATGGAAGGCGGTACTTCTGGCGGATGTAGAGATCTCTCCCTAGGTGGAGCCACCTGATGGTATACAGCTGCAGGGGTGCTATGGTCAGTAGGTCGGCTTGTTTCATGACCTTTGCTGAAATGAGGCTATTTTGGCTTCCACTGTCGATAAGAAATTGCAGCGGAGAACCCTTCACCCACATCTGCGAATGGAAGAGGCACTCCCCCTCCTCTGGATCCTCTGGATCCTCCCTCTGGATCTTGGTGGTGGCAACAATGACACTGGGATCTGCATCAATGATCTGCTTCCCTTTGTCATTACCTTTGTCTGGTTCTGACTTAGGATCATAAAATGCATCTGATTCGGGTGCCCTTAGTTCAGCCACCAATGACTGTTTGGCCCGAAACTCGTTTTTGTTATGAGTGGGGCTGTTATGAAATTCACACCACTTCCCTGTGTCCTTATTTCTATTTGTGGTGTTGTTTTGAGTTGCACCGCTTTGGCCTTGCCCCTTGTTCTTCGGTTTGGGGGCACCTTTCGGATTCGCAGATCCAAAGTTTTGCTTCTTCTGCTTAAATTTATGCTCGATCTTGGTGGCATAGCGATATGTCGTGCCAAGCGATGTAATGTCAAGGAACTCCATTTCCTCATGAATGTGTTTGTGCAAACATCGGTAGTACTTGAGCACCAAATGTCTCTCTAAATCTTTAATACCCAACTTTGTGCATACGGTATGGAACAAATTCGTCAGTTCGTGCACATATTGATCCCTTTATTTCTGCAGCGTGGTCCATTGGATGTATTTGTCCTCATAGCTCACTAAGAGGTAATATTGTTCCTTGATGCCATCTCGAAACGAAATCCAAGTGGGTGTGGTTGAGAACCAAGAGGGTTCCCCTTCGTCCTCTTGCTCATAGTAAGTTTCCCACCAGTATTTTTCATGGGGGGCAGCTTTGAGGAGTGCAAAAATAATCTTTTCTCGGCCAAAGAAATCATGGACCGAGAAATACCCTTCTAGCAAATTCAACCATATATCTACGGTGTCTGAATCTATTTGGCCTTCAAATGCAGGAATGTCAAAGTTTACCTATACCTTTAAGGGAGTGGTGCCTCTAGAGTGGTTGTTAGATGCAGATGCACCATAGGTGGGCAGTCGTTGAAGGATCTGAGAAAAGTTATCCATCATCACGTTCCTTTGTTTCTTGAGGGCCTCCTTGAGCAATATTTTGATAGGATATCATGCTCCCTTGTATTTATTTTCTTCTGCCATGGGAGGTTGTCGAGGTTTGTGAGGTTGATATTGCAAGGGTTCAACCAGATCGAGCCCTAACTCCTTATACCCTGACCGCGTTGGGGACATGCAAAGAAAAACAAAGAAACAGCAGACCGCTTAGATACCACTGATTCAGATTTATGCAGGAACGCAATTGAATACAAAAATAACCATAAACATAGAGATGCAGCAAAAATAATGCTTCATTGCATTAATATCAAATAACATAAATATGCTTACAAACATAAGGGAAATAAAATAGCTAGGGTGCTAGTAGTGAATCTCTGAGAAGAGATGTGGTGGCTACAGACCTCTGAACTATGTTACAATGAGGCTTGAGGGCCTATTTATCATTTAGAAACAATGGAAAACTTCAAACCTCCAGAAACCTAACCCTAGGAGATGAAGCGCCAAAACTATGGGCCCTGTTTGGGTAAATTGGTGTTTCAAATTCCTCGGGACGTAACTTTGGCATGTGATCTCTGTTTGACGTGCTCAATAACTCATTAGAAATATCTATCCTAGTACAACCTTTTTTGCAACAAATATAAGCTTGGCCGCTCTGTTTTCCCAAAAAACATCATTTAGGGCCTCAAAACGGCTCCAAAATTTCAGAACCCGAAAAACTGTCAAAAATAGTAAGTTGTGTTGCAACTTAAAAATTGAAATAACTGATGGTGTGGTTCAAATGGAATAGATGGGTGGCCACCAATGATCCGAAAGTGAAAAGCTGCAAGAATTGATGGTGTGGGTCCAAATGGAATAGGTGGGTGGCCACCGATATCCACCTGGATCAAAATTAATTTTCCAGCAAAACATTAATTGTCTCAGTCTTTTTCCTTAAACAAATAATAAAATGTCATTTAACTAATTAACAACTAGTTAACATTAAATGCAACTGTCACAATTATAATCTAACTTTTTAAATCTAGGATTAATATTAGGTTTAGATTTAATAATTATAATATAATATATCATAATATTTTTTAGCTTTATATATAATATAATGTGTTTACGTTTAATATTAAAGGTTTTATAATATGTATAAATTTCTAAGTTTATATCCAATATAATGTTTTGGATTTAAATTTATACAAAAAATATTTAGAGGTTTAATATAAGATACTATAATATATTATTTTTAAACATCTATAACAAATTTTTATATTGTTTTCTAATATAATTTTCTTTTTATTAATTTATAATATAACTTTTCAAGATTTAATATTAAATTTTATAATAATAGTAAATTTTAGGTTGAATATTAGATTTATTCTTAAGTTTACTAACCATATTAGATTTTTTTCAGGGGAAAAAAAACAATGTCCTTTTGATTAATGAAAAGAAACAATACATATGTAGAGAAAATCGGACATGTATGCATGCACTAATCAGGAGCAAGCATAGTTCTAGTGATATCTTTAAACATAAAAATGAAAGGAGCGTCACATCGCTCAATCGAAGCACATAAAAGTTTTGCTAATGAGACAATATAGGACATTAAATGGGGAAAAAGAAAGGGTATTGTAAACAAGAGTAGCAATACCACCATATGACTAAAACAAAACCCATCGTAGATATAGCAGAAACTAAGGCAGTGGCAGAGTATAGGATCTCTATAAGATGGTGCCCCACCAATGTTGAATGTGCAGTAAACCAAAGGGGATTTCCAAGCCTTGTTTGGATAAACTATCTTCCCATGTATTCGCCTCTTTATAGATGTGTTGTAGTGGCGGTCAGTTCAAATGCCGCCAAATATGAAGAATTCTATTTATCTAGTTGAGCAGGCCAGGAGGCTGAAAAGTCGAAATACCATTGATCCCGTCTATAACCGACTTGGTGTCGCCATATATGGATAATATTAGATTTTATTATTAAGTTTACTATAATAATATTATATTTTATTAGTATTAGATTTCATTATTTTATTATTAGAATTAATAATTTTATTAGAGTTTACTACTAATACTTTTATTAGAGTTTAATATTTTATGAATATTAATGTTAATGTAATTATTAACATTAATGTAACACTCAAACTTCATTTCCAATAATATGTTTTGAATAAATACAAACAAGACAAACATCAAGTAAATATACATTGAACATGAGATTATACCTTACATTATTTTCTTTAAAATATCATTTATAATAATAAAATTTAATATTAGAGTTTATAATATTGGGTTTATAATATTATGGTTTTTTAATATTTAATTTTTTAATATTGGGCTTTATAATATAATTTTTATTATTAGGGTTAAAAATATTGGGTTTATAATATTATAATATAAATTTGGCCAAACTTTTGTTTACAATATTTAACAAGAGTCAATCTTAGTCAATATTATTCACTTATAGTTGATATAAATTGTAATGTTATAAACCATATTAATATTAATATTATTAAATATTTTTAAGCATTAAGCATTGACTATTAGTGACCATGGTCGACTATGGTAAACTATGATTAACCATGGTTAGCCATGATCCACCATGGTCATTGATGCCCATCGATGATTAACCACGTTCATCCATTGTCAACCATGGTCAACGATGGTCAACCATTATCAAACATCGTTAACAATGGTCAACCATAATAAACCATGTTAAATCATGGTCCAACGTCGCATTGTGACAATGATTGTCTCAAAATGAAAATAAAATGTGGTCAACCATGTTTACGGTTTATATACCTTGGGTTTTTAATATTAGTCCCTTGGGTTTAATATTATTCCATTCAGTTCATAATCCCTTGGTGTTTTAGCATTAATGCCTTTGTTTTATTTTTCCTTTGGGTTTATAATATCAATCCCTTAGGTTTATTATTCCCTTAGGTTTATAATATCAATCGCGGTCAACTATCATCAATCATAGCCAACCTTAGTTGGATGTCGCATTGAGACAAAGATTGTTTCACCATGAAAATCAATCATGTTTAATATCAGATTATAAATTTATATTACAAACATTTAGAGGTTTAATATAAGATACTATAATATATTGTTTTCAAAGATCTATAACAAATTTTTATATTGGTTTCTAACATAATTTTTTTATATTAATTTAAAAATATAACTTTTTAGGATTTAATATTAGGCTTTATAATAATAATAGATTTTATGGTTAAATATTATTTTTTGTTGTTAAGTTTACTAATAATATTATATTTTAGTATTAAGTTTACTATAATAATATTAGAATTTATTAATATTATATTTTTATTATTTTATTATTAGAATTAGTAATTTTATTAAGGTTTATTACTAATAGTTTTATTAAGGTTTAATAATATTATGGATAATAATGTTAATGTAATTATTAAATTTAATGTAAAACTAAAACTTCATTTCCAATAATAAATTTTGAAGAACTATAATCAATAAAAACATCAAGTAAATAAATATTCATCGCGAGATTATACATTGCATTATTTTGCTTTAAAATACGGTTTAAAATATTAAGATTTTATATTAGATTTTATAATATTGAGTTTCTAATGTTACAAATTTTTAATATTTTGTTTTTTAATATTGGGATTTATAATATAAGGTTTAATATTAAGTTTTAAATATTGGGTTTTTAATATAGAGGTTTTAATATCAGGTTTTTTCTAATATATAGATTTATAATATTAGTATTTATGTATTTTAAGGCTTGTCATGTTAGGGTTTAATATATACCACTTATAACATTAATTTTTTAATATTTGGTTTATAATATTATAATATATATTTGTTCAAACTTATGTTTATCATTTTTAACAACAATCAACCTTATTCTCTTATAGTTGATATAAATTTTACGTTATAAATCATATTAATATTAATATTATTAAATATTTTTAAGCATTAAGCATTGTATGTTGGTGATCATGTTTGACTATGGTCAACCATGATTAACCATCGTTAACCATGATCCACCATGGTCATAAATGCCCAACCATCATCAACCACGTTAATCCATGGTCAATAATGGTCAACCATCATCAACCATGGTCAACAATGGTCGACCATAATCAACCATGTTCACTCATGGTCAACCATGGTCGAACGTCACATTGTGACAAGGATTGTCTCAAAATGAAAATCAATAATGGTCAACCATGTTTATTTTATTGTTTTTAATATTTATATTAGGGTTTATATACCTTTTTCTATAATATTAATCCCTTGGGTTTAGTATTATTCCCTGAATTTCATAATCCCTTGGGTTTATGATTCCTTTGGGTTTATAATATCAATCCCTTGGTTTTATTATTCCCTTAGGTTTATAATATCAATCATGGTGAACCATTTTCAATCTATCCTTTGTATCCTTCATCTCGGACCAACTCTACTCTATACTGAGTACTAAATAAAAAGGTTATTCATAAATAATATAAAGCTAAGAAGGTGATTCAAGAAGATGCCTCAAGGCACTAAATGGATCAGAGTATGTCACCAAGGTCAGAATCAAGATGGATAAAACCTTGTGGCACTATCAGGGTATGTCTGTAAGTCCTCTCCGAACATTCAATGGCTATATTCAAACTGTCTGGGGATGGAAGGCCTCAACCTTGTTGGAACTGTAATTCGATGTCCAAAGGGAAGGGGGCATAAATCATAGCTACAAAAAGTTTCTAAAGAAGAGACAACATAATCAAAATGTTATTCATAAAGATAAATAAGAATATGAGTAAATCAGATCCCTGAACCAACAAAAAGGGTAAGGGTATGGCACCAAAATGGGGAAGGGTCTGTATGCATTGAAGCTTGTCCCATAGAAAGGGCTCTCCTCTCCAAACATTGATGGCTAGGATCAAACATTCTGGGTACGGGTATGTATGACCTAAACCTTCCTTCAGGATGGTTGTATCAACCTTTTCCGAAACGTTCATCAAACAGTAATTCGATGTCTGTTATGGGAAAACATGGATAACGGGGTGGGATATATGTCTCACTCAACTTCCTTCTATATGTCTGCATTAAACCTTGCTCGATAAGGAAGATATGAAAAAGTAAGCTTCAAAAGGGGTCAAGATGGGTTGTTAAAAAGGGGTGTTATCTGCCAAGTTGATATGAGAAAATGAGAAGTCAAACTTCCCTAACCTCTGCCAAGGTCAAATGGAAAATCTCGTAGGGAGAATGTCCAAAACCTTCGCCAAGAGAAAATGGAAAAATGATTAGGGACGTCGTCACTTGTTTCTTATAGACGTAATAATACTTACCTACAAGGTGATACCTTAGGGTTATACGTTTATACCTTTATAATATTATAACATATATTTGTTCAAACTTATGTTTATCATATTTAACAACAATCAACCTTATTCTCTTATAGTTGATAGAAATTTTACGTTATAAACCATATTAATATTAATATTATTAAATATTTTTAAGCATTAAGCATTGTATGTTGGTGATCATGTTTGACTATGGTCAACCATGATTAACCATCGTTAACCCTGATCCGCCATGGTCATCAATGCCCAACCATCATCAACCACGTTAATCCATGGTCAATAATGGTCAACCATCATCAACCATGGTCAACAATGGTCAACCATAATCAACCATGTTCACTCATGGTAAACCATGGTCGAACATCACATTATGACAAGGATTTTCTCAATATGAAAATCAACCATGGTCAACCATGTTTATTTTATTGTTTTTAATATTTATATTAGGGTTTATATACCTTTTTCTATAATATTAATCCCTTGGGTTTAGTATTATTCCCTAAGTTTCATAATCCCTTGGGTTTATGATTCTTTTGGGTTTATAATATCAATCCCGTAGTTTTATTATTCCCTTAGGTTTATAATATCAATCATGGTGAACCATTTTCAATCATGGTCAACCATGGTCAAATATCGCACTGTGACAAGGATTGTCTTGCCATGAAATAAATCATGTTTACTTTAATTTTTATAATATTTATCCTAGGGTTTATATACTTTGGGTTTATAATATTAGTCTCTTGGGTTTAATATTATTCCCTTGGGTTCATAATCCTTTGTGGTTTTAGTATTAATCACTTGGTTTTATTTTTCCCTTTGGTTCATAATATCAATCGCTTGGGTTTTGTTATTACCTTGGGTTTGTAATATCAATCATGGTCAACCATGGTCAACCATATCCAACCATAGTCAACCATGGTCGAGTATCGCATTGTGAGAAAAATTGTCTCCATATAAAAATCATGGGCAACCATGGACAATCATGATCAACCATTGTCAAACATGGTTGATCATGGTCAACCATGTTCGAACGTCTCATTGTGACAAAGATTGTCTCAAAATGAAAATAAATAATGGTCAACTCTTGTCAACCATGGTTGAACATTGCATTGTGACAACGATTGTCTCGATATGAAAATAAACCATGGTAAACCATATTCAAACATAAAATTGTGATAAGGATTGTATCAATACGAGAATCAACCATGGTCAACCATATGTATTTTAGTTTTTATAATATTTATCTTAGCATTTATATACCATGAATTTATAATATTAGTCCCTTGGGTTTAATATTATTCCCTTTGGTTCATAATCCCTTGGGGTTTTAGTATTAATCCCTTGGGTTTATAATATTAATCATGGTCAACAATGGTCAATCATAGCCAACCATGGTCATCAATGGCCAAATTTTGCATTGTGACAAAGATTATATCAATATGGAAATAAATCGTGGTCAAACATCGTGTTCTCACAAACATTGTCTCGATAAGAAATTCAGTGATGGTCAACCATGGTCCAATGTCGAATTGAGACAAGGATAATAAAGTGTGATATATTCCCCTCTCCTAGCATTGCCTCGGCGTATCTAGAGGTTTCTTTAACATTTCCTGCAGATATCTAGATGTTCGAACCTCCTACTTTCTTAACACATAAAAGGGAATTGAAATAGTGACCTATTATGATGAGTACCTTAATACTGCACTCATTCACTCACAATCCAAAAATAGATGGGAAAAATATTTAAATTATATATTGAAATATTTTTAAAATGTATAAGAATTATACATCTTCCTTGCTCAAAAGTGAAAATAAAGGTATATATATATATATATATATATATATATATATATATATATATATATATATATATATATATATATAAGTATGTTATTTCACATGAACATTGAAATATTTTCCCCAATATCCTTCATATTTTGTTTTAATATCAATAAATAATTGAGTGAATATAGTTAGAGTGATATTATTGATGTCTTATAATGTTTTAATTAAAACTAACCAAATATATGAGTTAATTTTTTTGTTTAGTTATAGACAAAATTATTTTTTATTTAGAGAATATGTTATTTTTATTTTAAATGGTTTGATATGTGTCAAATGGAAAGAAATTACACCTCCCTCATACTAGATTGTAGAATGTGCCTCTCGACAATACAAGAGACACAAATTCCTACTCAAGAACCAACACTCCTTCACATTTTATAGATGAGGGTTCCTTGTGTTAGGTCCCTATATTATTAGTGTAGTCCCTTATTTTTGTTAGTGTTGCCCCCTTATTGTTATTGTTGTACCCTTGTAACCCCCATATTTTTATTATTGTGCCCTTACATTATTATCGTTAGGTCGGCTAGGATTATATTGTGACCCCATGGACTTCTATATATAGAAAGGAGGTTTCTTCATTTGTATCATCCAAGAATTCTTCATTTATGTAATGTAAAGGAGGGTTCCCCATAAAATTGGCTTATTTATAAGGTGTTGATCTCTCTTTTCTTTTATTTTTGGAGTCAATTTCATAACATTTGGTATCAGAGATTTGGATTCTAGGGTTTTGGTGCTTCAAATGGGTGACCGTAGTATTTTCACCATAAATTTTTTTCTACGAGGGTGTAGACACTAAACCAAAAACCCCATTTCTAAGAACTCCTGAATAATTTTGTGTAAAAATTTCAAATCTTGATTCACAATATTTTCGAGGATATGATCTGTGGAAGTTAGGGTTTTTGCGGGCTCCCGAATTTCATCTAAAAGATGTGACCTTGGGAAAATAATCGTAACTATCTCTCTGAGCATCAACTTGGAATTCTATAAGAAGTGGCTAAAAGTACATGGAATATAGTTTCTTGTGTATCAATTTCAGAGCCGAAGGAGGAAACAGTGACATGTGTCATGTCGTACAAGTTAGATCTACTGAATCAGTCCATAATTAGGTCATTGTGGGAGATTGGGCATAACCTTGTCTTTAAGAATCCAAATCAGGTTAGACTTGTGGAATTTGAAAGAAGATTTTGATGGCTACTACATGACCAAATTTCATATATTGAAGATCCAACATCACATAGATAATTCAGTTTCAATATTGAGCTCCTCAAAAGAAAGAAAAATGTGTGTATTGTTTTTTTCAAATTGCATAAGTTGTGCTTGAAAAATCAGTTTGAAGTGGTTCCAAGGGCATATTGAAGCATAGATATCAATGTTGGGTTCTAAAATGCCCCCTAAAAATAATTCAACACCCATTAAGCCCTCATTATACTCTACTATGACTCATGAAGAGGAAGAATTTCAACATGATATATCAAAATTACAAGAGCAAGTGCACCAAATTTCGCTCTCGCAAAGAGCAACAAAAAATGAAATGGAAGTTTTGAAGAAAGGCATGGAAGATAAGATGGAAATTTTGAAGAAGGGCGTGGAAGATAATATGGATGGTTTGAAGAAATGCGTGGAAGCCAAGATGGATGGTTTGAAGAATGGCATGGAATACATGGAAGAAAAAATGGAAGACATGAAGAATGATATAAAAGAAAACATGGAAGGTTTGAAGGAATGTTTGACAAAGTTGATACAAGAAATGATTCCTAATGGAAAAAATTTAGTAGAGGAAACTCATGATGAGAACAAAACAAATTTTAATCATGATTTCATGAACTCTAATGTTGGATTGAAGACCCACCATATTCCAAAGATCGACATGATGAAGTTTGATGGCAAGGATCCTGTAACATGGATACTACAGATGAAGCAATATTCTGATCTAAAATATGTGAAAAACACACAAAATGTATGCCTTTAAACCTTATATTTAGAACAAAATACATTTGTATGGTATCGATGGCATTGCTCCCATAAAAAAAATGTCACTGGGCCAATTTTTACGAAGGAAATGATAGCACATTATTAGGATACAAAGAGCAACACCTTATTTAGCCGATAGATAAATCTCAAACAAAAGGGTTCAACGGTGGAGCACATTGATGATTCCAAAAATTGAATACAAGGGTAGCTAATATTCCATAAGAACACAGGTTTGATGTCTCCATAGGGACTTTAAAGGATAACATCCAACGTGAGGTTCACTTTTGGGAACCTGATTCATTGGAGAAGGAATTTAGGTTGGCAAGAAAAATTGAATATAAAATTATGGCAATAAGGAAGCCTACCACTCACATCTATAAAGATGGAAGTGTTGCTACTCCTAGAATTCCACAACCTACAAGCTTGACACCACAACAATTGAAGAAGAAAGAGAAGAAGGGCTTTGCTACATTTGTGCTAGCAAATACACTAAAGGTCATAAGTGTGCTGAGAATAAATTATTTTACATAGATTGTGATGACGAGGAAGAAAATGAGCAAGAAACTTCAAAAGAATAGGATATACACCAGGAACCAACCCTAGGGAAAGAAGAAATGTGTTCGACCATATCTTGTAATGCATTGGAAGGAATTACCACTCCTAAAACTCTCAAGATAAAAGGAAATGTCAAGAATAAAAAGGTAATAGTGTTGATTGACTTGGGTAGTACCCATAATTTTATTCATTGTAAGGTAGCCAAGGAATTGAATTGCTTCCTATACCCAACACCAGAATTTCAAGTGATGGTCGCAAATGGAGGAACTATAAATTGCTCTAGAAAATGCCATAATATCAATCTAACCATGGGGTAATATGTATTGAATATTCCAATGCTTTCCATTCTAATGGGAGTTGTTGATGATGTACCAGGAGTATAATGGTTACAATCTTTGGGGATGGTAGCTTTTTATTTTCAAGAAATTTTCTTGAATTTTTTTTCGAAATGAAAGGAATTTGAATTACGGGGTATTGCAGGGAAGCTAGGAAATATAACAAGCTCTAATTTCATGACAAAACTTCTGAAGAAATAAAAATGAGGCGTAAATGCACAATTATGCTCATTAGAAGTTCCAACATCAAAATGATCTATTTCACCAGATCTCCAAAAATTCTTGGACAATCATTCCAAGGTGTTTGAAACTCCCAAATAACTCCCACCTATTCGTGATCATGATCATGCTATTCATTTGATTCCAGCAATTCTTCTTCCAAACATAAGGCCTTACAAATATCATTATGTCCAAAAGAGCGAAATTAAACATATGATTGCAGAAATGTTAGAGGCTGGCATAATTCAACTGAGTCAAAGTTCTTTCTCTCCTCTAGTAGTGTTGGTGCTCAAGAAGGATGGATCATGGTGCATGTGCCCAGATTATAGAAAGCTCAATAAGCTCACTATTAAATATAAATTTCCCATTCCTATGATTGATGAATTATTGGGTGAATTACATGGAGAAATTTAGTTTACCAAGTTAGATCTTCATTCAGGATATCATCAAATTAGAATGAAGATTGAAGATATTCTAAAAACAATATTTCGAACTCATGAGGGTCATTATGAATTTTTGGTCATGCCTTTTGGCCTTACCAATGCACCTTCAATAGGGGAATTTTGAGGTCTAAAATGGGCTGTTGGGAAAAATACTAAGAGGGGGGGGTGAATCAGTATTTAGTGCAGACAATAAAACTTTGATATTTCTTCCTTAAAAACCATACGCAACTTTCCTGAAGCAAACTCGCGTATATACGCAGATATCCTTTACAGAACTCGTGTATATCCAGTGATCTAATTATGCATTTAGTTCTTGACTTAGACCATTGCATTACTCATTCATCAGATATTTAGAAAACAGTAAACAAGTGCAGGAAGAACAGAATAATCATCACACATAAGCAACCACACATGAACACCAGGATTTTTAGATGGAAACCCAATTCGGGAGAAAACCACTGCTGCCATCGTCTCAGTCTTCAATTTTATTATTAAGAAAACTTCTTACAACATGTACTGGTGCATAATCATACCAGTACAAAAGCATCCACCTGCAGAAGTCTACAACCTTCTCTCGTTTACCAGCCTATCCTGGAAGGGAGCAACAACCCCCTACTCTTGTTTACTAGCCTCACCTGGAAGGGAGATACTACCCCCTGATATTAGCACCAGCCTCTACTGGAAGAAAGCTTCTACGATCAGACTGAAGGTTTCAACCCTCAGATCCACTGCAGACCACGTTCATCAATTGGATCAAACAGCTCCAACACAACCCTTTACTTGTCAATAAAAAACCTTTCCCCAATGCATCAAACAAAACTGTGAAACCACTGTAACCAAAATATCAGAGATAACCCAAACTTCAGAATAAATATGCAGAAATACATTCAACCTTGAGCAACCATGAGATCAGATATCATACGCACTTTTATTTAATCAGACTCGCGTATATACGCGCTTTTTATGAAGTGAACCCGCGTATACATCTATGCATTTACCATAATAACCCTAACTGTCCATACGCGACTTTGTTGAAACAGATCCGCGTATATACGCGCTTTTCACGAACTGAACCTGCGTATAGATTTGTAAAAGATAAACTTTGCACAACAGATCAGATCTATGAACTTACCCAGATTTCTTTGACTTCTTCAACTGATTTGCGCCAGGTCTTCATCACTTCTTTTCAGATCATCCAAGAGATTCACCATTTCAAGATCTAGAGATCTTGAACCTTCATTATGTTCATAGATGCATCATAGATTCAGGTCTATCAATTAAGAGCAGAGTTCAACCATGTAGATATACTTAATTAGAGAGTATTCTGATAAAACAGGTTTTCTTGCACCCTGCACAATGATTTTCTTCTCCTTATATAGACTTTTCCTTCAAAAATACCATGAGTCAAAACCACATCACTTCCGATGGTATTCCTAGACGGGATCAAATAGACAATCCAGCGCTCAATACAATGGGTCAATACCATGGTAGTAACCCCTAGTTTTACATATTTAGAGCGCAATTGAGCATACGCGACTTGGTACGTTAGTTCCCGTGTGCATACGCGACTTCCCCTAGACAAACTCGCGTATTCCTTGTGACATACACTTTTCATCACTGTTCTGGCCCATTCTGGAAATTCTTTCTTCTGCACCTTTTGTAATGATTGTAGATACATCAGATGTATATCATTCACAAGCTCATCAAGAACAACTTCATTAAGTAGGTTGCCATCATCTTTATCAAGTGGGTTGCCATCAAGGACAACACTCAGCATCATATTGCCAACAATCTCCCCCTTTGGACTTGATGGCAACTACGATGGAGTTTGCGCACCAGAACAAATAGATACATTGATTATAATCATTATACAACAACCACGTTACTTTCCCCTTATTCAAACACCATGCCACTCTCCCCCTTTGACATCAAGGGAAAAGGGCGGGCCAAACCAACACAAGGTTTTTTCTTCTCAAGTTCAAGCTGAATCTTCAAACCTATTATTCAATGAAGTACATGACACTATGACCTTTCCTATCACCAAGGACTCATACTTACATCAAAGATCCAACCAAGTGGATTTACATATGTGACCCAAGTACCCAACCACGTGGCTTTACACATTTTGACTCGATTACCCAACCAAGTGGGTTTACAAATCTGAACAAGCCCTTTACATGGCTGAAAATTACAAATTACATCATAGGTCATAGCCTTTTCATCAAATTACACATATGACTTTTATAACCAATACCAAAAGGACCTCAAGAGAGAGATCATATTTCAGAATCATCATACTGCCAAAAATGCATTACACCCAGCAAGGCTAATGCTCCCCCTGAAACTGTACAACCAATGCATACTTTCCAAGAGACCAAAACTCCCCCTTAGCTTGTGCATCCTGAACACTTTCAACAGCAAATTATCAAGGCATCTTCACCCAATATCAGAGAAAGAAACAAAAATATAAGAGCTGAAGCATCATTAGAGATACCAAACAGTACTGCAGCTGTGCTGAGAAATGCTGACCCCAAAAAAATGTCAGCAACCAACCATACGCGGTTTTCTGTGTATGAACTCGCGTATATACGCGACTGCCATTTAGGAAACCCGCGTATCCAATTTAATCTTCTGAATTTAGGAAGATTTGTTCTTCTGACTGGCAGAGACTACTCCCAGCTTCTGTCTTAGATATTCGAATGCGTCCCTGGGCAGAGGTTTGGTAAAGATATCAGCAACTTGTTCTTTGGAGGGAACATACTCCAACTTCACCTTTTGTTCAAGCACTTGTTCATGTAAGAAGTGATACTTGATGGGAATGTGCTTGGTCTTCGAATGCATAACCGGATTCTTTGAGATACTAATGGCACTTGTGTTATCACACATAATGGAGATAGGAGATGTACATTTGATTTGAAAATCTTGTAAGGTTTGCATCATCCAAAGGAGTTGAGTGCAACAAGATGCGGCAGCCACATATTCTGCTTCTGCTATAGATAAGGCAATAGAATTTTTCTTCTTGCTGAACCAAGATACTAACCAGAGTCCCATAAAGAATGCACCACCACTAGTGCTTTTCCGATCATCAACATTTCCAACCCAATCTGCATCAGTGTAAGCATGAAGAGTAAGATCAGCATTCTTTGGATACCATAGTCCAAAGTCTTGAGTTCCTTGCAGATATTTGAATATTCTTTTGACAGCCTGAAGCTGAGACTCTTTTGGATTAGCTTGGAATCTTCCAACAATCCCAACTGCATGCATAATGTCTGGTCTAGTCCCAGTGAGATAAAGTAGGCTTCCTATCATTGATCTGTATTCTGGTTGATTCACCGTGGGAGAATCATCATGAGAACTGAGATTACATCCGGTTATCATTGTGTACTTACAGGTTTGCATTCTTCCATGCCATACTTTTTCAGAATTTGCTTAAGATATTTTGCTTGTGATAATAATATACCATCTGTAGTTTGATGCACTTGCAAGCCAAGAAAGAATGTTAGTTCTCCAAGTAAGGACATTTCAAATTCTTGCTGCATGACAGAAGCAAATTTCTGACTCATAGATTCTTCATTACTCCCAAAAATGATATCATCAACATATACAACCACAATCAATAGTTTATCATTTTCAACTTTTGTGTATAAGTTGCTATCAGCAGACCCCTTCGAAAATCCTTGTTGATGAAGATATTTGTCAAGACGATAATACCATGCCCTTGGAGCTTGTTTGAGACCATATAGAGCCTTTTTAAGTTTACAAACAATATTTTCATCATTTCCCAAAATGAATCCTTCCAGTTGTTCTATATACACTTCTTCTTCTAGATCACCATTGAGAAAAGCAGATTTAACGTCCATTTGATAAACTTTGATTTGTTGAAAACTTGAAAAAGCAAGAAACATTCTTATGGCTTCAAGTCTAGCTACAGGAGCAAAAGTTTCTTCAAAGTCTATACCTTCTTGTTGAGTATACCCCTTGCAAACCAGTCTAGATTTGTTTCTTATAACATCCCCATTCTCATTTAAATTGTTCTTGAATATCCATTTAGTTCCAATGACATTTTTATCATGTGGTCTTGGTACCAAATCCCATGTTTGATTCTTTTCAATTTGATCAAGCTCTTCATTCATGGCTTGAATCCAACATTCATATTTGCTAGCTTGATTGACATTGTGTGGTTCAATTGTGGATAAAAATGCTAGATAGCTAGAAGATCCCACAATAGTCCTCCTTGTTTGTACGCCTGATTCCTTGTCTCCCAAAATTTGAGATTCAGGATGATTCTTTTGAACATATCTGGATGGAGAATTTTCAGATAAATCATCTTTAGGTTCTTCATTGGATCCACTGTCTTTATCATTTCTATTTGATGTAGAAGGACAAAAGTCACCATCATCTTCTTCTGTTGTTTGTTTTTCTTCTTTAGGAGCTGCAGGAGACTCATCAATAACAACATCAATACATTCAACAATCTTTCGAAGCCTTTTATTGTGACATTTGTATGCTCTGCTTGTAGATGAGTAACCAAGAAGTATCCCTTCATCTGATCTAGGTTCAAACTTGCCAAGATTTTCATCATTATTTTTGATAAAACATTTACTTCCAAAAACTCTAAAATGCTTCACAGAGAGAGAATTACCATACCAGAGTTCATATGGAGTTTTGTCACTGTTTACCCGAACATGTGCCTTGTTGAGAATGTTTGCTGCTGTATGTGCTGCTTCTCCCCAGAACATGTCAGGAGTTCCTGAATCATCAAGCATAGCTCTAGCCATTTGTTGAATTGTTCTATTCATTCTTTCTGCTACACCATTTTGTTGTGGAGTGCCAGCTACAGAGAACTGTCTTTTTATGCCATGTTTTTCACAAAATTCAAGGAATTCATTTGATGTATATTCTCCTCCTCGATCAGATCTAAGAAACTTGATTTTTAGATCTAATTCATTTTCCACCAATGCTTTGAAGATCTGAAATTTTTCAAATGCTTCATCTTTGTGTTTAATCAACCTGATCCAACACATTCTAGAGAAATCATCAATAAATAAGATATAGTATTCTTCCCCACGTGGTGGCTTTTTTCTCATAGGTCCACATATGTCAGTATGAATGAGTTCAAGAGGCTTACTTGATGATCCTTATTTGGCATTAAATTGAACTCTGGTCTGTTTACTGAATTGCAAAGATTTGCATATGATACTCTCTGGTAGAGTAATATTGGGAAGACCACGAATAGCTTGAAGTCTGCTTGATTTTTTGATTTGAGAGAAGCTCAGATGCCCCAGCCTTCTATGTCATAGCCAATTTTCTGAAGATTTTCTCAAGTAACATTGATCTTTGCAGTTCTTCAATACATACAGGTTGCTTGGAGTTCTTTTCCCTTTTATAATAGTTTTACCTGTATCAAGATCATGAACCACACATTATTTTGAACTAAAGACAACTTCAGTTCCTTGATCACACATTTGACTTACACTTAACAGGTTATGCCTTAATCCATCCACATACATGACATCATTAGCCTTCACCTTTTCTTTTAGAAACACGGACCCTTTTCCTTTAATTACAGCAGGAGTATCATTTCCAAATGTAACTTTCTTTTCTTTTTCTAGAGCATTATATGCAAGAAGTTTGCTTTTGTCACCTGTCATGTGTCTTGAGAATCCACTATCAATGTACCGTTGATTTTCTTCACCTTCTGCAAATAATGCTATCCCACAATTTTCAACCTGTAATTCCTTCTTTTTCCATACTTTGGAACTTGAAGGAAAATGTTGTTTTGGCTGGACTTTGCTCCTGCATTCAAATTCTTCATGGCCAAAGTTATTGCAATAAGCACATTCAACTTCATTTTGAAGAGGAGAAAAGTTGTTATAGGTGTTCTTCTTTGGTTCAGTATCCATCCTTTCTTTCTTGCTTCTCTTGTCATGATGGTTTTATATACAACACATTGAACAACTTTATGACTAAAATTGTGACATGAGAAACATTGTCCATTGAAGTAGAAATTTCTACGATCATGAAATCTTCTATTTGAATTTACCTGTTGGTTGTTGCTTCTTTGAGAGATATCCCTGTTAGTGTTCCTTGAATTATGATGATCATGCTTTACCTGTAAAGATTATTTATTCCCAGTTGTAGCTGCTTTTAGATAATTTGGTGCTGAAGCCTGAGAAGATTCTCCAGTATATCCAAGACCTGTCTTTATAAGAGGAGAACGTTGAACCTTGATAATCTCATCTAAGGTTTCAGATCCTTTAGCAAATTGAAGATTCAGAGTCTTTACTTTCTCAAGTTCTTTTCTTAGACTTACTACTTCACATTCTAATTTCTCATTGTGTTTCTTTGCTTCTTCATTCTACCTTTTTAGAGTTTCTATGATTATTTTACTTTCTTCCAAGCATATTTTGAGTTGATTATTTTGATCAAGAAAATCATTGTCATCTAGAGCATCCATAAAAGCATCCTTGTCGTCTCTAGAATTATTTTCAAATGCCATGAGAAGTCTAAGATCTTGTTCACATTCTTCCTCACTATCAGATAACCCATCACTGTCTTCATTTGTATAATAACTTTTCTTAGTGCTAGATCGGTTCTTATTCCTTCTTGCTACTTCTTTCCCTTTAGTAGATGTTTCTTTATAACGACACTTTGCAGCATAATGACCAACTCTTCCACAATCAAAACATTTGAAAGGAAGCTTACCTTTGAATCTTCCGGTTCCTAGTTGGAGTCTTCTCACAAAGTTTGCCTCATCTTCTTCTGAGATATATCCTGATTCTTCTGGTTTTTGAACTTATTTCCCTTTTGTAGAAGCTTTAAAAACAGCTTCTTTGACTTTAGATGATCCTCCTCTCCTCATTTCATATGCAGTCAATATGCCATGAAGTTGAACCATAGTAAGAGTTTGAAGATCCTGTTTTTCTTCAAGAGCAGAGACTTTTGATTCAAATTTTTCCATTAGCGATCTTAAGATTTTCTCAACCAAAGTAGATTCCATGATTGTTTCTCCCAGATTTCTCATACGATTTACGACATCATCAAGACGTAAAAAGAAACTGGCAATGTTCTCATCACTATGCATCTTGAAATTTTCATATTCAATTCTGAGAGTTTGAAGTTTTGCACTTTTTACCTTTGCATCACCTTCATAACTTAGAATGATTTTGTCCCATATCTCCTTTTCTGTATTCAGCTGCATAACTTTGACAAATTCTGATTCAGTTAGACTTCCCGTTAGAGCATTGACTGCCTTTGCATTTATTTCATAATTCTTCTTTTCAGTCGGATCTGTTGGTATTGCAGCTGGATATTGATATCCTTGTTCAACAATGGCCCACACATCTGTTCCCATAGACTGAAGATAGGATCTCATCCTTATTTTCCAGAAGATTAAATTGCTTCCATTAAAGAGTGGAGGCTTGATAGATGCCGTTCCATCTTGATTGCTCATCTTGCTTGATCTTCCTTCTAGCGGTTAAGCTTTTTCAGAAGGACCTACTCTGATACCAATTCTTGGGAAAAATACTGAGAGGGGGGATGAATCAGTATTTAGTGCAGACAATAAAACTTTGATATTTATTCCTTAAAAACCATACGCAACTTTCCTGAAGCAAACCCGCGTATATACGCAGATATCCTTTACAGAACTCGCGTATATCCAGTGATCTAATTATGCATTTAGCTATTGACTTAGACCATTGCATTACTCATTCATCAGATATTTAGAAAACAGTAAACAAGTGCAGGAAGAACAGAATAATCATCACACATAAGCAACCACACATGAACACCAAGATTTTTAGGTGGAAACCCAATTCGGGAGAAAACCACTGCTGTCGTCGTCTCAGTCTTCAATTTTATTATTAAGAAAACTTCTTACAACATGTACTGGTGCAGACTCATACCAGTACATAGGCATCCACCTGCAGAAGTCTACAACCTTCTCTCGTTTACCAGCCTCTCCTGGAAGGGAGCAACAACCCCCTACTCTCGTTTACCAGCCTCACCTGGAAGGGAGCTACTACCCCCTGATATTAGCACCAGCCTCTACTGGTAGAAAGCTTCTACGATCAGACTGAAGGTTTCAACCCTCAGATCCACTGCAGACCACGTTCATCAATTGGATCAAATAGCTCCAACACAACCCTTTACTTGTCAATAAACAACCTTTCCCCAATGCATCAAACAGAACTGTGAAACCACTGTAACCAGAATATCAAAGATAACCCAGACTTCAGAATAAATATGCAGAAATACATTCAACCTTGAGCAACCATGAGATCAGATATCATATGCGCTTTTATTTAATCAGACCCACGTATATATGCGCTTTTTATGAAGTGAACCCGCGTATACATCTGTGCATTTACCATAATAACCCTAACTGTCCATACGCAACTTTGTTGAAACAGATCCGCGTATATACGCGCTTTTCACGAACTGAACCTGCGTATAGATCTGTAAAAGATAAACTTTGCACAACAGATCAGATCTCTGAACTTACCCAGATTTCTTCAAGTTCTTCAGCAGATTTGTGCCAGGTCTTCATCACTTACTTTTAGATCATCCAAGAGATTCACCATTTCTAGATCTAAAGATCTTTAACCTTCACCATGTTCATAAATGCATCATAGATTCAGATCTATAAATCAAGAGCAGAGTTCAACCATGCAGATATACTTCAAAGTGAAGTATTCATTAAAGCCCAGACACTTGCACGCCCCTGCACAATGATTTTCTTCTCCTTATATAGATTTGGCCTTCAAAAATACCATGAGTCAAAACCACATCACTTCCGATGGTATTCCTGGACGGGATCAAATAGACAATCCAGCGCTCAATACAATGGGTCAATACCATGGTAGTAACCCCTGGTTTTACATATTTAGAGCGCAATTGAGCATACGCGACTGGGTACGTTATTTCCCGCGTGCATACGCGACTTCCTCTAGACAAACTCGCGTATTCCTTGTGACATACACTTTTCATCACTGTTCTGGCCCATTCTGGAAATTATTTCTTTTTCACCTTCTGTATTGATTGTAGATACATCAGATGTATATCATTCACAAGCTCATCAAGAACAACTTCATTAAGTAGGTTGCCATCATCTTTATCAAGTGGGTTGCCATCAAGGACAACACTCAGCATCATATTGCCAACATGGGCCTCATAAGGATATTATAAAATAATAGTGGAAATAATAAAATAAGATTTGATTACATCATCAAATTTTAGAGGGAAAAAGGAAAACTACTTTTTTCAAATTATCTCTCAAATTTTTTACTCAAATTTTGAGCAAGAGTACTTGTTGGATGAAAAATTTGAGTCCTCATCCAAGGAGTACCCATGTTGCATACTTTCGATGGATCCTTATACACGAAAAATGAGAAATACATGAAAAATGGGATTGCAATCATGCTTTTTCATGTATTTATCATTTTTCATGTAGCAGGGTCCATCGAAAGTATGCAACATGGGTACTCCTTGGATGAGGAATTAAATTTTGCATCCAACAAGTACTCCCGCTTGAAATTTGAGTAAAAAATTTGGGATATAAGTTGAAAATATGACTTGAAAAAGTAGTTTTATTATTTTATTATTTTCTGAACTTTTTACCCTTTGACTTAAAAAATGGTGAATTGTCCCCCATGTTTAGCATCATCATATTGAATCCTTTTGGCTCTAAAAAAAACATTTTTTTGTACATTTTTCTTAGGAGGCCCATTTTAGACCTCAAAATTCTCCTAATGCTACATTACAAAGGATGATGAGTTACATTTTCAAACCCTTCCTTAGAAAATTTGTGTTATCAATTTTTGATGATATACTAATTTACAACAGGTCTTGGAAGGATCATGTTCAACATGTTGATAGGGTGCTCAAACTATTACAGGAGAAACAATTATATGCAAAAACCTCCAAATTTTTCTTTGGAGTATAAGAGGTGGAATATCTAGGTCATATTCTATCTCACGAGGGTTTTAAGGTAGAACCTAACAAAATTAAAGCCATTAAGGAATGGAAAGTCCCCAGAACCATAAATCAGTTGCAAGGATTTCTCGGGTTAATAAGGTATTATCGCAAGTTTGTTAAGAATTATGGGAGAATAGAAGCACCACTAAAAACATCATTGAATAAAGATACATTTTCATGGACTCCTGAAGCAACTAAGGCCTTTGAACATCTTAAAGAGGCAATGTGCCTAGCACCGGTCTTAGCTATGCTAGACTGTAAAAAAACCTTTCTTGTGGAATGTGATGCCTCGGGAAATGGAATTGGTGTTGTTTTAATGCAATAAGGAATACCCATTTCTTTTGAAAGTCATCCAATCAAAGGAAAGTATTTACATAAAGCTATTTATGAGAAGGAAATGTTGGAAATACTACATGCATCAAAGAAATGGCAACCTTACCTAATGGGAAGACACTTCAAGGTAAAAAAATTTCATGATAGCCTTATATACTTTTTGGAATAAATAATATCTTCAGAAGAGAAGAAAAAATGGGTCACAAAGATGTTGGGTTATGACTTTGAAATCATCTACAAAAAATGGAAGCTAAATGTTGTTGCAGATGCACTCTCAAGAAAGGATGAAGAGGTGGAAGCATTGCTTTGTGCCATTTCTATTATCCAACCAGATTGGATAATCGAATCAAGGGATGAATGGAAGAAGGACGAAGGAGTGTGTGTTATCACTCCAATAATTTTCAAGGTTTTTTCATATTTTGGTTTAAATAATATTAGAGGTAACCACAAACCTACTTTTAAGCTTTAGGATCTAGCCTTCCTAATGCTCAGAGAAGGCTCTCTCTATATGATTTATCTTTGTTGATTTTATTTTATTTTAGGCTAGTTATGTAGGATTACCTAGGATTTTTATTTTGGATTTGGTTTGATGGTGGAATCACTAGTTCAGATGGATAGATGTAGGTATGAATTCCATTGGGAAATTGGAGTCAAAGTGTCAAAAAGTCAGAGCAGAATCAAGGTTCTGAAGGGAAGTGTTCACAGGACAAGATAGCTAAGTTAATTCAAGTCCTTAGGCTGATGGTGAAAATGGATTCAATCGGGATGAGAGATAAATTAAGGGTTCTTAGATTCGGATATTGAATAAAAAGACAGAGGTCAATCGAAACTAGGGAGAAATTAAGAATTCCCTAATCTGGATATCAATAGAAAACATGAAAATGACATAATAGTTCAAGAAAAAGTGCTTTTAAACATATTCTGAAATAGCATTCATGTTATACAATTAGATTTTGAAAACATGCAAGTATTTTGAAAACTTTAGATAAAAATAAAGAAAAAATGAGAATACTTCACTAAAGTGGCCCAACACATGAATCTTGTAATATAATCTCTTTATTGCTCAATCCAGTCTGCTGACTTGAAAATGGTACAAAGAACCCTTAGGTTTCAGCTCAGTACAACTATAGAAATGTTTAACAATTCATCCACACTCAATACTTCAAAATGTGAAGTATTTATACAAAAACTCTTACAAAATATCCTAAAACAAACTTAGTATTTATTCAAGGAAAAATAAATATCTTCATGCAAGAAGATAGAGACAATTATCTAACAAATGCAAGATGTCCCTGCTTTTATTGAATTTGTTGTTTGTTGTCTTTGATTTGTTGTTGATTTGTCTCTTTGTTGTTTGCTCAATGAATTCTATTGTTGAGTGTCTTTCACGTTGACATCTTTTACTTTGATTTGACTTTATCATTTTTAATTTCATCTTATACACTTTAAACTCTGATACTCTTTGACTGTAACTATTTTTTTTACTGCAAACTAGTATTAATGTTCTGTAATTGTAAAACTGCCTACTCTATTTACCTTTTTACTATTGTCATTTTCACAGTAAATCTGTCAATTTATCCCAATTCTTTGCATCTGGTAACTTAATTTTCACCATCCTTCTGAATATTTCATCTACCTCTATATATTTTGAAAATTTAGGCTTGTTGATAAATAGGTGTTTTACCTCATGTTGCAGGTAAAAAATATTTTTAAAACTCTTGTAGAGAACTTTCCTTGTGAAGAGGGAAGGTTGGCTTGATCCTTGGCTACTTCTCTCATTTTATTATCATAATCCTCTTGTTTCATCAATTTTTCATGAATAACCAGAGGATTTGGCAGGCCTTTCTATCTCAGAATGTCAATCTTCATCATAAATCTAGTTATGCCAAGCACCATGTTCTGATATTTTTCTTCCAACTGTATCATTAAGTTCCTTTTTGAAATCACCTTCCTGACTTCAAGAATAGTATTTGTCCTATCACTAATTCCAATTTCTTCTAGTTCTTGCTTATTCTTGGAATTAAGGAATTTTATGATTTCATTAGCCTCTTCTGGCTTCTTTCCAAGTTCTTATTTTATTTTTTGGATGGCTTCACCTACTGCTTTGATGAGATATTTTTGTTCATAAATAACCTGGATTGATGGCCAAATATCATTGATAGATTTAATGATATTAGCCCATAGTTGTTGCTTGGCTTGTGCCATTGGTTCTTTCAGTGTTAGATATTTCTCTAATTTCTTCAATTTCTCTGTCAACCTATTTTCTTTCTGTTCTTCATTTTTGTGCATAATCAGAGCAAGTTTCTTTTCATCCTCCAGAATTTTTAGTTGTTCTTTAAGTTCGTTGATTTCATTTGTCTAAATAGACATTTCCTGTGTTGCTTTTACTAACTTACGTGCTTCATCAGTTGGTTGTGCTGCTGTTGTAGATTAATCTATTGTGGAAGTTGTTGTTGATGTGACAGGAAGTGTTGTAGCCATTGGGACTGTAAGGGCCAATAATTCTGCTAATGTAGATGGAACAGTTGTAGTGACTACATGAATAACAGTGACAGGAACTTCTTCTGATCTGGCCTTTTTCACATGTACTAAATTGTCCATTTCTTTTATTTGGGCAGTTAATTGAAGAATGAGATTCATCATCTCATATTTTTGGTTTGCATCCTGTAACACTTATTTTTCCTAAGGATGTTCAGTAGGAGGCAGTTTTAGTTGCTTCTTTAATGCAACAATATCAGAATTCTTATTTTTTATCAATTCATATACAACTTTTACATTATTAGGATCATATCCTACTTCAATAATCAAATCTTCCAGTGATTTGATTCTATTATACTTAGCCTATGAAGATGCCTTTTCTAATTTGAGTTGATCTCTGATGTTCCCTAGAGTGTTTTGAAGCTTCTGTACACTCATGGCTTTATTTTTCATTGTAGAATACATCATTTCACCAGCTTGTTTGTGAAATTCTATTTGGTCAATTGGATGAATATCTTCTGCTTGAACTTAATATGATGTCTTTTTATAATCTGTTGATGATTTGGGATGCTTGAATTTTGGTTGTAGGAAGGTCATTTGCATCTTCCTAGTTTTTTAGTCAAATGCAGAAAGTAACCTACTCTGATCATTGGCTGACTGCTTCCAATAATGTGTGTATGTAGCAGTCTTTAAGGCTTCATTTATGATCTTTATTTCGTTGTATTTATGCATAATATCCATCTCTTTCTCTGCTGTTTTTTTGGATGAAGAGACTTCAATACTGTGTTGTTTCTGAATAATCTGAGTTTTGGATACAGAAGGCTAGTTTGTTTCTTCAGAAACTGCAGGAGGTGAATTATATTTCACCACTATATCAGTGTCAATTACTTCAATTGTTTCCACTTCTTCATTTACAGGATTTAATTTTGGCTTCTTCATGTACATCAATTTGAATTTTGTTTCATTGGTAGTCTCTGTAGTGTATGATCATTCTTCTCTAATTATTTTAGAGTTCCTATCTTCTTGGGCTGGAGTTTGCAAGATTTGACTAGTATCACCTTGCTTATTTGCCTCTTTCAAAGTGTTCTCCAACCGTTCGACTGATTGGAGTACTTCTCTATGTCTAGCTTGGAATCATGTACATAAGGATTTAATTTACATTTAACTCTCAATTTGCTTGTTACTCCTAGAGGATCATAGTACCATTGAAAACTCTGACTGAATTTAAACTCCTGAAAATACTTTGTTGCCTGTGGACCTGCATCTCTACTGTTGCAAATAAAAGGGCCAACCTGATTCTTAATTTTAAACTGTGTCTTATTTTTAGCTTCCAAGAAATTAATTGCATCAAAATTAAGGATCTACCTGATATACACAAGTGCAAATAACCTCATTGGGAGGTATTTGGGCAACTTATATGGAAGAATATTAGATCCGTATACCCTAATTTCTGTGGGATTCAGATAGAGGTACCAATCTCCTATCTTACTATGTTCAGATAACTGGAGGACCTTTTTAATTTCCTCACTAACTCTTGGTTGAATGCTTTTGTTCAACATATTAACCATAGGATGAATGAAAGAGTCAATGAAATCTGTGTATGTGAATTTTGTTGAATCCTTCTTGAGTAAGGAAGTCCAAAATATTACTGACTGTGGATTACCTTCAACATCAAGTTTCTGATGATTGATAGCAAATCTATCAAGCTGAAAGTACATAAACATGTGGAATAAAATTGAGGAATACTTGAAAACACCTTCTTCAGGCATTTTGACCAACTATTCATTAATAGTATCAGCAAGGTACTGGGAAAAATTGAAAATGGTAGCAGGAGGCTGACCAAGTGTGAAAGTAGACACGAAACCCAAGAGTGAAGCATCAACATGCTCATTTGTGAAATAACCCAGAATAAAAGATAGCATGCTAATGATATGTCTGGTTCTTTTAGAAAATATTGCATATGGGTAAGGAGGATTGGTCTTGGGAGTCTCTACAGATGAAGGAATGAATGTCTAAAATATCTGGAACCTCTTGGGGAAGTCCAGATTCAAGTATAACTATGTAAGGGCCTCAATAGACAGAGGAGTTTCATCTGGTCTAGGTTGGATCTGCGGCATTTGGTTAATTGACTCAGTTGTTATAGTGAACATAATTTCTTTTCCAGGGGTTATAATGGCTCTTTGGTTAGGGAAATAACAATATTGACAAATTATAATCACTTGTGGGCACTGGAAAGTCTGTGGGACAACATACTTTGGAAAATTAGAGTCCCAAATGAAAAATTCATCAGCTTGGTCAATAGACTTGTCGTGGCTCCAGCAGTGGAGCTCAAGAAGGTTAAATATACTAACAAGGTCACTAATTTTAAAATATTTTTCAGCTAAGGGGGTATGCTCTACATCTACAACAGGAGGTTACAGGGGATTGACAGTTACTATTCCTTGAGAAGCCATTATTTTCTTGATTTATCAATTAATTACTCTTTTGACTTACGAAAACAAGTTCAGTCCTTTAGAAGTGCCTCTGAAAAATTAATATAGTTTGCAAAAGGATTTGGGATGAAATAGGAGTTTATCCTCTGGTCTACAATGGTTTAAACTGGTTCGATTGATCAAATTGTATTTTTTGTGATTAAAAATTCTCTTAGGACCTCAAAAATTCTATGAAAAGAGAACTAGGGTATGGAGAAAAAATATTGGAAGGAAATAGGGGCTTTCTTTTGGTCTGAATAGGCTCCTAAATGATTCAATTAATTATTACTTCCTTTCCGTAAGTACGGGCTTTGGTATTTCAAGAATACCTGGTAAAAATGAATTTTTGCTGATTGCATAAGGGGTTTTGATGTAGCAAAGGATTTTTTAAACTCTATTGATCTTTATACAGCTTCAATTTGGTTCTGCAGCGGCTTTGGTAGCAAATGGTGTTGATTTCTGGGAAAAAGGGCTCGAAATAAGGTCAGCAACAATTTGTTTAGCTCAGGAATAGGTTGGAAATAGCTCTGTTTGTGTGAAATTGTAACAAAAATGGTGAAATGTAAGTAAGGAAGGTCTTTATGCGTTTTTAACCAATCAATGGTTAAACATTAATGGGCAGGTTATCTTTCAAATGGGAGCGGTATGGTCGCAACAGTCAGGAATACAGTTTGTGGTTTTTGCATTGGTCAAAGGTGGTAGGCAGTAACGTTTTTTGAGGATGTGATCAAATGGAATGTTGACACGTATCCAGGAGTCGGGAAGTGAAAATAATCCATTTCATAAGTTCGGAGGGATGCAAACGATCGGGCAATCGGATGTGCAAAAGGAGATATGGGCCATTGGATCTGGTCATTTAAGATTCGACGGTTGGGCGAATGCGATGAATCCGGCGCGATTTGATAGATGTGGGGCTCGGGACTTTAAGTTATGTGATAGGTTATGTATGCATATAAGTTATGGTTTAATATCTATAGTTGGGGTTTATAATAGGCGGAGTTTAATATATATCGGGGTTATAAGGTAGGACCAGGACATATTGAATGTGGACAAAACCATATGTTATAATAAAATAAGGGTTTGGGGAAATATTATAAGGGGAATTAATATAATACGGGGTAAAGGTTTAATGTGGGAGTTAATAAATAAAGTTAAATATTAATAATATACACTGAAATGTTAATAAGTGCAGGATTTTTAAAATATACTAAGGATAGTGTTAAAACTTAATATCGGGGTGGGATTTTCATAGTGGGACCCAATATTAATATTTTAAACTTGAAAAATTAGGATAAGTGTATTTTAAGGGGTATTATGAATGAAAAGGGAAGTTAGTAAGGGGAGAATTACTTTTTTAAAGGATAAATGTGTTTTAAACTAGGGAAAGGGGTTTTGTAAGGGAAAAAAAGAGTGAAGTAAAGGAAAAAGTAAAATGAAGGGGAAGGGGTATTTTTGCAAGGGGAATGATTTTGAAAGGAAATTAGTAATATGAAATGACCAATTTTCTGCTATCCATGCCTTGTGAAAACTGATTTTACCTACCCATCATTTGCCCTGACATTTTTTCTTCATTTCTTTGGGTGCATTTGAGCTTGCAAACCCTTACTATTTTTCTTTTAACAGCAAACTATCTAATTCTAACCTTATTACTTCCAAGGTTTTAGATTAAAATGTTGAGCTCCTTATTATTCTCTACCTAACTACTGATCTGCCAAGATTAAACTGTTTGGCTAGATCTTTATTCTCTATCTATCAGCATGAAATTTAAAGCATGAAAGGTCAAGATTAAGAAGTTTGGCCTTCATGAATTGTGGCATTTTTGACAAGCTGCACACAATCTTATTTTGCAAAGAAAAGTAAAAAGTAGTGGCATTTGAATTTGCATCACTTTCATGATCTATTTTTATCTCTTTTTTGTTGGGGTTCATTTTTTATATTCTTTTTTATCTTTTTTCTTTCATTCCTTTGATTTTTCTTTTAGGACTTTTACCCTGTTTAGATTTTTTGATTTTCTAATATGGGAAAACAATTTACAGAAAAAAAGTAAGTACATATTACAAGACTAATCAAAGTCAATTCAAAATTATGAATCCTATTATTACAGTACCCTAACAATGTGGACACTCATTCAAAAGTTGTAGCAAGATCCTAGTACATATGATACATTTAGTTGGAAAAATGATTCCTTGTGGAACAAAGATCACTTATATCTTTGTAATAATTCCAAACTAAAACAAAATACTATTTTGGAATTTCACACTTCTCCCTTAGGAGGACACTCAGGATTTTTAAAAACTTACCACAAGATGAAGAAAGAATTTTTTTGGGATGGCCTTAAATATAATATTCAAAATTTTGTGGCGGAATGTTTGGTTTGCCATCAAAATAATGTTGAGACAATTAAGACCCTGGGTCTTCTACAACCTTTATGCATTCCAAGTCAATGTTGGGAGGAGATTTCAATGGATTTTATTACAATTTTACCTAAGTCGGAAGGAAAGAGTGTCATCATGGTGGTAGTTGATAGACTTACCAAGTATGCACAATTTTGTGCATTATCTCATCCATTTAAAGAAAGTACAGTTGCTACTGCATTTATGGAAACAATTCAAAAGCTAAATGGAAACCCAAACATTATTGTAAGTGGTAGAGATCCCATTTTTAATGGAAATTTTTGGACGGAATTATTTTCTTGTTTGGGTACTCAACTAGCTATTATCTCATCTTATCATCCTCAATCCGATGGGAAAACTAAGATAGTGAACAAATTTTTGGAAGGATATATTCGTTGTTTTGTATATGATAAAGAAACAAAATGGGTCAAGTGGTTACCTCTAGTTGAATGGTGGTATAACACTGCCTTCCATATTGCAGCAAAAATGACCCTATTTATGGCACTTTATGGATATTATCCACTGTCCATCACATCACCTTTAAGAAAAAAGTCTAAGGTTCAAGAAGTGGAATATCACATCGAGCATCAACAACAAGTTCTCCAATTCTTGAAGGATAACCTAAATTTGGCACAAAATCGAATGAAACAACAGGCATATCAACATCACAGAGAGAGAAGTTTTGATCTAGGAGACTCGGTATTTTTACGGCTACAACCATACAAACAAATGTCCCTCAAGCAAGCTAATAAGGATAATAAATTATCTCCAAATTACTATGGCCCTTACAAGGTGTTGCAAAAGATTGGTACTATGGCATACAAATTGGAGCTTCCTGCTTCTTCTTAAGTGCATCCATTTTTCAATGTTTCATGCTTAAAGAAGGTTATAGGTGACAAACTTCCAGTTTAAACAATATTTCCAGAACTTGATGAGGAATGAAAAATCATATTAGAACCTGAAGCAGTCACGAAAACAAGAACTTGACAGCTATGAATCGATCAATTTCAAAGTATCTCATCAACTAGAAGAACTTACCCACTGAATATTCTACATGGGAGGATGAGAAATTTATACAGAAGCATCCAAAGATACTCAAGCATTGAGGACAACACTTTTTTGAAGGAGAGGGGCATGTTAGGTCCTTATATAACTATTTTATTCCCTTGTTGTTTTTAGTGTAGCCCCCTTATTATTATTGATGTACCCCTGTAACCCTCATATTGTTATTGTTGTGCCCTTACATTTTATTGTTAGGTCAGATATGATTATATTGTGACCTCATGGAATCCTATATATAGAAAGGGTTTTTTCATTTGTATCATCGAAGAATTATTCATTTATGCAATGTAAAAGAGGTTTCCCCCTCGAAGTGGTTTTTCTTCTATTTTTGGAGTTGGTTTCATAACACCTTGGTTCTCTATTTGAAGAGAAGTATTATGGGGATATTATTTTCCATAGTAGTCCCTACTACGTATATGTCATGAAATGAGACTTAACTTGGGGATGTTATACTTCAACCCCAATCACTACAAATATTCAATTGCTAATGTCTAGGTGTATCTACCACCTATGCCCCTACATTGCTAGAATGTTGAAAAAATACATAATATAGGTAACTCTTTGAGAAAAACATAAATTAAGCATACTGCAAAGATTTTCCCCAAGTATGTGCTCATATTTGTATGGAATTAAACATAGATAAAGTATTTTGGAATAATTTCAACTAACTATGGATACTTGGTCCATGGCTTCTTCAAGTGAGCAATAGGAATACTAAATACTTCCATAGACAATCCAAAGCTATGAAATTGAGAAATAATGTTATGGAAATCCACTTAGAGAATGAATAATTCATTCTCACATTTGAATAAATTAAAGAAGTAACTTTTGGGAATTTCAAATACACACACCCAATCAAACATGGGTCATAAATGAAGAGGAAACTACAAAAATCTTAGAGAATATAACTGCTAAAATCATCCATAAAGAAAATGAAAATTTGATATGCCTTAGCGTAGAAGAGGAAGTTTTGGGGTTGATATATTAGCTATATCATAAAAAATCTCCTCCCATTGATGGATTTACCACATTGTTATATTAGTTCTCTTGAAAAATCCTCAAATTTGATCTCCTTACGATGTTGCAATATGTGCTCCCCTAAATTTGTCTTGGTGGGGGAACCAAATCATCCTTTTTAGGAAACCCAAAGGAAGTAAATCCAACCACTTTCTCGTAATTCCATCCAATATCCCTTTCTAATTTCTCTTACAAAATTATTTCTAAGTAATTATGAACTAGCTAAACCAACTCATTTGAAAAATCATCTGAACTAACCAATGGGGACTTGTGGAGAAACACCAAAATGTTGATAATTCCATCCTTTTCCATGAAGCCATACACTCCAATAAATACCATGGGTAAAAGTGGATGATCATAAATATTGACATAGAAATTTCCTTTAATCATGTAAGGAAAAACTTTATCAGTCGCTCCCCTATTTAACAAGAACCCTTCTTCCTTCTTTTGGGATTCTGGAGGAGTAAGGAAAGGATTTATTCTCCCTTTTCTCTTATATATTTTGATGGCATACCTCCTGAGTTAGAAGCTTCATATTTCTTTTCATAGTTCTTCATATCATTGTAAATTTTTCTAGGATTAAATCCTCGAATTTCTTCATAATTCCAAGAAAATGCATCACGAAACTCTTTCAAAATAATATTATAAATAGAGACCTCTTCAATAGAACATTCTACCCTTATAAAATATTTTCTACAATTTTGGCCTTCTTAGAAATTTTGAGTATCATAGTGTCAAAATTATTTTCCTTGTTCCATTCAGTTTTTAAAAAAGAAGACATTAAAAGGTTCATTGGTTGACTTACATTTATGACATGGTCAAACAAAACTCACCTCTTTCATCCTATGCAATTTTGGCAGAAAATATGACTAATGATGCAAATCATTCCATGGTCTCTTAGGATTGTTCATTGCTTCGAAAATTTCCACATTAGATCAGAAAACAATATTGAGGCAATCCATTGATTGGGTTCAATTGATGGTCCAAATGGGCACCATTATGAAGTCCAAAAATCATCCATATATGATGGGTTTGAATTCACATTTATAGAATCATCAACTATGTCTTGGTAAGAAATTTTATTTGTGAAAAAAGGAAAAACCATTACTTCCCATTGAGCTTCTTCAAATGTAGCATACGATAAAGGAAATATCTAAGTGTCCTCACAATAATTTGTATGGAAAGAGTGATTCTGAGATACTGGCATGGATGTAGCAAAAATGGTGTTAACACAAGTGACAAGGGAAGATAAATTAAAAGTATTCATTATATACGGTTGCATTCCAACCTCCAAATTCTTAGTAGGTTGTTGGAATTGATACACCAATGGGACAATGGAATTTGAAGTAGAACTAGAGTTAGGATGGAAATAAGTCTTTTGATTGATTGTAACAATATTCCTTTCAAATCTAAAGGACAATACATGAAAGAGTGTGGATGCACGTTAGTTTCCATTAGGTTTATAGATTATTCAAGTTTGAGGTTGGATGCAGTGAGGTTTCCCTTAGGTTTATAAATTATTCAAGTTTTTACTCATTACTACGTGAATTTTTCTTGCTAGATACTAGGTAGTAGAATAGCCTTCTAATTATTATAATTATTATTTATTATGTGTTATATATGTAAATGTTCAAATTCATATTAATGTAATAGATATGTTGTTTATTATTTTTAATATATTTTTGTCTAAACATATATTACAATTTTAAAATACATATTTCTTTTATTTTATTATAATTTTTTATTACCTTAATTGTTTTTAAAATAATGTGTAACTAAAAAATATATATATATTAAAATTTAAAATTTAAAAATAAATAAATAAATAAATTTATGTTTTCATGTATTACACCAACTAAAGATCTTTCTAATACTGAATTTTATCATCATTTGAAAGTGCATAATTTAATTTTATAGATTTCGAAAAAAAAATATTAATTTTAAAAAGTGAGACACTAATAAACATATACAATATATTTTGCATTAAATAAAATACTGCCTTTTTACAAATTATATAAAATTTTCTATATTTATATACATATTTTGTAAATAAAATGTTATTCCAAGTATTATATTTATCTTTTCCTACCATATTCAGATTCAGATTCATTATAAAAATAAGTTCATTCATCCATCCAACATAGTGAATAATTGTTTTTCCAAATTTATGTTAAAAATATAATTACCTTATATACCCATTTTTATAAAATTATAACTATCATCGCATCGTAATTGATTACCAGTTTCATGACTCTCAACATTTGGATAATCAAATGCATATAGGATTTGGATGCTGAAATAGAATTCCCACACATTTATTATTAGATATAAGCTTGAGCTTCAATGTACAAAGAAGGTAACCGATGGCATTCTGCATCATATAATGTGCATCTAATAAGGAGCTAAACAAAAAATGTATTCTGACCTAAATTGACTCTTACTAAGAGACTGAGGCCGGAGATTTTATTTAATTTAAACCCGTTTTTTTCACCGATCATAATAATATCATACGATTATGATTAACGTTCATGCATTTCTAGAGTAGTGCAGAGTATACTATTTGTGTTTAATACCAGAATCTATTTAATCGTATAATCTGTAATACTAAATTATTTAGGACATATTATTAGGACATTTGTTGTTCTGGAAAGACAGATTGATAGAGTATTGGAATTTAACAATAACGCTTATGGCATGTATTACATTACACCATGTTGCAAATCGTACTAATTAAATGAACATTTCTCATTTAAGTATATGAAGTTTGATCAGAATCTCAAGTATATGAAACTTTCAGACTACATTTTGAGAAATGGACATTTATGATAAATCCTGAACCGATGAGTTATTCCTAAATAAATACTGACGGCCATTGAAGTATATATAGTGGATCAAAAAGTTTTCACATGAAGATCTAGATAAAAGAGGCTTAATAATATGAAACTTGGGTAACCTGCACATTAAGATAAAGCCTATAGCTATCAACTGCCGCCCTTAAATCGACCATGGGATCCCAAGAGTAAAGAAGATCAGGACTCAGATGAACATAATGATAAAGATTCTTAATTACTGAAAATTTCAGTATATGAGATCAAATTTCTTTTGCATGGACATAGAGAGAAACATTCTTAATTATTTGAAACAGTACATAAATGGGTTCAAACCTTTTTACACATTGACATAAAGACAAATGCTTAATTATTTGAAACTGAACCGCTAACACATAGACATAATGATAAAATCCTAATTTAATGGCAGTCCTCGTGGACAACATTTCTCATAAAACTTGTAATCTGATTATGAAGGACGGCTTTGGCTGCATATTAGTCTTCAAGAACGCTGAAGAAGTTAACGGAGATGGGCATAGATAAGTAAACCCCTTGCTATTATGATCAGAGAGACGCTTAACGCCAATATCAACTTACTAGCACGGCCACATCTCTGAAAATCAACAGAGGTTGTTGCCAATAAAACATTTCCTGTAATTGAATCGACCACCAAGGACGTAATTGAACCGATCACCAACTGATGGTCTCTTTCAGCGAGCCCCATGGGATTGTGTGAAGGCATTCTGCTTCGCTTGAATTTTCCTTAGTCCTCTGTTTTAAATTGTACCTTAAACTCAATGATAAATTAGATGGAAAAGTTTAATCAATACTCGAACAAATGCACAGAAAGATAAATTGTTATGTACATTATCTTTCTTTGAGATTTTTTTTAAGCGTGGCAAGACTATATTTTCTAGAAATTTGAATTTGAATTAATGATTTTAATAACACAACACCACCGGATCACCATCTATCTAAAACCATACTATTTAAGATATAATGATTAAAACAAAAAGATCTGATTACATGCAAAATGAAGCGATCGAAACATACATACCAGTAACCAGCAATGAGATCGGAATGTGGATGAATAGGTTTTACGAAGATATTCGTGACGAATATAAGTTCTTCAAACCCCAGGTTGAAAGATAATTCATCTTTACTCTCTCAACGGCTTTATATCTTGTTATAGATTTTTTCAACGGATGTCAAAACGAGTTCGTTTATCGGAAGCTTCTTTTACATACAAATTTTGTGTAAATCGAGTGGGGAAATAGATATTTACTCCCCGATAATAATCTGGTTTTTTCAAATTATATTAGTTTATTCAATTTATGTTTATTTAAATTTAATTTAATTACATAGTAATATGTTTTAAAATTTAATATGGTTTTTAAAATTTGTCTCTTTGGTTTGGGTTTTTCAATTTACATTTATTTAAAATTAATTAAACTTCATATGTTTTTTAAATGAACACCAAGGAACAACTGTTTTGTGTTTTTTTTTTTAAGTTTGTTTTTTTTTCATTTTTGTATGAGTTAATTATGGTGAGTTGTAAGTTCACATAAGGATTTGCATTTATTCAGTTGTCGTAGTTATCTTTAAAAAATCGTGGGCCTCTTTTATTGCTATATAATGAAGGTTTTTATATACTTTTACACAACAATGTGAGTAACCAACATAGATTCATCTTAAGTACGGATCTAACATGAGTCCAAAGGGATCAAATTTCTTCACATGAAAACTTTTTTTAGAGTGCAAAATACAATGTGTAATTTTTCATTTTTTAAATTGTATTTATGAATGGTAAATAGAGTATATATAGGACCAAATAAAAGTTTTAACCATAAAAACTTAATTTTTTCACGATATATACATAATTAACAATTCTATTTGTCAATGGTAAATAGAGTGTATATAAGACCAAATAAACATTTTAACCATAAAACTTAATTTTTTTCATGATATATACATAAAAAAAATAATAATAATAATACTTAATTTACGTTAAAATATTTTACATAAAATGTCTACACAAATTAAAATTGTTTTTGAATATTAATTCATATTGAAATATTTTATTGATAACTCACATTGAATATTTTTTATATACAACATTAAAATATTTTATTTTAACAATTTTTTTTATATATAGATATAGATGAAGTTGATATGGACACAATTTAGTTAGCATAGATATTCAAATAGTTTATTTAAATTTATTGTTGAAATATTTTTGAAAAGTATTAGATTTAAACATCTTACTCACACATTTTTTCAACTTCTAATTACTTTATACATATTCATTTTTTTAATTATAGCTGACATTATTTTTCTATTTAGAACATAATTTTTATTTTATTTTTTATTCTTTAGTTTTATTTTAAAGGGAAACTGACAGATGGACAAACTTAAACATCTCCTCATACTCGATTGTAGAATGAGCATCTCCTCTCAATAAAATACCCTTACATGGTAACAGAGGAGGAAATTCCTGCCTTATTGAATCTTTATTTTAAAGTTTCTTATTTTTTTAATGATCTTGAATGGGACTTATGTTTCATGAAAGTCCCAAAATTTCTTCGAGAACTATAGATTTGTATGAGTGATAATGGTTTTGATCTAATATGCATTCTTACTGTTGTCAAGGGTTTGTGGTTGTGTTTCATATCGCATCTGGGAAATATGTTAACAATTCCCCCATGACGGTCGGATCTATTGCAACTCGTGATGGATTTTTTAGACAACTAATCCTCTGGTTAGTTTGTGTTAGGGTAATTGGTTATTAGAACCCAAGAAAACCTAGGAACGGATTCAACGGTTTCTTGTATGTATTAATATGTATACTATGTACATCATTCATTGAGATACATCGATATATTATTGATTTTGGTTTCTAGTTTTTGTGTCTTACAGTAGTATCAAAGCAGGTAGTTCATCATGTTAATTGAATTTTTCCACTAGTTTTGTGGCCATCCAAAACATTGGGCAGAAGAAGGAATTTACATAAAAATGTAGCGGCTGGAGCATAGAGGTTTATGTGGAAGTGAGCTTACAGAAGCTTTGATCGGCACATTATCTAATAATAAAACCCTTTTGTATCAAACAAAGGTATCCGGCCCTCAACGGACTTTTTTAAGTTATTTTCTGAGTGCAAATGTTTGTTGCGGCATTTCTAATTAAGTTTATTGGAAGAAATTAATATTTGAGGTACATTTTTTTATTTACAAAGAAATTAAGTTAACTTTTTTGGTAATGGAATCATTAAATTAAAGTGAGTTTGTTAGTAGTGGAGTCGTTTTTGTTTGTTATATAGCATTCCAAACAAAGGGAATCCTATCACAGGCTCACAAGTTTGCAAATTTGCTAAATGTTATAGTTGCAGAGCTACCAAAGTTTTATATATACGAATGGAGAGCATTGTAATGAGAATACGATGAAGAAGAAGATTTGGCCAAAGAGTGATTGTTGTTTGTGTTGAAAAAGGGGAGAGAAATGCAACGCATTGTCATGGTAAGTGTGGTCAGACACTAAAACTTTTTGGCTAGTGTTGCACAATAAGATCTAACGGTGAAATATGTCAGCCAAAGGTGAGTTCTCGCCCTATTGTGAATTGTCAATTAATGTGCCTGGAGTAAGATTGAACACCGTTGATTCTGAACTTTTTCATTTTTTCAATTGATTCAATACGAATCGTAAGATGGTTCATGGCCATCTAACTCATCCACTAGCATTTGTTTGAGTCCTCATTTGGGGAGAACAATGTCTGCAACACATGTCATTCCATCTCAATAGTTCAGAAACGTCCTATGAAATACGCTAAATGTGTTCCTGTGACATGAGTTGACTTGCTATACGGTGAAAAAAATTCAGACATTTTGGTTAGCAAAGCTTATATAGGTATTAAAGGTCACAATTTCAATTCTTTGTGGAGACAATTTTGGAAGTTGTTAAGAGGACATAATCTTTTAACATTGTTGAGCATTCTCGGTGGTAGCCGACACCCTTTTTTCTCAGTTGATTACAATATTAATTTGATACTGCACTGGAGAAAATGGGAAAACTAAATGATTTGCTACAGTTATTAACCAATCTAATGCTATCCAATGTTAATAAAAAATTCCAAATCACTAAAGACACGTTCTCTAACATCTAATCATGTTTGTAAAATGCTAAAAGTAAAATTGAATTCTTGGATCTAGAGTTGCAGTTACAGCGAGATGAACTTCAAAAGAAAACTTTTGATTTTGAATTGGTTTTTGTTCAGAAAAAACACTTTATTTGAGTTTGATTATAATCTATAGTTAGGGATAGATTAGACTATTTCAAGAGAAAATTTGGATGCAACCGAAAATTTTGATAAAAAGCTTGTTATTCCCAAAACTGTAATAAGACCATGGGAAGAGATTGCAAATAAAAAACACCGAATTGGTTTGGGTTATAAAAATGATATTTTGGATGTATCTTTGCACATTCCATATTTTTCTAAACCAATAAAATTTTGAAGTTCAGGATTTCTCGATGGTTTAGTTTCAGAAAAATTTGATAGATGCCAGCAGTGTAATAGAGTTGGACATGTGAAAGATCAATGTTTTGATCTTCACCCGTGTGATAATTGTGGAAAATGCAATCACCATTTAGAGATATGTTCCAAAAAGAGGACTATTGTAAGAGAAAATAAGTTTCGAATGGACTGATTCTTCAGATTAGTCGAAAGCAGCTAAGAATATCTACAGGTCATACCATGGGATTTTTTGAGAGTGTTTACGAGCCTTGTAGTGATGAAGAATACTTCTGACCCTATATCCGACAAGGGGTAAATTTTTTGTGGTCTACTCCAGGTTCAAGATGTCAAGCAAGTTTGAGTCAGAGATCCAAATCCTAAGCAAAAACTTGTACCAGTTAGAGCTAGAGTTGTGAGAATTTAGTTGATTGACTTGTTTATAAATGAGCACTTCCAAATTCAGAATTGTTCAAGGAACTACATTGATTGTTCTAGGGTTTGTGGTAAAATTAAAACCACATTTTTTTTTGTTCTGAGAACTACTATGTAGGTTCCAGAATTGGTGTTGGTTGATACTTTGGGTTCTCACATATTGGTTTGTGGTCATCCTTAAAAACCATTTCTAAGAGACATTCATCTCTTGGTTGGGATGCATTTTTTTATTTTGAACTCTCATTCTTGGAATTTGATACATCCATTTGAATTACGGTGAGAATGTTAGACAACTAATCTTTGGGTTAGTTTTTGTTAGGGTAATTGGTTATTAGAGTCGAATAAAACCTCTCGCATGTCCTTCCAGCTCAATGAGATCATAAATGTCTTATGAAATAAACTTATGGTGTTCCTATGACATGAGTTGACCTACTATATCTTAATGGATTTCAGACAGAAACACGTCAAATACCAAATTCATAAGATTGCATTGTGTTTCAATCATCGACCATAAAACATCATTCAGCTTAACATAAAGCATGCATTGAGGCATTGGTGTTCCATTTATTAATATTCTTCTTCCCCATTCGCTATATCTTACATTAAGTTGTCTGCATTGGAAGCATTCAAAGTGGTCTGCATTGGAATTCAAAGTATTTTTGTCAGTCAAATTCGTTTGGATTGGAACTTTATGAGCACTAGCTGTATTAATTCTTGAAAACAATTAGCAGTGGTTCTTCATGTGACCTCTATGGTACGCCCCGTACCGAATATTTGAAATTATAAATCAAAATATGTGTAGATATCATTGTCATTCTGTATATATGTAAAAATATTCATTACCATTAACCCTGAGTAAATTCTTGAATGGTATTCTGGAGGCTCGGTTTGATATTCTTATAAATATTCTGTGGTTTTTTTTATAATTAACATAAAATAATTGCATAGGAGAAATCCCTAATCAGAGAAGAGAAGGTACATAAATTTTTGGCAGTATTGAGATGTGAAATTAACTCTGGTGAAGCTTTGCAAGTAGCAGCAATGAATACGTCTTACATTTTTCTTGAACCTGCTTGGAATTTGGTGTCGTTAAAAGGCATAATTCTGACGTTTTTGGCATTGTGCTATGAGATCTATCTTCGAAAGAATATATCTGGGTGATCTTGAGATTTTATGGCAGACGGACAATGTTCTTTTACCAGATGAGGTAATGAAGAATATAAAAGTAACATTATGTTTAATTGGTATTTGAAGTGGTTTTAAGTGAACAGAAATTTGAAGGTGTATTCATGTGGCAAAATTTGGCACTATTTAAGAAACAAAATTAAAAAAATAATTTACCTTTTAAGAAACTGAAGTAAAAAAGAAGGTGTTGTGGTTAGAAGGGCTCATTTGGTATATTGAAAATCACAAGGTCATAACTTCAAATATTTGGCAAGATCATTTTGGAAGAAATTTTTATGTTTTTTACCACTAAATTTGTTAAAGTTTAAATAATAATAATAAAATTTCAAAGTCTCAATTGAACATTCAAAGTTAAATTTATGGTTTCAAAGTTTAATTAAAAGTGTATCTTCAATGTTGTAAAATGGGTGCATGATCAATTTAACCGAACATCCAGTTAAATCATTATAAATTTATTTATATTGGGTGCATTTTCGATGGTATCTGATGCCCCTTTTTCAAATTTGATTTCTATTTTTTTGTATTGGGTTCATTTTCAGTGGTAGCCGATGCCCCTTTTTCAAAGTTGATTGCTGGAGAAAATGACTAGAATCGATAATTTTCTACAATTATTAAGCAATTTAAAGCTATCTACTATTCATAATAGTGTCCAAGTCAACGAGGACACACTCTCTGAAATCCAATCATGTTTGTAAAACGCTAAAATAAAAATTGAATTCTTGGAGCTTGACTCGCAGTTACAGCGACACAAACTTCAAAAGAAAACTTGTCATTCTAAAGTGGTGTTTATTCAAAACAACACTTTTTTTGAGTTTGATTCTAATCTATAGTCAGGGATAGATCAAGTAATTTGAAGAGAAAATTTGGATGCAGCCGAAATTTCTAATAAGAAACCTCTTATTCCAAAAACTTGTGTAAGGTCATGGGAAGAGATTACACATAACAAACACAGAACTGGTTTGGGTTATAACAAGGATATTTTGGATGTATATTTTCACATTCCATATATTTCTAAACCAATACAATTTCGAAGTGCAGGATTTCTATATGGTGTAGTTCAAGAAAAAATTGATAGATGCGAATAGTATAACAGAGTTATACATGTGAAAGATAAGTGTTTTGATCTTCACGAGTGTGAGCGTTATGGAAAGAGAAATCACCCGTTAAACAGATGTTCCAGAAAGAAGAGTACTACAAGAGAGAAGCTAAATTTTGAATGGATTGCTTCTTGGAATTGGACGAAAATAGCCAATAATATTTACAGATATTATCGCAGGATATGTTCGAGATTGTTGGCGAGCATTGCAGTGATGAAGAATTGTTGGTGGTCTGCTACAGGTTCAAGATGTTAAGTGAGCCTAAGACAGATATCCACATCCTGAACCACAACCTATACCAGTTTGAGCCAGAGTTGTGAGACTTCAGTTGATTGAGCTATTTGTGAATGAGCACTTCCAGATTCATAATTGTTCGAGGAACTGCTATGAATTTTCTAGAGTTTGTGGTCACCTTAAAACCACATTTTTTTTGTTCAGAGAACTGCTATGTAGGTTCCATAATTGGTGTTGGTTGAGAACTTGATTTATAGCATCTTGGTTTATGGTCATCCTTAAAAACCATTTCTGAGAGACATTCAACTCTTGGCTAAGATGCATTTTCTCATTTTGAGCTCTCATTCTTGGACTTTGGTATATCCCTTCGAATTAAGGTGGTAATGTTAGATAACTAATCCTCGAGTTAGTTTGCGTTAGGGTAATTGGTTATTAGAGTCCAAGAAAACTCGGGAACTAATTCAACGGTTTCTTGTATGTATTAATATGTACACTATGTAAATCATTCATTGAGATCGATTAATATATTGTTGATTTTGGTTTCCAGATTCTGTGTCTTATAGGAAATCCTGCAGCCTGCTTCTTGGGCGAAGCTGTCGATTTGCATGTATCCCTACTATGTGATATCTGAATATTTTACCCTCAGATCAGCCTCATGGATGTACACAAAATCGAGCTCGGTTTCTCCAAGATTGGCCATAAATGAATTTCATTGGTCCAGATCGTCCCCTGAATATATTATGCTCTTATTCAATGCTCACTTCTGCATATTTTTCTCTAGGTTCGTTTTATCATTTTTTCTTTTTCTTCTGCACTCGTTGTGAAGGTATAAATCTTGTCATTCTCACTCCTGATTTTCTTCACCCATAATAAATTTTCAATCTTACTCTCCACTCCATTTTTGAGGGTTTCGGCATCAAGGGACAATAAGGTTGTCCCATTCTCTTTCTCCTTGGAACTTCTACTTGTGTGCAACCATCCTATCTATTCCCAGATCAAGCCCAGCATAAGATCGATTGTCACTATGGGAGGCGACCCCAAATGATCTGTTCAATCCTCTCCTTTTGGAGACACATTTAGAAGCCATGTCACGTCCCTGATCGAGTTGTCCAGTAACAAGTTAATTTTTTTGAATGTTGCAATCGATTTTAATGGTGAAAACCCTCTTCAGAACTTCATTGCACCTGAATTTCGTCATCAAAACCAAATATTTTCCCAAAACTTGATTTATTTCTTCTATAATTCAACTTATTGACCTCTCATAGAGGCTCCCAGACACCTGATTTATTTGTGAGCCATTTTTCATGGGAACAAAGACCTGCATTTGTTGCTTATGAACCAACAACTATTATAATTAATTTTCATCAGTCAAATGCAAATGAACACGAAGTTGGATTAATGAATTTGCATGTTTTTTTGGGTGCTGGAATGTCAATTTGTTGAAGGTGGTCATGTAGCTACACCATAGTTTGAACATCACGTTGATGTAGCAATTTTTTTGGGCCCCACGTCTTCGTTTTTACTGTTTCCCATAGCATATTCTACATCATATCGACATTATTTTCAACTTTTGGCTTGAGATTTTGTATTGTTGCAGGACATGCATTAGGTTATTCTGCAATGTCAACCTTCGTGTCATTTGTGAGGAGAAATTTCAGTAGATCTAGAAGTTCAATGTCTTTTTTTCAACATCCATAGAAGAGATTTGCATAGAATTGCAACATTCAATTTTTTAGAATACTTCAAAAAAGTGAGTTTGGTTGAGAAGTTGCTTTGATCTATACACCGATTTGTGTTCGTTGTTGGTGAGCATGGAGAAGTAGCTCGAGAGCCAACTGAATCATTTTCATAATACTCAATCCATGTTTTTTGGGATCTTTGTGCCTAGTTATCACAGCGCATGTGGATTTATTGAATAGACCAGCCACTTTAAGCAACGAGAAGAGCATGGAGGGTTGTTGTACCGTGGACTCATAATCAGCTGTGAAATTTTCAGAATGATCACAATTATTTGAGCTCTACGTGAGGTGTTGCACCAGCGTCATGAAATATTCGACTTATGCATGAAATATCTTTGGAGACTACATGTAGATTATTATTAGAGATTTTTTCATTAAAAGTGATTTTTGGAATACATATTTTTTAAAACATGGACATTAATTCTTAAAACAGGGATATTAATTCTTAAAACATTCATTGTCTTCTTTTCTTCTAAAAATGATGCCTATTGGAGAATGATTATATGCCTATGTGGATGATGTATTTTGGAATTTTTATGTCTAGGGTTATGAAATTCTTTCTTAATTGGCTAGCCATGCAAATATATGCAAGTTATTTAGCCTTGTAGGAAGTATAAAGAAACTGTTGTTGTCATCTTTAGCATTGTTTTATTGCAATTTTTTCTTTGTCGACCCCATATTTTCAAGATGGGTAAAATATTGTCAGAGCTCCATGAGAAGAAGGCGGCACATGAACTACATAAATAATTCATTCAATTGCAGTCAATTGTATCTTTATTGCAAGCAAAGAATGCAACTCTTAAATATAGGTTGCAAACTTCAATAGATGAGAAAATCCAAAAGGTTGACCACCTAGATTCAACCATGGAGAAATATTTCCAGACGCTTGCAGATGAATTTCAAGAGAATATTTACCTCCTTGATGACTTGCAAGAGGAAGTTAAGTATTTTTCTGACTCAAATTTAAAGAACCAACTAGAAGAGAAAAATAATCGATATGTTATGGAAGTTAATTGTTTAAAAGAAACAATTTTGGAGAAATATCATTGGTTGAAACAAGACTATGATAACTTGTCTCAACTTTTGACTGAGAAGAATAAGGTTATTCAAAATTTTCAAGAGTCTAAGCAGGAACTTGAATTGGAAGTTAGTCGCCTTCATAAATTTGAGATGGAGACACTTGAGAAAGAGAATGGATAGGGAATTGTTGCTCCTATTAAAATTGTAATGCAAACATCAAGAGCTTGTCTTAAATACAATCCTATTGATTCCTCATCACCTACATCCAACTGTGAGGTGCTTGAAGAAAATTCTCTTGTCAATTATGATAAACATATTGATGACATGGTTTCTAATGTCATTCCAGATGAAAAAGTTGTGGCGCCCAACATTGAGTCAAAAAAATAAAAAATGAGCTATCTACACATCCTCATCAGAATAAATTACCCAAGAATCGGTATTCTTTGTTAATTACTAGTCCTGCATTCAAATCGCTACAGAAGAGATGTGAAAGAATGAATTGTGGACCAATGTCAACCATAAATATCATTTGTGGATGGGTCAATGGATGGTTATGGTGTCAATTGAACCAATACTTACAAAATTCATGTTGTCGTGTTACATCATTTTTTCATTCTTGATTACCATTGTTCCCCTAGTTGTGTTTCAGGGGGGGAATTTGGTGACAATGAAGACTATTGATTCTTACTCCTTCCGCAGTTATGTTTTAAGTGGGTGAGTTAGATGGTGAAAAATATTGTCATCTTTTTTGTTTGATCAATGTGATGGTGACAATGTTCAAACAACTTCAGGAGTGTTGTTTTACAGTGGTTGAGCTGAGTTTTGCATACTTACAGGCCTCATTGTTTGTTTGTTGGTTGATGGTGTGTCTTATGTTTGAAGCCTTTGTCATGGTTATTTACCAACGCCTATTTTCTCTAAGTCTTTTTGGGAGAAGTTGAAAAAAAATTCCGCCCTTGTGCCTCTGCAATATTCCTACTTCAAATATTGACCGACCTCATTGAGGTTTCATGGCTCGCATATTCAGAGTTTTGGTACTTCATCATTTCATACTTATTATTTAGAGCAGGCCTATGTTCTTTTCATTCAGTGGATCATTATGGAATCTACAATTTCAGCTCCATGATAATTTGAGAACTGACATCTTTCCCTCTTTTTGGGGGTATTTTTTTTCCTATGATTTTTTCTCTCTTTCTCCGCCTATGGGAGTTTGTACATGGGTACCTAATCAAGCCTTGTTGTCAGGGTCCATTATTTGTTTTCTTTCTTCTTTAGTTACTCCCGATGTTTTGATTGAGGGGTGGTGTTGGATTTTGTCTTTTCTAATGTTTCTTTTCCCTATGAGCTAAGTACGGTGAGTTGTAAGCTCACATAGGGACTTTAATCTACCCAATTGTTGCAATTATCCTTAACCAATGTTGGGCCTCCTCCATTTACATATAGTGGAGGTCTATGTACTTTTACACAATAATGTGATTAATAAAATACTCTTACACGTTCGGCCAAGAGAAAAACATGGTGGGGGATTCAAGGAACAAGTTTTCCATTCCACCAGCATTGAATATGTCTCCCTCGAAATATTACCCAAGTAGTAGCGGGTCTCATCGCATTGACTATGTAATGAAGAAATCAAAGGAAACTAAGGCACAATCAGGGATTTCCTGCTTCGTTGGTTACATGGGTGAAATTAATCAGTTAGTGTTGTCCCTTCCCCTCCTTGCATTTCATTCCCTTATCTAATATTCCTTTTTCTTCATAATTCCCATCTACAATAGGACCTTTCTCACAACAAGGCTCTTCTAGTTTGAGGGAGGAACCTCTCCTCAGCATCTTCAATTGGAATTCTCTAGTATACTATTGGTGATTTTTTTTACATATCAGTTGTGGTTAGTTTTCTATCATTTTTTCTTGATGGTTTATTTTATTTTAAACCTTTTTATCAATTTCAATTCCCTCTAAAAGCATAATCCTATGCACTAGATTCCCTATTACCTCCTACTCATCATTTCCATATTCACCCACCTTCCCCTGGGCCTGGTTATTCTTACCTCTCTGCTCACTTGGCTAATACTATCCCCAGATTTATCATTCAATTCAATGGTCTCCCTTGAATTGTCAATATCCTACACCAAAGGGCTTGTGGAGGGATATGGAAACTGTGGCACATACAATAGTACTCAAAATTGAGCCCCAAACCATGCTTCTACAGATAGATGTCACAAGCACATGTTTTTGGTTGTTCTATATTTGGGCACATGCCAAAACTAGTATCTACTCACTATTGATCTATATTGGCATGTTAAAAGTTGTTGGGAAGGGTCCTCTTCAAAAGGAATGAAATCATAAATGAGCTTCTCCTCTGCATCGAGGAATGGCACAAGATTTATCAAATATGGATGAGCACATGCAACACATGAAAGGGAGTTATCCTTTTCAATAGGTATCATCCACCACTAAGTCAGACTTTTAGACCAACGTTTTGTAATGTAAACATTTGTGATGTCTAGAACAACATGCCTATTTTTAAAAGCTCATACTTGAGCCTCACATTTTATAATGTAAATATTTGTGATGCCTACAACAACATGCTTATTTTGAAAAACTCATACTTGAGCCTCAAGTACTATTGCCGGTTCTAAGACTAATAGACCAAGGATAATTAAAGTGTCTATGCAAAGTTTGTTCAGTAAATATTTTCTAAATTAATATAAGAATTTGAATATATATATATATAATACATTATTTTATAATTATAATTTCTTAAAAATATACATTCATATCCATTTGGTGGATTTATTACGTGCTTAGTGTAAATTAATACTATCTTCAAATTTTATTATTAAATGTAATCATTATAAAACAATTTTTTATTTACTTAATTATATTAACTATATAATATTTATTTTTTAAATTAGTTAAAACTCTAAATAATCATTTTTCAGGGTCATGTCACACTATTATGAGCCCCACCCAGTTGTCTAATTACAAAAAAAAAAACTCTCGATAATTTGGAATTAATATTATTTCATTAATTAGACTTCCAAATATTAATATTTATAGCATGTAAATTAACAAATATTAAATCTATTATAATTTGAAAGGTTAATTTTGAATTTATAATAAGTAATATTTCTTAAATTTGTAATTTGTGATTTTCTTAAAATATAATCAAATCTATATCTACTAATAATAATAATATAATATGGGGATGCTAGAGGGGGAGGGGTCATTTTTGGCCCTGATGAATATATGGTTTTGCAATATGCATGGGGACTCAAAAAAGCCACAAACAATCATGTTGAGTTTCTTGATCTTTGTAAAGGATTTGAGCTTTCCTTCGGTTGAGGAATTAAGCAACTCACTATCTTTGGGGACTCCCTTTTGGTTATTCGGAAATTATCTAAAGTAAAGAAAACTATCAACTCCCTATCTCCCCCTTTTATTCTTAGGATATAAACACCACTAAAAAAATTTGATCAAGTGAATTTTTATCAAATATATATAAATATAAACTCAATTGCTGATGAATTAGCAAAAAGAGGGGCCATATTGAATCAAGGAATTCTTGAAATTAATGAAAAAATATTATCCTTGGAATTTCCATAAAAGAACTATAATCATTATATTCTAAGGTTCGATGAGGGGCGATTTATGGACTCCATGTTGAGATTTTTGGACAGCATCGGATGTGCTCTAGCTCTAAAACTTTGTGGAGGGGCCGGAACACATGAGATATCCAAGACCCTGAAAGCATTTGGAGAAATTCCATTTGGTGTAAAAGTTATTGAAATAATTAAATTTTTTAATGAGGACCATAAGTCTAACTTAGGAAAATTAAAAAATGAAAGTAAATTAATTTACACATGTGATGAGAACATTCTAGGTGACGTGGATCAAGCTACTTCTAATCTTAGTGGTTGATTAGAGATTAGATCATGGCCATTGATATGTCAACGAGAAAAGTATAAAGGAAGGGCTTGGGGTCAGTTGGAGGATACACGTAGAATCTAAGAGATTGAATTCTTCTGACAGAGCAGTGCTCAGATGAATATGAGATCTGAGTGTTACAGAGAAGTAGTGAGGGGCGGATGCAGTGATTGGTTAGGACGACCAAGAGTAAAACGCGGAGCAAGGGCATCAAAGACGCAGTGGAGGCCGCGCAACTAACAGAGGGTGTTACACAGTCCCTAGAGAGGGTGACGCAAGCCCACACAAGGCTCGCGCTGTTAAGATATTCTGACACATAGGAAATAGTTAAGTATAAATTGGTCTAGCATAGAGCTAGGTAAAGTTTTTTTCTTTAATATGTACATTTGTAATTTATTATCCGAAGGTCACGATATGTAGTGATCTGACGATTCACTCTCTCCTCAGTATTACCAACACTTGATTTGTGGCTTAACACCCAATTGGTCCATGATCTCTATTTAAAAGCAAGGAGGGTCATTTTTCAGGTAACCGTTTATGAGAGAAGCTTATGTAAATTCTCTTTCCTTATATTAATAAATTTCCTAAAGTGGTTGCGTTGGCTCAGGCCATGGATTGTTTCCCTCTTCGAGGGTTTTAACCACGTCAAATATTGGTGTACTCATCTGTGACATGTTTGTGAACGGTGACCTTTGGTGTTTGATCTAAGGAACTTACCCTATAAATTCCTACATGGTATCAGAGCATCGGGTTCTCTTGCAGGTGACCTTACAGATCAACACCATACACGTTCGCAGTTTGACAGAGCCTCTTCCTTATTGGCTCAAGTTCCAGAAAATCATAATCCATACACCTTTGAAGAAGCTACAGGTCATCCAGATTGGGATGCAGTTATGAATGAAAAATATCGTTTCTTATTGGCAAATGATACTTGGGAGCTTGTGCCTCTTCCAAAGGGAAGAAAACTTGTCATATGCAAATGGGTTTACAGAACAAAGTTTGGACCAGATGGAAAAGTGGATAAACATAAAGCTCGTCTTGTTGCTAAAGGATTTTCACAAGTTGAAGGGATTTACTATACTGAAAGCTTCTCCCCTGTTGCAAAAATGAATTCTATCCACCTTGTTATTTCCCTTGCTACCTCCTTTAAATGGGAAGCCCATCAGATGGATGTTAAATCTGCCTTCCTACATGGGTACTTGCATGAAGAAAATTTTCATGGAACAACCCCTTGGCTTTATCCAAAATGACTCTATCTTTGTTTTTCTCCTTAGGAAATCTCTCTATGGTCTCAAACAAGCCCCTTGGGCTGGGTATTCCAAAATGGATAGCTTTCTCTTAGATAATGTCTTTTCTATATGTCATTCCAACAACATGCTCTACACTAAGAAAGTGGGTAAGTCCTTAATCATCCTTTCTCTTTATGTTTATGATCTTATACTTACTGTTAGTGATCCCAACCATATAAACCATGTGAAGTCTAACCTCAAAAATAACTTTGAAATTATAGACTTGGGACACTTGCATTATTTCCTCGGTCTTCAAGTCTTGCAATACAAAGAAGGTATTACCATTTCTTAGTCTAATACAAAGTATGCTTGTGATCTTCTATGCCACTTTCACATGGAAGTCTGTAAACCATACCCTTCTCCCTTTCATTCTGGAGTCAAGCTTTCAGTCACTTTTACTTCCCCTAAATTTTATGCTACTTTATATCGTCAACTTGTTGGTAAAATTTTGTATCTAACCCATACTTGTCCTGACCTTTCCTTTGTCGTTGGTTTTGCTGCTCAGTTTATGCACAAACCTCATGAAAGTCACTGGAAAGTAGCTAAAATAATACTTTGATATGTTCTAGGTACATTTCAGTTCAGGATTCATTACAGTGCAGGAGCATCTCCATTTTTTATTGGTTTCACTGATTTTGATTGGGCTAGTGACCCTGATGATCGAAAGTCTATTGCTGCCTATATATTCACTCTTGGTTCAGGACCTATTACATGGTATTGTAAGAAACAAAGTTCCATCTCCATTTTTTTAGCAAAAGCAGAGTATCATGGTGTTGTTGAAGCTAGAAAGGAAGCCATGTGGCTTCGTCAGATTCTATCTGAATTTTGCCTTCATCAGCAGCATCCAACTACACTTTGGTGTGATAATCAGAGTGCCATTCAACTATGCAAATATCCAATTCAGCATTATTGCATGAAACACATTGAGCTACACACACACTTCATCAAAAATCTCATTCATGATCGTGTTCTTGAAGTGCAGTATTGTTCAACCAATGATAAAGTTGCTTATATCTTTACAAAGGCTCTCACAGAAGTGAAGTTTACCAAAATTCAATCTATGATTGGAGTTCAGGAAATTTATCATTAAGGGGGCATTGGCTCTAATGCCTCCTTCCTTCTCCTATTGTGTCACATTTTTAAATCCTTCAATCCTATCCCAAGTTGTTCTTAAGGGGGGATGTTAGGATATTTCGACACATAGGAAATAGTCTCCTATTGTGTCTCCTTTGTAAATCCTTCAATCCTATCCCAATTTGTTTTAAAGGGGGGTATTAGGATATTCCAATAGATATGAAATATTTAAGTATAACTTGGTCTAACGTAGAGTTAGGTAAAGTGTGTTTCTTTATTATGTACATTTGTAACTTATAATCCAACGCTCACAACATGTAGTGATCCGACGGTTCACTCTCTCCTCGATATTACCGACACTTGATTCATGGATTAACACCTTATTTTTCCATGATCTATATTTAACGAGCATGGAGGATTATTTTTCTAGTAACCATTTATGAGATAATCTTATGCAAAATTTCTTTCTTTATATTAATAAATTTCTTGAAGTGCCCGCGTTGGCTCAGGTCATGGACTGTTTCCTTCTTCGAGAGTTTTAACCACGTCAAATATTGGTTACTGGTCTATGATCTATTTGTTAGAGGTGATATTTGGTGTTTGATCTAAGGAACTTACCCTGTAAATTCCTACACACACAAGGGAGCACAGTGTCTCCAAGGAAAAGTCTGAAATTCATTGGGCGCTGGGGTTTCTAAGCCGGCAGGGCTAAAACCAGATCTGAGTGAAGTTGATCATCGCAGAGTTAGGGTGACACAGTCCCTCAACTAGGGCCACACAGACTTATGTAGTGGCAGTGTAGAGACTACGTAGAACTAGCTGGGGTTTCATCAATTTCTCATTCAGATAAATCGAGACTTGCGAGAGTGAGGTATATCTCACATTTTTCTTTGTAGCCAAGGTTTTATCTGTTAGGTGAGCCAGTTTGTGGCACCCTAGATGTACTCAAAATATTGTTTCTTAATAATAAAAAACCCTCAAATCTGTTGCACCGTTTTTCACACATTGGGTTTTTCCGAGGACATTTGTCCGAAAATTTTGTGTTTCCTTTTTCATATGTGCGTGATGTTCAGTAAATGATATGTATTTGTGTAGGTTGCTAGTTTTTTTTACTTCGAAGTTTTTCTGAATATTTTAGTTAAATAACTTGTGTATAATAAAACAAGTAGGAGAAGTAAATCAATATTTAGTAGTAGGACATCTGTGCTCAAAAATTTTCACACTCCACTCCCTAGGCTTAAATGTTTTTTGGATCAACGGAAGGCTCCCACTAGTTTTGTCTGGTCCAATCTTTTAATTTTCCTCTACAAAAGTGGCATTCTCCAGCAAAAATACGTCTCATTTTGTGGACTATGGTCACTCTATGTTGTCATATCGCCTTAACTCTCCCTCGAATGGATTTATTTCTCTATACTTTGGTTGTGGTGATCCATCCATTTCATAATAGGGTGGATTCAAGCTCAATGTATAGCATGAATATTAAGTCACTTTGGTTATTTCTTGGTGCAATTTTTACCATGATGGGAGATCTAAGCCCTTAGCCTGGCTCGTGTTTCAATGTTAGGATCAATTATATATGGTTCCATGGAGGTAATTTGTATCCTCATCCGTTATTATATATGGTTCCTTGGAGGTAATTATATATGGTTCCATGAAGATAATTGGTGTTATCAACTTAAGTTATATAGGCAGTGATGCTTTGGCTCTCTTTTCTCTTGGACCTCTTAGAGTAGGTTGGAAAATCCTTGCTCTCTCCAAATATAGATTCATGGAAAGACTGAAAAAATATGAGGAGCTTCATGATACTATCATAGCCTCATATTTGATCGATAATTTGTTGGATTTCATGTAGGATTTGGTCTTCGTAATCAATAATTGGAGAATTTGATCGAGCGATAGCCATGTTCGTTTCAATCCTTTGTGGAGGATAAGATTCTGCAGAACCATGAAAACATGGGGTACTTGATGGGCAAGCTTAGTACCAAGGTTAAACAACTCAACGAGCAGGTGGTGGTACTAGAAATTTCAAATGTGCATGATAGAAGGGATGTTGAGGAGACCAGTGCCATTGGGGCTCGTGCTGGGTGTAGGAGGACTCGTCGTGTTCAAGGCCTGGAAGAAATTAAACGTGACCCACAATGATTTCCCATATTTTTCATGAAAATAATATTTTCTTATGGATATCAGTTTGCTCTTTCCATGTAATTTTAAGCTATGCTAGCTTGCAAATTTTGGTTTATATTAGCACCTTTCTATATAATTTATGGAGAACACGTTTTCTTTTTAAAGAATATTTCTATTCAAGGAGGCAATAAACATTCTATTTACTCATTTGAAGATATCGTTTTTGTAGATCACTCAAGTTGTAATATTTCTGGTGTAAAGACAGTGTCCCAAAATCTAGACTTTTATTAATATAAATATCCCTTTCCATTTTGTTTAAAAATAATAATAATAATAATAATAAAATCAAATTTAATATAATAATAATTAATTATGAAACTTAGAAAGAGATTTATAATGATAAAGCTAATTAAACCGACAAGGAATGCATATGTAGGTATGAAATTCCAAATGTAGATAAATAAACCTCACGACATGCAAAATACATGTACTTTATAACATCAAATAAACATAATTTTTTCACATTCATAGACAACGCTAATGCACCTAACTTTTAATTGAACAAGTTCCAAGAAAATAGTAGAATAAGAATGAACTTTCACCTAATTATAAGTTTCTCTTGTGGATATCACCCCCAATCCAAGCTATGAAGTCACTATAGTGAATGAAACATGCTACAAGCTCCTCCCTTTTTCATTCTAGCCCATCTTCTCTCATGCTCAAATAATATGCTAACCACTAGGAATTACAAGCATCTTATTATGACATCAATAGTCAAGGATCTCTCTTCCACTACTTTATACAACATAAGGAATCCATACCCTTTCTCTACTCAGTGGTTCCTCAAAGTACCATTTTCTTACAGTTCTCTTCACTTTGTGCAAAAAGAGTCCAATTTACTATATACTTTCTAATAAATACTTCTCAAATCAATATGTGGATTCTAAAGTATCCAAATAGTAGAAAATCTGTAGTGGGTGAAGGTTTCCTAACTTACCTAGCCTTTGTGCTCACTACATCTATCACACCTTCATATAATTTTCCTCTTAATGGAACTAATTACAATTTATTTTCATAGAAGCATGAATCCGAGAGTCTTGGAAGGAAGTATAGAGTCAATCAAATGAGAGCATTGGTTAAATGATGGCTAATACAACTTTTGACCATTAAATGTAGGACTCTTATAATTCCTATAATGATAGTACTAAGCATGTGATTCCTTACTTATCTGTGAATACTTTCCCACCAACATCTTAGTCACATGCATTCATTATTGGTTTTAAAGTAAAATGAACTACATGGATTACTCGAGGCACATGGTAGAAAAGATAAGAGTTTTAAGGTTGGAATTTGGAAATAAGGGATGTAATTTATCATAATCCCCCTTTTCCTCTTCCTTTCTAGTGGAATCATAGCCCCTCTAGTGCTCTAAGTAGCCATCTCAGATAATTACATTTTATTCCATCTTTAATATTTGTATAGATTTAGGTCATCACAAATATTGTAACACATGAATCATATATGAAAATTTACATTGTACATCCTTAACCATTCACTAATTGGGCCTTGTCCTTGATCTATGCATGAGGAAACCTTATAACATATTTACAATGGTTGCATAATTTGATTTGATTAATTCCAAGGGTCAAAACTAGAGTATTGCATGTCTTTTGTCAAAAAACAAGTGCCTTCTGAATGCCAAAGTCTCTCTCATAGAGTGAAGCATGGGATTCACATATTAGAAATAGCCACGCCCCCTAAGTAGGAACATAAATTTGTTGTAGGTGATATAACGAATTGTCATGGAAAGTGAATTCTAAAAATGGGGTTTGTATAATTGTAGTGAATGGTGAGGTGGTACGTGGAAGTCCCTGACTTGGTTAACTTGTATATATGTTAATATGAGTTATTTTCCTAATGTGATCAATGAGCACTTGTATTTTTTATTATGTTAAATTTATGGCTGGTTTTTCATGGTTTTTATTCTACTTATATATTGGTTATATGCATGGTTATATGATCTACTCTTACTATGGATCTTGTTCATGATTCTATAAGTTATTGAATGGTTGATGAGTGTCTGGGCTAACAAGTGTTGTTGCAGCTACTTGAGAGGGAATTGGACCTTCTTGAGGATTATTTGATGAAGTTCAAAATTTTATGATTAGATATGCATTCTCGACCTATAAGGTCTATGTTTATCATATGTTTTATGAAATTTCTATAATGTACTAGGCTTGTTTTGGGCAAGATCTAGCCCTAGTATTATTTTTTTATACTTGTCATCATCTTAACCCTGATTCTGGAAATGTTTGGGCACTTATGGGTAGTGGCTTGAGGGATATCCCTGAAAAAGTGGCACAAATATCATAACTGCTAGCACAAAATAGAACAATTTGGGTCATAATCATATGGAGACAGGCTTATGGTGCAGTTTGAGCCTCATAATTGCATTCATTTCATGTTATGGGTGTGTTTGGGGTGTTAATATTATGAAAAAGTTCTAGCTCAGGATCTGATCATTAGAGGTTGTGGGCTGACTTCTGGGTGATCTGGTGTTCCTGAGAGGTATCAATAAGCTTTTGATTTTTAGGCCCTACTTCCTTATCTAGAACTTGGAGGTTGGGTCATGTCATAGTATCTCTCAACTCATGTTTACCTTGGAGAGCTTGTGAAAGTGGGTAAATTTGGGAGGAGGTTGTTACAGGGTGGTATCAGACTGGGTTTCATTCTCTTTAGGTAATATCTAATACCACAGGGTGGTATCAAAACGAGGTTGCAACACTAGACCTCAAGGTAAATGCATATTTTTATGCATGCATGTCATTTATTTATGTGTTTACTATGCATGCATTATTATGGTTACGATTATGATATCCATGTATGATTTGATATGTTGTGATATTGCATTGTGCTTAATTTGAATTGGCCCATGAATATGAGATAACCTCCCCCATAATTAGGTATGATTTTGATTATGATTTATATTTGGCTCATATAACATGGCATGTTTGCAGGAAAAAGAAGGCCAAATATGAAGAGCATGATGGTGGACCACAGTTCACATGACTCCCCTTATAGGACTGATTTGAATTCCATGGAATGGGAAAATTCAGTTGAGCAGCAAGGAGAAGATTATTCTCCTAATCTAGCAAATGCATTGAGGAGTCTCAGGGTAGAGATTGTAAGTTGCAATAAATATGATAATAGGTTGATTGAGGCACAGGATATACTTGCAAGGGCTCAATAGAAGCAAGTTGAATTCAATTTAGTGATTCTACAAAGTCTTTTAAAGGAGAAAAATCAAGGACATATGGGGATCAATGACGAATATAGGGAGGAGGAGAAGACTAATGGCGTAGATGGTAGCTGGTCTCAAAGGAGAGATAGGTTGGACAAGTATAATACAGTAAATGGTGGAAGATCCTTGTGTACACTAGAGAGGAAGGCTAGTATGCATGGCTTCCATTCTATATTTGATTCCAGGAGACATCATATATGTCACCACTAGTACCATAGGATGAGTGAGTACTTGCCAAAGGATTTCAAGAAATCAAAGCCTCCTACTTTTCATGGAGAGTTAAATGAATCAGAAGATACAGAAGCATGACTGCTTTGAATGAGGAAATTATTCAGATTTAATGACAACTCAGAGAACATGAAAGCCAAGATAGCCACATTTAGTCTCAAAGGGAAAGTAGATATCTAGTGGGAAAACGTGAAGAATGTTAGAGGCATTAGAGAAGAGAAGCTAACTTGTGGTGACTTTTAAAGACTCTTGAGAAAGAAGTACCTATCTGAGAGGTATTATGATGGAAAGGATAAGGAGTTATATGAACTTAAGATGGTTTCAATGAAAAATGAAGATTATACAACCAAATTTCTTGAGTGTTGTTGAGGTATGTGCCTTATCTTAAGGATGAGAAAGAAAAGATTCAAAGGTTCATCAGTGGGTTTCTAGTAGCATTCAAAGACCAAATTGAGTTTGATGAGCCTCTATCATTGGAGGAAGACATTATGAAATTAAAATATTGTTGTGAGAAGTCAAAGAGAAAGCTTGATTTTAACCATGACTAGAAAGGGAATGAGAAGACTAAAGGAAAATTGCCTAAGAAGAAAGGAATATCTCAGGATGCAGGTGAGAGATAAAATGTGGCTCCTTAAAATAACTTTAATGTAGTTGAGAAAGGACATGGGTCGCAACCTCGAGAGTAGGAGAATAAAGGTAATGGTAGGGGATCATCGCAATGTTGGATTTGTGGCAACAACCATCGTAAGAAATATTGTCCATTGAACCAAGGTGGTAGGCCTTATATATAAAGTGTTCATGAGGTGCAGACAGTTGGTGATGTTGGTCAAAGAATTCCTCATATCTATGTGGAACTTGATAAAATGCAGGCATATCACCAAGCATCCATTATATAGATGGAAGGTAATCTTTGTGATTGATTTTTTTCCATTTTGATTGATCCTGAATCTAATTATAGTTATGTTAGTCCTGAACTAGTGTATCATTGTTGTTTGAGTAAAGAAGTGCATGCAAAATATTGGTTGGTGCAGTTGAATACAAGGACTAAGAGGAGAGTTCACCATTGGGCAATATGTTGTGCATTTGACCTAAATGGAATGCCTACATAAACGCATCTAAATGTGCTTCATTTGGGATCATATATCATGATTTTGGGCATGGATTGGTTGTTCACTCATAGGACCCAGGTATATTTTTATGAGAATGCCATTGAGTGCCTAGATGATAATGGACAAAATAGAACCTTGTAGGGAAAGAAGAAGCCTACATTGGTAAGAATGGTTACATTATGCAAGTTAAGCGCGTTGCAGGAAGGGGAGTGTATTGTTTAAATTCCATGTTTCCAGTGAAAAAGAGAAGGATGTGGAGGAAGAGGAATTCTTGAAGAAGTACCATGTTTTACAGTAGTTTCAAGATGTGTTTCCTACAAATATTCTGAAGCTTCCATATCATAGGGAAGTGGACTTCTCTATTGATTTGGTACCAGGTGAAACACCACCATCAAAGGCATCTTTTAGGATGAGCACTCTAAAGTTGGTGGAATTGAAGTTGCAGCTCAAGGAAATGCTTGATAAAGGATATATAAGGCCAAGTGTATTGCCATTGGGTGCACCTATATTGTTTGTAAAGAAGAAGGATTGTGCTCTCATATTGTGCATTGATTACAGATAGTTGAACAAGGTGACTATCAAGAACATATAACCATTTCCTCGAATCGATGATTTGTTAGATCAGCTAAAGAGAGCTGTAGTATTCTCAAATATCGATATGAGATCAAGATATCATCACGTGTGCATCAAAGAACAAGAAATTTACAATATTGCATTTCATAAAAGGTATGGACACTATGAGTTTGTGATGTTTCCTTTTGGTCTTACCAATGCTCCAGCCACCTTTATGTGTTTGAAGAACAGTGTGTTGCATCCTACCTGGACAATTTTTTGATAGTGTTATTGATGATATATTAGTATACTCTAATAATGAGGAGGAACATGCCGAGCACTTGGAAGTAGTGTTGATATTGTTGAGAGAGCATCAGTTTTATCCCAATCTTAGCAAGTGTAGTTTATTCCAATCTTAGATTCACTACTTGGGACATATTGTTTCCAAGGAACTACCCAATCTTAGATTCACTAATTAAAAATATATTTTAAACAACATTAAATCCCAATTTAAGGATAAATTTCACAATTGTATTTAGATAAAGAGTTAGGGAGAAAGAAAAAATGCTATATTGAAGAGTTTAATCCTACCCATAATCATTAACAAAAAGGGTACATAGGGGCAAATCATTGTTGGAGAGCGATGCCAAAATAATTGTGGGAGGAAAGAGTATGTATTTTTTGCTCTTCCAAAAAAGTGGAAAGAGAAAAAAACATTTCATTTTAATACAAAACTCACTTATAAATGCTATTTTTTTATAAACTTATTGTTTTTTGTTTTTTAATACGAAATGTAATGTAAATTTAGAAATTATTGTTTTTTTCCTTTTTTCAAAAATGTCCACAGTTGTTTTTTAATATGAAATTTCTATAATGTAAATTTAGAAATTATTGTTTTTTTCCTTTTTTCAAAAATGTCCACGGTTGTTTTTTTTTAATATGAATTTTTTTTAATATAAATTTAGATATTATTGTTTTTTTATTTTTTTCAAAAATGTTTTAATGCAATTTTTTTGTTTTTTATTATTATTTTTTTAATGTAATTTCTTTCTATTTAAAAATTACTGATTTTTAAAATTAGAGACCACCTGTCCTAAGCCCGAATTAAAATTAGAGCAGAAATCTTGGTAAATTAATACACAGTAGATTTATACTAAAGGATTAGATCATTTTCATACAATTTCTACTTCGTGCTTATCTGCATGCATGATAAAAACTAGCAAACTGCCTATAATGACATATATCAGTGGAGTTGCAGTAGAGATCCAAAATAACCGTGGCCTTTTCTTACTCTGTCACCACAACACAATCTCTTTATTAGCATTTTTGTTTCAAAAAGTGCATAAATCTATCAAAGTTGAATAATAATATATATGAAATAGTATTTTTCACACATTTTTATCAATATAAAATATTTCTTTTCATTTTTCATCATAAATGGTACTCTTGAGATTTAAAGCAGGCTTTACTGGCGATATAACGGGTGGTCATAATTAAAATCAGAAAGAATACTCCAAGCACAATGGTTTTCCATCTCCACTGCACACAGACAGTTTTCCAACATCAACAAGCATGATCAGTGGCAACTTTATGAGAAAGAAATTGAAGCAAATAAATTTATTGATCCAGGGAAACCTTGTCAGCTTGTTTTGAAACCGAGAGAACGATAGAAACTATGTCTGTCTTAGCAATAAAATTTTGAATTCCAAAGACGCCTTTGAGCTGCTGAAGGGACACAACAGTGGCCACGCCTGCCATGAATCCCACTATAGTTGCATGAGAAAGTAGGTCTATGATGAACCCTAACCTATTCCATAGAATATCAAATCAGAAAATAGCAATTGAAAAGATTCAGGAGCATAGTTTTATTGAATAATGGGCTTTTCTTTTTTATGTCAATGATAAATTTTGAAAATATTATGGAATATGACAATATCTTCTAAATCTCAAATTTTAAAATATTCAGAAAATCTGCAATGACAAAGGCTTAGCAATTGGTTTTGAAATAAGAGTATATAAATGTATTAGATTATACCTGAAAATGCCCAAGGATGCTTAGAAAACACCAGCAAAGAAGGTGGTAGTCATGGCAAAACATACATAGAGCTTGGGATTATGAATGGGCAAGACCTCATGGCTGAGCATTGAACCAAGAAGAATCGACACGGAAGCGATCGTGCCTATGCAAGATCCTTTGAGCTCCCCAATATTGCATATATTTGTGGAGGAACGAAGCTCAAATCTACCAATAATAAAAAAAATTGAGTAATCAAAAGCTCTATACCATATTAGAATTGACGAATAAATCATCGAACCAAATTGTATTGGAAAATTTCCAAATTGATTTGATACAACCGAACTTAGTAACTATGGTGAAAAAAGAAAAAATGGAAAATTTCCAAATTGATTTGATACAGCCAAACTTAGTAACTATGGTGAAAAAAGGAAAAACGGACGATGGCCTCTGGTGTAATGACAGTTGTTTTCTCGAACGATTGGAGAAAAACAAAAGGGTTGACGGTGTAATGACAGTTGTTTGCTCGAACGAATGGAGAAAAACAAAAGGGTTGACAATGGTCCTGGTGAAGTGTTTCAAAAGAATACACCTTCTGTGTAATAAAAATATATATTAAAACAAAAAGAAATTAAAAAACATGAAAAAAAACAAAAAAAATATATTGAGAAAATAAAAACAAAAAGAAAGACAAAAAAAATAAGTAGATAATAATATATATTAGAACATAAAAATAATTAAAAAACATGGCAAAAAAAAAACAAATATAACAACATGGCAAAAAAAAATACTAATATAAAAATATATATGAAAATGATAAAAAAAAACAAATCAAACATAAAAAGTTATCAAAAAACAAAATTTTAATTTAAAAAATAAAATAAAAAATAAAAAATAAAAAACAAAAAAATAAAAAAAACCTATAAAAAATAAATAAAAATACAAAAACATATTTCAAAACACACATAATTAAAAAAAAAAAAAAAATAGAACAATTTTAAATAATTAAAAAAAAATCTATAAAATTTTAAAAAAAAAAGAGAGAGAGAGAAAAAAAAACCTTAAATTTAAATTAAAAAAACATAAAGAAATTATAATAAAAAAAAACATAAAAAATATTTTTTTTTAAAATCATAGTTTAAAACTAAATTAAAAATAGTAAAAAATAAATAAAAATTAAAAAAATTAAAAAACAATCTAAAAAAAATAAAAAATAAAAATGTATGTCCTCGAGTGGCTACGGGGAGCCGATTCTCATAATCGACCTTGCCCGTGGTGGCTCAGCCGTCAGGCTAGCGGTAGTGGGAGACTGCGCGACCACCAAGTTGGGTGACCATGGGTGTTGCGCGCGCAGCTCCAACGGCTACCCAGCCCAGCGGCCGATTGGCCTTAGGCTGGCAGGCCAATGCCTAGGGCCACTCTACGGCTAGGCTAGGTGACCTAAAATTTATTTATCTTTTTGTAATTGCTTTTTTTAATGTTTTTATTTTTAAATTTCATTTTTAGGTATGTTTTTTCAATTTTTTTTAAATTTTTTTTATTTTGTTTTGTTTTTAATTATTTTTTTACAATTTTTAATTTAATTTTAAGCTATAAAAATTTTTTTATTTTTTTATTTTAATTTTTTTTAATATGTTTTTAATTTTTATTATAATTTTTTATGTTTTTAATTTAAATTTAAGTTTTTTTAAAAGAAATTATGGTTTTTTTTTTTTTTTTAATTATGGTTTTTTTAGTTGTCGAAAATTGTTCTATTTTTTTGTTTTTGTTTTTTTTTTTTTTTTTTTTTTGGGTTAATCTTATATATATTTTTTAATTATGTGTGTTTTGAAATATGTTTGTTTTTTTTCTTTTTATTTTTTTTTTGTAAATTTTGTTTTTTAACATTTTTAATGTTTTTTTTTGTCTTTTTATATACAATTTTATATTGGTTTTTTAACATATTTTTAATGTTATCTTTTTTTGCAAAAAAAAATTGAAATTTCATTATAAAAAAATTGCAAAGAAAAACAAAAAAAACATATGTTTAAAAACCCTTTAAAAACTAATATCCTAGGACAAAAAGCATAAGAGACATAAGACAACTTGAAAAATTGTTAAATAATTAACATTAAAAAAAAATTGTGTATGCCTAGGACATAAGAACATTTAAAGTGTCAAAAAAGTCTTTAAAAAAATAAATGTTGATGCTTTTCAAAATATGCATGAAAATCATCAACATTTAAAAAAATATATTGACACTTAATACAATAGAAAATTTAAAGTGTCAAAAATAAACCCTCTAGAAAAAGAGGTCGATGTTGCATCAACACTTTTTAAAATCAACATGAAAATCACTAGCATTTAAAAAAAAATTATACTTGATACATAATAAAATTTAAAGTGTCAAAAATATGCTCCCAAAATAAAAAGTGTATTCTCGATGAGCTCTTTTCGAAATTGGATTACTTTTTTTGCTACCTAACAAAAGCGCGTACTCGTTTCAGTTTCCGTTTCAAAGTTTACATTGTTATTATATCCTTCATTATTTTTTAGTTGAACAAATGAGTTTTTGGCATATATATATATATATATATATATATATATATTTGTTATTGTAAATACCGCAATGAGTTGTTTTATAGATCTCCAATAAGTGGTATGTTTTTTTTTTATTAGCAGGATGTCATTATAAATATTGCATCAAGCTATGTTATAAACTTCCATAGGCAGTATGTTTTGTTTTAGCAGTATGTTGGTCATAGGTGTCATAGAACACCGAGGACGGTGTTCCCCCAAGGGGGAGGGGTTTGTAATGGCCTTGGGTTAAAGTTTCATGTAATAAAGGAAATTAGAGGCAAAATAATAAGACCAAGGTGATGGGGCATTTATTCCAAGTTGAATGGTGGTAAAACATTAAAGTGGGCATCACTTGTGGTTTATTAATAGCTATGGAAATTGGAAAAGGCGTCACCAAATCAAAGAGGCAATAATTGCCATTTAATTAAAGGAATAAACAAAGATAGGAGAAAAGGAATGTGAAGAGACACAGATATGCATGCAAGGGGAATTAGAGAGAAAATAAAGAAAAATGAAATAAAAAGGAGACATCAGTGATAAAAAGGCATCAGGGAAAGAGTTCACAATGTTTTTTTTGTTTTGGTTAGCTCTCTTACACTCATGCACACTTATAGAATTCTTGGATCACTCTAGCGTTCACTTGGATTTGGAGAAAGGTAAGAAAGAAAGCAGAGGAAAAGCAAAGGACAAGCAAATGAAAAGAAAAGGGAAGAAAAGGAAAGCAAGGGAGCACAAGGAGAAATTTGGATCAGCAACTTTAGCAGGAATATTTTGAAGGCAATAGATTGCATGTGTGATTTCCTTGTTAGGATGTGAATGCGTGATAAATGCATTTTATTATTTGGTTCATTTGTTGTCATTGGAATGGGTTTTTTCTGGGTTGATAGTGGTTTCAGCCTTGTCTTACCATTTCTTGGGTAGCCATGGTGTGATGGTATTTATTCTTGGTTGAGCTTTGGATTACCGAAATGTTTTGGATTCGGTTGTGGTGATCTCAGGAAAATTCCAAGGGTTGGGGGTGGAAATGGTTTTCTCGGGGAAGTCATTGACAGGTGGGTGGAGACAGGAAAATTCGTCTAGGTATGGTGAAGGAATTCTAAGGCATCCAATCTTGTTTTGGTTTTTTTTTTTTTTATCTCGGAACCGATTTAAGTGAGATCGTGGTAGATTGAGGATGGAGGTGTTTTAACCTTTTCAGTCCCTATTTGGATATGTCTTGGTTTATCCCATGAGATCCCACATTCAATATTGGAATATGGAATAGGGATGATTGGATGAAAGAGATATTTGGTTCATCCCAATATATTGTTGAGTGGTACGTGGAAGTCCCTAACTTGGTTGGCTTTTTCATATGTTGATATGAGCTATTTTCCGAATGTGAACAATGAGCACATGTATTGGTTATTATGTTAATTTTATGGTTTCTTTGTCATGGTTTCTATTGTGGTTATATACTGGTTATATGCATGGTTATATGATGCCCTATTACATTAGATATTATTCATGATTCTATAAGTTATTGAATGGTTGATGAATGTTTGGGATAACAAGTGTTGTTGCAACTACTTGAGAGAGAATTGGACCTTCTTGAGGATTCTATGATGAAGTTCAGAAGTTTACGATCAGATATGCATTCATGACCTGTATTTTATATATTTATCATATGTTTGATAAAATGTATATAATGTACTAGGCTTGTTTTGGGAAAGATATTTCCCTAGTATTAATTTTTTAGAATTTTCATCATCTTAACCTTGATTCTAGAATGTTTTTGGCACCTATGGGCAGTGGCCTGAGGGCCATCCCTGAAAATGTGGCACAGATATCACAACCGCTGGCACAGAACAAAATAATTTGGATCATAAGAGCATGGAGATAGACTTATGTGTGTGGTTGGAGCCTCATAATCGCATGCATTCTATGTTATGGGTGTGCTTGCCTGCGATCTTAGGATATGATCATCAGAGGTCGTGGGATGACTTATGGGTGATCTAGTGTTCCTGAAAGGTATCAGTAAGCTTTCAGTTTGTAGACCCCACTTCCTTAACTAGAACTTGGAGGTCGGGTCATGTCATAGTAGCACTCAGCTCATGTTTACCCTAGAGAGCTTGTGAAAGCAAGTAAATGTGGGAGGAGGTCGTTACAGGATAACACAAATATTTACCAATAGAATTTCCATAGCATAATACACACAAATAATTATACAATAATATATACGTACAAACATACAAGAAGATAAGGAATAGACAAGTATTGGTGACACCAACAAGTATCTTATATCATGATCAATATTACACCAGGAAAATTCTACATTACATTCACAATCTCATGTATTTGTACCCTGAAATAACTAGAAGGAAGTTACAAATACTTTAACTACACTAGTCGATCAACTTGAACAAAATTATACTAACTTATATTTCACATTCGACTAATCCTCACAGTTGATTGAATTTATACTTACTTTGCTAGTTGGTCAACTAGTCCCTCCAACATCTTCCCCGCCCTCAATTACTTCTTCATCATGAAGAAAAGGGAGATTTGGACTTACAATTACAATATTATGGAAATGGCACTTGTTACAAATGATTATGCATGATATCATTCAGTTTGGATCCTTCATGGTGACTTTGGTAGTATAAAATGGGTTATTTATTTGTATTCAACCAAGCCTATAGGTGTTACTTGATCAAAAATATTTCCACGTAATCTTTTTTGCTCCAATTATTAGTTGGGAGGAACGATGGATTGATCACAACTTTCACCAAGATACCCCAAATAGTTATGATTTCCTATTCCTATGACTTTATTATCTTAAATCTAATGTAGAGGTGACCACTTGCTAGTATTTGTAGAGTTATCTTCAATTTAACTATACCATACGATATGATGGTTGTATTGATCCTATGTTTGTTGGCTGGGGGGATAATACTCCCAATTTTTGGACAGTGCTAAGTGATTTTGTGCAGCAAATATATTACCAAAACTTTTCACTCCCTTTCTATGGGGTTTCAATGAATTCCTTCCACTCGTCAAAATTTGAAGCTAGTCAGTGCTTGCCACATGGAGTGCTTACCTTCCTAGAGATAATAGAACAAACTAATGGATTGAATAGCATGGTGACTTTTTTTGCAATAATTTTCATAAATACTAAGTGTGTAGCACCTAGAAAACTATTTTTCCTCTTATGCAATTATTTTTTTGTATGTGACCTTTGATATCCCATGGAGGTCATTCTTATAACAAATTTACATGAATGATGATGACTACCTTAACATTATGCATACTAGTGGCTTGCATGGTTAAACATTTTTCCTGTATTTTTTAATCAACTACACATAGGCTTGAAAAAAAACATCATTTGCTTTTTATTCTTCTATTGATGCCTAGTTTTTACTATCTATTTATTGGTTGAAAAAATGGGCTTGTTCATTTATATATGATTATTGATCATTCAAGGGTTCTACACATGGTTGTGTTTCTAGATTTTATTATACTTTTATTATTATTATTATTGATTGTTATGGATTCAATTGATAGACTAAATCTTTTAGGACTTCTAGTTGTGGCATACTCAACAAATCAACTAATGCTTATTCCCAATGTTCCCTTATCACTCTCAATACTCTCATTTGTGTCATCTAATCAAAAGGGTCACCTATTGTAATCTTTATTCACTCATGGGCTTTAGTTTTAGGTATTTGTGACACAAATGCACTTGGGTTGAATAGTGAAGACCATGGTCGTAGTAGAGAAGTAGGTTACATTGGTTTCTATGGCGTTATTTCCTGTGTTAGTGATTCTAAAAAAATATGGTAGATATGTGTTGCAATATGACAGAGCTAAATTTCCAAATATTGTCAATCTTATACTTCTCATTCTACCAACAATTAAATCATTTTGATTTGAACCATGTAGTCCAAATTTTCAAGGATGGAGGCACTTTGAATAGCCTCAAATTCTATATTATAAGTTGCTTACAAATTATGGACATTTTGAATTGTATCAGTCAATGGCTTAGATATAATTGTTGCATCAACATATGCATTTTTTCCTCCTATAAACCACTATCATTTTGTTGTAGCCTCTACAACCCCCTCCAAAATTTTAGCCTATACCAAATTTCAGATCCTTCCTTGGTCTTGTTTATGGTTGTCGCAAACTTTGAAGTTCATTTCATTGTTTTTCTTAAAGTGTTGTGATCCCTTTCGCAATATACGAAACGTGTCACGTTTTGGAATGTTGGTTATCATAGTGAATGTATGAGCTTGTTCCAGTGATTCCAAGAGGTCATATTTTCATAAATGAGATTTTATAACCATGTAAGTACCTGTCGCACGCATTTCCAAAATTATGAGAATCATCACACAAGTGTCATCACGGTCGTCATAAAGTGTATATTTGGTGTCACACTTGGCGTAATTGGTCGTAAAGTTTTCACGGAGGAGAATTATTTGACTGTATGTCTCATATTATATATGTTGTTTGAGCCTTCAAGTATGATAATTTTGTGATCATAGTAAAAGTAAACCAATTTTCACATCAATCTCATCGGTCCCACACTTAGTCATTTTTCGGAAAAAATCCTGACCAAGAAACTCAGCTTCTCCAAGCCTTCCTTGAGCTTCGCATGGTGAAGTTTCAATCCTCTTCCTGTAACCTTGCTACTTGGCACTGCGCAATGTGCAGTATTGGCTTCCCAAGACTGCTCCATTGCGCAGTTTTTATAACCAAGACTTGACCTTGACCTCCAGACTTGCGTAGTTAAGGCCTCTTATTTGGCTTGAACTGCGCACTTCACAACTTCAAGATACAAGCTCATCCCTTGAGCCTTGGAACTGGGCACTGTGTAGTCATTGAGGCCTCCTTGACCTCTTGAAATGTGCAGTTGGATTTCCCATCTCTCATCCCTATTTCTTGTTTGTTGAAGTTTGCAACAAGAAACAGTGAAATTGGCATCCAGAAACAACATGATAGCACCTACACTAGTGTGGGACGACAGTTCATGTGGTGATAGGTCCTAGCGATACATTAGTGTACAATTCAATTTATTTAATAAATTGGAAATGTGTCTAATTTAATTATCCTTTAATTAAATTGGAAAATAAATTTTAATATTGTATCATAATCACTTGTAATAGTTAATAGAGTGTGATAAACTCAGTTAGCTCATGGAATTCGAGTTGAGGGTAGTTGGTGAGGCATTCGGAGTGATTCTATGTGTTTTAGAGTTCAAGTTGCAGTTAAGTGCATGATTTTAATGCATGAGTAATCCGTTAACTCGGTTAGGTGAGTTAGAGTCAGTTGAACTAGTTGTAACTTTTTGTTGCACTAGTGATAGATCAAGTGAATTAAACCAGATTTAATTCGAAATTAGTGATCTTCCATGCAACTGATGATTTACTATTAATAGTTGCATGCATGTCAGTTCCAGTGGAGACCCATTTGAGATAAAGTTTAAAGGGAAGTTAACTATCAGTTGTGATATTAGCAGGTTGCCCAAATGTAGTTAAAACACCACAGGATTCCCACGATACTCTGCGCAGTTGAGGAAATCTGAAATTCCTAAAGAATAGGGATTTCATTCATCAGGAATTGCGTGAGCAAGGCAGACTAAAGACAGGATGAGAATTGGTTGTGTTGGCCCGATTTTGTCTAGATCAGTGTGAGACGTTAGGCATATTACAGGAGACTCTTGTGAGAAGAGTGCATTGTAATTGTTTCATGATTTATTGTGGAATATAAAATAGAAGATAAAGGGGTGCAGCAAGATTTCCCGGGGAAATTATCTATGTTGTGGTTTGATTTGTTTCTTTCTGCACTTGTTGTGATTGGCGATTGTGTTTATTTTCCGAAATTGATTTGTAGAAGGATTCAGTATCTAGCTTTAGCACATTTCTTGATCAGATTGAATCCATTGATATACATATGTTTGTATAATTTTTACATGGTATCAGAGCAAAGGAAATCACTATAGTGGAGGAGAAGCTGAGTTTGTGACTTAATAGAATTTGAATTTGAAAAAGTATTCTTGGTAAGACAGGTAGATCAGGATCAAAATGGCTTTCAATGGCTTGAGATTGGAGTATGAACTCAAGGGAAGTTCCAATTATATTGCGTGGAAAGACATGATGGAGGCAGTACTGGAGGACAACGGGTAGAAAAACTTCAATGATAATGACGTTCCCAAACCTGCTGCAGCAGATGCCGCAAATCTTGATGCTTGGAAAAAGAAGGTTACAAGGGCGAGGAGGATCTTACTGGAGGGAGTACGAGACAACATTTTCTCAAGTCTCCATGGAAAATCGACTCCATACGCAATGTGGAAGGTTTTGATAGATCTGTTTCAGAGCAACAGTGATCATAGAAAATTGGCACTGAAGGATAAGCTCGGGAAAATCAAAATTGAGAAAGGCGACACTATTTTGAAATATTTAACAAAGTTTGTCCAATGTCATGATGAGCTTGGGAGCATCATAATTACTGTCACGGATGATCACTTGGTGAGCCTAGCTCTTCTAGGCCTTCCCAAGAGTTGGCATAGTTATCAGGACTCTGTCAATGGGAGGGAGAAGCTTCCATATTGGGAACGAATTTGGTCGGATTTGGTGCAAGAATAATTCAAGAAGAATACCAAGGATGGATCTTCATCTAAGGAAGATGATGAAGAAAATTTCACCTTGGCTAGTAAGGCGAAGAAGGGGAAGGGAAATAAATCCTATTCCAAATCTCAGACCGGCGAAGAAGGCAAGGAGCACGACATGTCCAGAGTGAAGTTTTTCACTGTCGCGAGCATGGACATTATAGCACTAATTGTCCACAAAATAAGAAGAACAAGAAGGATTTGGGATCAGCAGTTGGTAAGGCTTTGGCCTCGCAATTTCAGCTGGACGTCTTGTTGATCGCATGCATGGTGTCAAGTGTGATGGGATCAGGGGGGTACTTGGATAGTGGTTCATCTTTTCACATGATGGGAGACAAAGAAATTTATAGTAGCTTGGAGGAGAAGGACCTCCAGATGCATATCGAAATGGGTGACGATGGAAGGTATAGCGCTACCGGAATTGGTACATTTATTTTCCATAGACAGTCAAGTAAACCATTTTTATTAAAGGATGTAATGCATGTACCAGGCTTGAAGAAAAAATTAGTTTCAATCGTAATGTTGGAGGATAGAGGCTATGATGTTGTTTTCAGTGAAGGAAAATCTTTCCTTCGACACAAAGCAACAGGACAAGCCAAGAAGATTGGGATTCATGTGAATAATCTCTATAAACTTGAGGTAGATGGTTGCACAACATTGATGGGTAAAGCAGACAAAGTGGTGAGCCGGGATGAGGGTGAGTTATGGCACAGGAGATTGGGCCATCTACACCACGGAGCTTTGAAGGTCATGCAGCAGATTTATATGGAGCTTCCAAAAGGTACTCTTGTGTAAATAGACACATGCAAGGGATGTACCATGGGGAAGTGTGAGTAAGCCATGCAATTGTCCCTTGAGAGGGACCTTGATTTGCATGCAAATGAGGAACTCTTGGTTCCAAATAATGAACCTAAAGATGTGGAGAAACCACGTGCGGAGGATCATGGAGTGGCAGAAACCACTCAAGCAGAGAAATTTCGAGCCATATGAGCAAAGGGAGTGCATGTAGCTATACCTCCAGGTGTAAGGGGGGCGATGTGAAAAATTAATCCCAAGAAGAAATTTGGGCAGGGTCCTAGAGATGGTGCATCTCATGGATCGAACCTGGCTACGATGAGCCCACAGTACAACAGTAGCAGGATCAGTTAGATTGATGCAGTCAAATGTGAGGAGGACAAAAATCATAGTGACATGTGTCGGATACTGGAGTGTAGATCAGAGTTGGTAGTAGTGCAGAGTGCATGGATGCAGATTTCAACAGCGCAGAGATTCCAGTAGACATGTGCAGTAGGTACCAACAGTCAGAAGACTCTGATGAAAAATGCATTATACCAATTCAGTTGTTTAGAGGCTATTCAATTTTAGAAGTGTTGCATGCAACAGTTGCATGTGCGATAAACACTAAAGAAGTTTTGCATGCAAGAGTTGCATGTGGGAGAAACACTAGAGAAGTGTTGCATGAAAGAGTTGCATGTGTGAGAAACAATAGAGAAGTGTTGCATGCAAGAGTTTCATGTCACATGCAAGAGTTGTTTGTCGCATGCAAGAACATTCCTTTCGTGTTGAGAGGGAGTGTTGAAGTTTGCAACAAGAAAAAGTGAATTTGGCATCCAGAAACAACATTGTATCACCTACACTAGTGTGGGACCATAGGTCATGTAATGATGGGTCCTAGCGATACATTAGTGTGAAATTCAATTTATTTAATAAATTGGAAATGTGTCTAATTTAATTATCCCTTAATTAAATTGGACAATAAATTGTAATCTTATCTCATAAACACTTATAATAGTTAACTGAGTGTGATAAACTCAGCTAGCTCATGGAATTCAGGTTGAGGGTATTTGGTGAGGCATGCAGAGTAATTCTATGTGTTTTAGAGTTCAAATTGCAATTAATTGCATGAGTTTAATGCATGAGTAATCAGCTAACTCAGTTAGGTGAGTTAGAGTCAGTTGAACAGTTGTAACTGTTTGTTGCACTAGTGAGAGATCAAGTGAATTAAATCATATTTAATTCACAATCAGTGATCTGTCATGCAACTGATGATTTACTATTAATAAATGCATGCATTCTAGTTCCACTGGAGATGCGGTTGAGACAAAGGTTAAAGGGAAGTTAACTATTAGTTGTGATATTAGCAGGCTTCCCAGATGCAGTTAAAACACCACAGGATTCCCATGATACTATGCGTAGTAGAGGAAGGCTGAAATTCCTAAATAATATGGATTCCATTCATCTGGAATTGCGTGAGCAAGGCAAGATGAAGATAGGCTAAGAATTGGCTAAGTGTTCACCCGATTTTGTCTGGATTAGTGTGAGACGATAGGCAGATTGCAAAAAACTCTTGTGCGAAGAGTGCATTGTAATTGTTTCATGATTCCTTGTGGAATATACAATAGAAGATAGAGGGGTTTTGAGCAGTAAGATTTCCCCAGGAAATTGTCTATGTTGTGGTTTGATTTGTTTCTTTCTGCACTTTTTGTGATTGGAGATTGTGTTTATTTTCCAAAATTTATTTGTAGAAGGATTCAATATCTAGCTTTAGTACATTCCTTGATCGGATTGAATCCATTGATATCATATGTTTGTATAATTTCTAAACTGTCCCCACTCACTCTGGAAATTGTGCAGTCATGTCCCTCAGCCCAGCCTGAATTGCGCATTGCACAGTCTCAAGGCTCAAGGCTAAATCCTTCCTGCTTAAACTACATAGCTACGCGGTCACTGAGCCTCCCTTCCTAGCCCTTCACTTGTCCCAGTCTCAGTTCATGGATCATAATGCATCATCTTAGGCTATCGGTTTTAGGATTGATATCATCTCGTCATGAGTGAATTGCAGGAATAGGTAATATATCAAGTCATGGAAAGATGATAAAGGAGGAGAAGAAGGAGGAAATCATGCTCAAAGAAACTCTTGCAAATGAACTTACAAGATGATTGATCCATAGAAATCAAAATGACACTAGTTTGCGATCACTATCCAAGACTTGAGATCATTAAAGACTCTCTATCACCAAAGCATGTGGAGGAGTAAAGGAGAGCTCTTTCATGAAGACACTTAACTCTTAGCAGTAGCAATGGCTTGAAATTGCCATGTCATCAAGCATTCCATGTCATCAGTGTCATTTCATGTCATTTCATGAGTGGTCATGTTGCCACATCACTATTGTATACAATGTCCATTTTAAATAAATGTATTGTAAAGTGGAAGTCCAAAGGACACAGATGAATGTAAAGGGTCATGTAAGTTGCATTAGAGGAAATTTCAGCCTAAAAGTGCCCATGTAGTTTTCATATATTTTCCATGTCATAAATTTTAAACCAATCAAAATCCTTTAAATTTAAAAAGAGGTACATGTTAATATTTTGGAGAGAAAAGAAGAAAAACTACTTTTTTAATTCTATTTTTGGTTGATCTCCTTATTATAGTTTTACTTAAATTTCAAGTGTAGACACTCGTTGGATGCTGAATTAAATTCCACAACCAACGACTACCCATTATGCATACTTTTGAGAATACCCACATTGATTAAAATCGCAGATACATTAAAAATTTGTGTTTAACACGTTTTTTTTAATGTATCTGTGATTTTTATGAATGTGGGTCTTCTCAAAAGTATACATAATGGGTACTCGTTGGATGTGGAATTTAATTCCACATCTAATGAGTTCCAGCACTTGAAATTTTAGTGAACCTATAAGGAGATAAGCCAAAAAAAAAAAAAAAAAAAGTTTTCTTCTTTTCCCTCCAAAATTCATAACTCTTATTTTATTATTTTAACTATTATTTTATTAATTTTCCATAGGAGGCCACTTTTAGGCTTAAGTTTCCTCTAATGAAAATTCATGGGAAGTCAAACAGTCATGAGGGTAGTCAAATACCCACCATTGACTATATATAAGCCCTCATTGTGTGAGCAAAGGACTTTTCACCTTTGCTCCACTAGCAAAGCAATAGAGAGAATATCTAGTTCTTTTGTGGAGAAAGGAGTGGCTCCAACGCTCCACTATTGAAGTAAGTGGTGTTCATTGTATATATGTGTCTTGGAACTTTACATAATAACAAAATATTTTCAAGGCTATCACATTCTTCATGCATGACTTATGAATTTTTGTAAGACTATTATGCAGATGATTATACTTCATGTTCCTTTCAAATGTACTAATATAGTTTAACTATTTCTGTTATTTTAGTTCTTATCATGTTGAGAATGTTTTGTGATTGTTGTCCCATCCTTGTGTACTATTCGTGGGCTATTAGACATACCTTTCTTAAGTTGTTGTGTGTAATGATTGTCGCATCTGTTGTGGACTATTTTGTTGGGTGTTAGACAGAATCCTTTGGTTCATGTGTGTCTCTTCCTGTGTGGTACTATTACCTCTCACTTATAGGCTCAAATTTATTTATTTCCCCCCTCTGTAGTAGAAGGACCTTGACACACTTTCAGTCAGACACTCACCAGGAACACCCCCCTTTCTTTGAGAAAGTACATTTGTATCACTCTCTCTCTTGCTGAGAGCAAGAGCCAAGGAATATCTTTAAAAATAAGGAAACTAGGCCTTTGTTCTGGATGGGACTCCTAAACCAAAAAGTGTGAGGTATTATTGGGACTCCATATCAAGGATATCTCCTAAATGTTGGAAGATCCAACATTGTCAACATTTCTGGCACTAGAAGAAGGAAAACCAATTTTTTATGGCTGATAAACCCACCAAAACATACATTACATCTTCTGATCAAGGAAGAAACCTACACTCCACCTCCCCTGCTCATGCTCTTGAAGTTGGTGACACTTCTAAAACACAACCCACATGAAATTTTGAAATATCATACGATCAAATCCAGGCTATCCGTCTCATAACTCGTCAATTCACAAAATCGGTTGGATTGATCCTGGGAGTATCCAGTCTTCCATATTAGCTGAATAATAAAAATACCTCCTCTACAAGAGTAGTGGTCGCCACCATGGAAGATGTGGTTCTTTCCACCCTTGAAGAGTTAGTAGTTTTGTGGAGAACACAGAAGAACCTCCATTTTTTAGTGGTGGTGAAGGGATAACCCACTACTCTCAGTCATAACCTTTCACGGGTTAGGCGGTGACGAATAAGAAAATGAGTTATCATATTCTAACAAAGAAGAGGAGGAGGACGAATATGAATACATGAAAGACCAAGATATGGATTGGATGTCTCAGGGCCCACTCACACTTTTGGGTGTGATGCATAAAATTACAAGACACCCATAAAATGTCTTAACGAAGTATGACCCTAATAGAACGGTTAAAGCGGAAGACCATTTGGACAATTTCTACCTACATCTGTAAACACTGGAGGTATGGTATGATGACATTGCATGCATATTTTTTCCATGTACCTTGGATGGTAGAGAATTTGCATGGTACCAAATTATTCCCCCAAATCCCATCCATAATTAGAAGGGCTTTAAGAAAATGTTTCTTGAGAAATTTTCTAACAATAAGACCCATGACATGTTGTTGAAAGATCTAGGTAGCCTAAAAATGGAACCAAAGGAAAAGGTGAAAGATTTCAATTCGAGGTTCAATCATTTATTGAACATGTTTCTAGAAGAAACAAAACCTCATGACTCCATTACAAAGGACTACTACACTTCTACCTTGCCAACAAGCATTGTGCAGTTCGTGAAGCGAAATACGAAACCATCACTTTCAAAAAAATTTGAAGAAGCAATCGCAGTTGAGAAATACTTGTGCGCAATTAGAGTCATCACATACGATGAACCAACAAAGGACTCCAAAAATACAGGTAAAAGGTCTCAGGCCTCAGTAAACAAGGCCAAAGAGAAATAATCGTCTGATCTTGAGAACTTGACCCTCATGGTGAAAAATCTGTCAAATGAGTTGGAAAAACTTAAACAAAGTTCAAGTGAGACCATTATAAGCAATAATCCTCCATGATTCAACCCATTTAAAAGGACTATGAATTCGAGTAGCAACACTAATCAACTAGAAAAATCTGCATAGATTTCAAACATAGCATTAAATCTTGACAAGTTGGGCATGATTGAATATAGTTCATATCATCAAGACTACCATTTTGAGAAAAATTTCCCACAATGGAATCACGCCATGAGCTCTATATATAGGCATTCTGTGACATGGTACTTGCTAATGATCAGACTGAGCCGGAAGAAAAAAAGGAACAAGATGCTACATTGGATGATACTCCAAGTTTTGGGCATGCAGTAAAGTAAATATGTTCAATTGCATACTTGCAGCCCAAAAGAACACATCCAAGAAACAACCTTAGAGTGACCCCTCGGCCCAGAAGAAAACCAATCATTACAAATTGAGAAGCCAAGGGCTAACTATCACAACAGATTTGATGAAGCAAAAACTCAAGGAAGCCTCATTAAGGAAATAAATCCACCATTTAACTCATCACAAAACACTTGGAGCAATTCTGGGAAAGAAATCTCCGCGAAAAATGCTCCCGCAAACAATAAAGATAAGACCATCACTCTAGAAGTGACAATCCAAGCTACTTCCCCAAACACTCTGGTTGTCCTCCCCACTGTGGACTTTAACATATTTGAAGACATGAAGAAGCTTGTGTGAACATATCATTGTTTGAGTTAACAAAGATCACGAGCCAGCGGGACATTCTCTTGCGAGCACTTGGATACTCCTCTACAGGTAATATTCCCCCTTTGAACAAGGGATCAGGTATGTCTTCTGACTCTCTCGAATTAGTACTCCGTGCTTTATCATTGGAAGTAAACATTATCTGCCCTCCCTTTCTCTTCACTTCCGAAATTTTCAATTTCAATGTACACAACTGCTTGGTTTATTCTGGTGCATCGATAAATGTAATGTAAATATCCATAGTAAATAAAATCAATGCAACATGGAGAAAAACTGATGCACAAATAATTCAGATGGGTAGGACCCTTGTCCATGTGGTTAGTGAACTTAGAGATGTGATCATCTGCTTATCATCTGTCACACGAGTTCACCAATGCATAAACATAGTGGTTTTGGACATACTGGAAGCATACAATCTCGTGTTAAGTAAATATTGGTCAAAAAAGCTACAAGGATACCTCACTACAGACTTCTCCCACCTATGGCTTCCGTATAAGGGCAGGAACAACCAGATCTGAGTTGATTCAGAAAAGTACATTAAACACAACGCGACTCCCTTCAACGGACATAATGAACCAATGGACTTCACAAAACTTATGTTCATAAATTGCCTCTTGGAGACACAACTGGGGTGTTATCTTGCACATCCATCCCCAGTCCCACCAAAAACACAGTTGGAGCTCCTTCCTAGTCCAACTGTTGCAAATGACTTATGTACAATTAGTAGTAGAAATAGTATTACTAGTACTAGTGTGGTTCACAACCCTCATACATATTATTTGTGGGCTCTTTATTTTGATGGTTAAAAAACACAGGACATATTGGGAGTTGGTTGTGTTTTAGTGGATATGATGCTGATAAAATACCTAATCTCAAGCCTCTTGGAGTTTGGGTGCACAAAAAACACTATTGAGTATGAGGCACTGATTTTGGGCTTACAAAGAGGCACTGACCTCAATTTTATGTCCTTAAAAGCAGTAGGTGATTCAGAAATAGTCTTGTGGTAGGTACATAATACCATTCATTGTGTTTCACCTCATCTAAAGAGTTATCAAGTGGTATGGCGTTTAATTTCATAGTTCCAAGCTTTAAATATTATTTATGTTCCTAGAATATGAAACACGGTTGTGGATTCGTTAGCCAACGTTGCTGCTAGGTTGTCACCACTGAGGGATGGTTTTTCTATTGAAATTATTTATAAAATATCCATCCTCAATAATGTCACTAATTTATGCATGTTTTATGATGACCAACAGATACTGCATTTCATGGAAAGCACTAAAGTACTCAAATACATGACAATCAATGAGGACGAGCATGAAGAAGCATTATAATATAAGCTAATAACAATAAAGAAAACCTCATCCCCAAGGGTGTGGTATCCTTGGAAAAGCTATATGACCTATAGAATCGCTTCTGAGGACCCGCAAACACCAAAACCCATAGTTCCACATTGTCAAATGAGAAGATTAACTTGGGAATAGAGAAGGATATGAAATATGTTAATATTGGTACTTTTTGTACACCACAAGAGCGGAAATCCTTTATCTATCTATTCAAGCAGTACTGAGACATATTCATGTGGACATATGATGAGCTAAAAACTTATGAAACATGAATATTCCAACGAGTTATACTAATAAAGGAAGGGCCTAGGCCATTTTAGCAGAAACTGAGAAAATTCCATCCCACGCTTAAACCTCTTATCCAAAAAGAATTAAAGTTATTGGATGCTCAAATCATCTACAACATTCAACACTCAAATTAGGTGTCAAATTTGGGCCCAATCAAAATTAAGTTCGGGTATATTCCCTTTTTTGTCAATTTATGAAATCCTAATCACGCCTTGAACAAGGATAACTACCCCATGCCATCCATGGAACAAATTCTACAAACAATATCAGGGTCTGAGATTTTTTATTTTCTTGATGGGTATTGAGGATACAACCAAGTTCTAGTTGTAGAACTTGACAGGATGAAAACTACTTTCTGAATGAAATGGGGAATGTTTACTTTCAAGCTAATTCCATTTTGGTTTATTAGCGATGGTGATACCTTTCAAATATCTATGGACATCCATTCCGTGGATTGATCAGGTAGTTTGTAGTGGTTTACCTAGATGATGTAACCACATTCTCCAAACAGAGGTCAGATCAAATATGCCACTTGAAGAATATTTTTGAGCGATGTCGCAAGTACGAGATATCTCTCAATTCGAAGAAAAGAATCTTTGCAATGTCTGGGGGTAGCCTATTGGGCCATATTATCACAAAAATTGGGATTAAGGTAGACTCAGACAGGTTCAAAGCAACCATGAAGATTCCCTACCCAGTGAAAAAGAAGGTCATGCAGTCCTTCCTGGTGAGATCAACTTCCTTCGAAAATTCATATTCGAATATTCTGAGGTTTTCAAACCAATACAAGAGATGGTAAAGAAGGACAATATTTATAAATGGGGAAAAAGGGAAAAGGACACGTTTTCCCACATCAAATAGGTGATCACAGAATTACCCACACTATATAGCCTAGATTTCAATAAGGATTCTTTTCTCCATACCTTCACTTCTAACATGTCTCTTTCCATTGTACTTACATAGAAATATGATCTAAAGAATGAGCAGAATATTTCCTTCATGAGCCCAAGTCTACAGGGACCTAATCTGAACTACCCCTCCATGGATAAAGAAGCTTATGCAGTATACAAGGTGGTGAATCATTTCTGTCCCTATCTATTGAAGAATAATTGTATTATCTTTCCCGCACCTAGGATTTAGATCGTTGCTCGTTCAACAGGAATTGGGTGAAAGAAGGGAAAATTGGATGACTGGTTTGTAGGAATATGAATTAGAAATCAAACCATTCCACATGATCAAGGGCCATGGTCTCTGTCGACTAGAAGCAGAAGTGATAGATGCAAAACAAGAAGAATACCCCTCATGTTCGGAGCAAGAAATTGAGATATATGATATCGAACGAACCACCCCCACTACAAGAACGAACTCTTGATACGTGGATGTATGTCAATCCTTTGAGCATGGCACCATTCCCTCCCACTTTTTCACACAGAAGAAGATGGCACTAAGGCTAAAATATTTATATATCATTCGGTGCATGGGATGCTTTTCAAAAATCACATCATAGAGTATTGTTTAGGTGTCTAGACTCACACAATTCAAAGAAGGTATTACGCGATCTCCAGGATGGACCAGCCAGAGCGAATTTTGTGGGAAGCACAACAACACATAAATTCATGTGGTTTGGCTTCTATTGGCCCACACTATTCAAATATGCTCACGCTTATGTCCGCAAATGTTAGGTTCGTCAAAGGTGTGTCGCCAGGAATAATAATTCAGTCGCCCTGCTGCATCCTATCACAGTGGAAGAACCATGGGGCTTAGATATTATTGGTGAAATTTTTCCACATTCATCAAAGTAGCATCACTGCATTCTCACCGCTATAGATTAATTTAATTAATGGATAGAATTAGTTCCACTCAAACAAGTGAATGATCAAGAAGTCATCACTTTTCTACAGTAGAACATCATTTCCAGGTTCGACATTCCTACGTCACTTGTTTTTTATAATGCAACATATTTCTCATCACTAAACTTTATGATTTTGCATTATAAAATGGAATAGTATTGAAGCATTCTGATAGCTACTACCCTTAGGGGAATGGTCTTGTTGAATCCACAAATAAGAACTTAATTTGCGTTATTAAGAAGACCGTATTCTTTGAGCAAAGGCACTGGCACTCTACTTTGGTGAACGCTTTATGGGTTGATCGAGTCATGCCTAAGCCTTCCCTGAACACCTCCCCTTACTTCCTAGTATACAAAAAAGTATCCATCCTCCCTCCCAACATTTTCTTGCCTTCTCTCCAACTTTCCAAAGAGTCCCAAGGAAATCCATGTTTGTTAGTGCAGCATAGGATGGACACCCTTCATAATATATAGGAAGAAATATTGAAATCTGAAGAAAAATTCTTGCTCCATCAAAACCATATCAATAGGTAGTTCGACAAGAAGTTTGCAGGGAAGAACTGCTTCAGTGTGGGTGACTTAGTATTGAAATGGGATAAAGCCCGTGAGGAAAAAGGAAAACACACTAATTTTCAATCCCTTTGGATTATACCATTCACTTTTCATGAGAATCTTGGCCAACACACCTATCATCCTCAATCACTTAGCGGAAAGACTAAATTTCTCCTTATCAATGGCCAAGATCTCAAGCATTATTGTCAATGAAAATACGGGATCGTGGCCTACGTTATGTACATAGTTTACTTTTGTTAGCTTGTTTTCATTCTTGTTGTTTGCTTAGTTTCATGTTTTCATCTATATTGTGAATAAATAGTTTTCCTCGTGTTTTTCTACGAGATTGTGTGTGTGGCTTAAGTCTAAGGAGCCTTATGACACCTCAACATTTGGTTTTCCCTTGGTCTGCCTTACTTGTATTGGTTGTGTCTTTTGGTTGATGAAGTTCCAATAGAAAATACGATCCGTCTGTAAGGAGAGTCTTGGGAAAACCATTAACTCATGTCTATCTGGGAAACCTTGTGCCCATATTCGGTTCTTTTATGTTGGTGTTTTCACGCTTATCCAATCAGTAAAAGGGGAGGAGGGAAAAATATAAACGAGCAAAACTAAATCACAGGAACCTATATGCTTCTTTTAAGGAATAACCTCTCCTTCTCTCAATAATTCGTGATCCCTCTTCAACCCAAAATAAATAAGTACCAATGTATGGTCCTCTTTTAGATAATAAATAAAGGTGAAAGAAGAGAAAGGCTTCCTGCGCAGAGAGGTAAATCAAGCAACTTCGTTGGGGTATTTTTCAGCCTTGTTGGAAGTGAATAAATGTTTGTGTTCCTGGAGTGACTCTATTGAGGTACTGTCTAGGCATACTGGCACTGGAGAAACACCAGAGATGAAAACTTATACTATGGAAATCTTAAACTCGCAAGCTTCATCACCTCCCCTTGTTTTAAACTTTTTGATCAAGTTGAATCATTGTTGAGTTAAACCGAAGTTACATGATGGGGACTTGGTCTACTCATGGGGTAAGTGGAGAAACCAAATTGATCTACACAATGAATCAATACTCCCTAAAAAACCAAGGCCTTGCACAAAAGAAGTTAACCAAAATAGAGAAGTTGGAATCCTATCAGTGTGTCGCCCAGTGTTGTAGCCGCTACAACCCCCTACAAATTTTTAGCCCATACCAAATTCTAGAGGATTCCTTGGTCTTGTTTATGGTTGTCACAAACATTGAAGTTCATTTCATTTCTTTTCTTAAAGTGATGTGATCCCTTTCGAAAGATAGGAAAAGTGTCTCCTTTTGGAATGTTCGCTATCATAGTGAATGTGTGAGATTTTTCCAGTGATTCTAAGAGGTCATTTTTTCATAAATGAGTTTTTCTAACCGTGTAAGTATCTGTCGCACTAATTTCAAAAATTCTGAGCACCGTTGCACAAGTGTCGTCATAGTCATTGTAAAGTGTATCTTTGGTGTCACACTTGTCATAAAGTTGTGACACAGAGGATAATTATTTGTTTGTATGTCTCAGATGATCTATGCTATTTGAGTCGTCAAGTATGCTTAGTGTGTGATCATATTTAAAGTCCATCAATTTTCACATCAAACTCAATGATCCCACACTTAGTGATTTTCCGGAAAACTTCCTGACCAAGCAACTCATCTTCTCCATGCCTTCCTTGAGCTGCACACTATGTAGTCTCAGTCCTCTAGTTGTGACCATGCTTCTTGGCACTGTGCAATGCATAGTACTATCTTCCCAAGACTTCTCCATTGCACAATTTTTGTGACCAAGACCCGACCTTGACCTTCGGAATTACATAGTTAAGGCCTCTAGCCTGGCTTGAACTACACACTTCGCAACTTCAAGACAAAATATCGTCCCTTGAGCCTTATAAATTCACTCTTTGCAGTAACTCAGGCCTCCTTGACCTCATGAACTGCATAGTTTTATTTCCCAGCCCTCATCCCTACTTCTTTTCCTCGCTGACTCTAAAAAATCTACAGTCATGTTCCTCATCCCAGCCTAAACAACGCACTGCATAATCTCAAGGCTTAAGGATGCCCCCCGCCTACCTGAACTATGCAGTTGCATAGTTACTGAGCTTCCCTACCCATCGTGTCACTTGTCCCGGGCTCAATTCATGGATCAAAATGCATCATCTTAGGCTAGGGGTTTTCGGATTGATGTTGTCTCATCATGAGTGAATTGCAGGAACAGGTACTATATCAATTCATGGAAAGATGATAAAGGAGGAGAAGAATGAGGAAAGCATGCTCAAAGAAACACTTGCAATTCAAATTACAAGATGATTGATCAAGAGAAAGCGAAAGGACACTATTTTTTTACCACTATCCAAGACTTTAGATCATTGAAGACTTCCTATCACCAAGGCATGTGGAGGAGTAAATGAGATCTCTTTCATGAGGACACTTGACTCTCAGCAACAGCAATGGCTTGAAATTTCCATGTCATCAAGCAGTCCATGTCAGTAGTGTCAAGTCATGTCATGTCATGAGTGGTCATGTTGCCACATCACTATTGTATATCATGTCCATTGTAATCAAATGTATTGTAAAGTGGAAGTTCGAAGGAAAAACATGAATGTAAAGGGTCATGTAAGTTGAAAATTCATTGGAAGTAAGACAATCACGAGGGTAGTCATAGAGTCACCCTTGGTTATATATACTCCCTCATTGTATGAGAAAATTATTACCTTGGCTCCACTAGTAAAGCAATAGAGAGAATATCTAGTTCTTTTGTGGAGCAAGGAGTGGCACTAACGCTCCACTATTGGAGCTAGTGATTTTCATTGTATATATGTGTATCATAAATTTTACTTAATAATAGAAGCCTTTCAAGGCCAGCACATTCTTCATGCATTACATATGAATGTTTGTAAGACTATTCTATGGATGTTTATACTTCATGTTTTCCTTTCACATGTACTAAGATAGTTGAACTATTTTGGTTATTTAAGTGCTTATCTTGTTGAGAATGTGTTGTAATGGCTGTAATTGTTGTCCCATCATTGTGGAATATTCTACAGGATATTAGAGAGGTCTTTCTCATATTACTATGTGTGTAATTATTGTCCCATCCTTGTGGACTATTCTGTAGGATATTAGACAGACCTTTCTTAAGTTGTTGTGTGTAATGAATGTCACATCCAATGTGGAATATTTTGTTGGGTGTTATATGGAATCCTTCGGTTCACGTGTATCTCTTCCTGGGTGGTACTATTACCTCTCTCTTAGAGGCTCACTTTTCTTTATTTCCCCCTCTATAGTAGAAGAACCTTGACACGCTTGTAATCAGACACTCACCAGGAATGCCCCCCTTGCTTTGTGAAAGTACATTTGCATCACTCTGTCTCTTGCTGACAACAAGAACTAAGGAATATCTTTAATAATAAGGCAACCGAACCTTTGTTCTGGATGGGACTCCCACACCAAATGGTGTGAGGTCTAATTGGGACTTCATATCAGGGAGATCCCCTGAATGTTGGCAGATCTAGCAACGTCAACACATTCATAGGATATAATTCCTTTTTTCCTCATTTTATTCATCAATCTTCCTAGTTAATGAATCATAATCACAAGGATTATAAGTGGGATTCCTTTGATTGGGAAAATATTCCATAAGGGCTTTATGTACTCTTAGTTGGTTGCATGTATTAGCAAGGGGCCTTGGTTGGTTGGTAAGGACTATTTTCATGATAGAAGCACATATATTTACTTCTTCTAAGGTTTCCCCAGTCTATGTGAGTTTATCATATCCCTTTTTTAAAATAGTCATTGATTGGTCCAACTTGAGCATTTTGTTTTCCTATTGGAGTTGTTGATTCTTGTTGAACAATTTATGTACTAGATTTTTCATGTAGTCAATAGGGGATGTTGATGATTCTTTGATAATTTTCAAGCTTATCTTGAGTGACCATCTTGAATACTTTCCAAGTATTAATTTTTATTTGTATCATCTAATTTTTTTTTCCTTTTTCTCCTTTATATGCTAACTTTATGGTAAAGTTCCAAGATTTTAGAGTCAAATGCAGTGAATAGGTCAAGTATGACCTAGGTTGCATAACTTATAGTGGGAAGCTTATAATAGTTTTAATTTCTTTTTATTTTTCTTCAATCCCTTATCATTTCCTTTTGATTTCTCTATTAAATCTATTGTGTTTGGTTTTGATGTAGTTTGATGTGACAAGGACCTTATTGAAGTTGCTTAGGACAAAAATGTGAAAATTGGGGTGGATGGTGGTGGTAGGTTTGTGGGGTGAGTCGATTATTTTTCTCTCATAATTTTTCTATGAAAACCCCTATTTTTCTTGATCATTAACTTGGTTAGTTTGTTTCTTTTTTTTCACCTTGGGTTGATCCATCAATTTTTTCTATTGTTTTTTCGTCACATGGAAATTTTGTTGGTTATCCCCCAATCTATTATTTTTTCCCCATTTCCACTGAGCATGTTGTTGTTCTATATGCTTCCTCCTTGTGTTTTTCTCTATTGGAACCTACTTTGTGGCCTATCCATTTTTTCTATTAAATGGTTTCCCCACTAACTACTTATAAGTTTCTTTTCCAATCAACTAATGCTTAGTGGGTTTCATGGTTGAATATTAATACTTCACTATTTTCATTGAGGCGTATTATTCAACCAACATTTTTCTCATTAAAAATGACTCTTATTTCAAATCAACTTCGGCTTGAGGTGGACAAAGTATTTTTATTTTGATTCTACTTTTTCCTAGATTTGTTTATTTTGGTGTAATGACCATTGTCTTAGATTCTTTGGCGTGTTGTTCATATTTCCTTCTTATTCACATCTAGTTATTAACTATAATTTTATTCTTAAGTTCATTCACAGTCAATTCTTGAAATTTGTTCAAATTCCTCTACATACTAAGGTCCAATACTCGACTTTAGCACATATATCCTCTATGCTTGCTTCTTTGTAAATTTACTATGCTTAGTTGTCTTTAAAATCACTTATTGAGCCACTTCTAGTTTATGCTTCAGTCATGGATCCTAAAAATTGGGTTCATTCATGCCTTCTAGAATAGCCAACCAATAAATGTGTATGTCAACCTTAGTTATTTCATCTCATTCTTCTTCTTATCAAGCCAATTTATTTGTAGTTGTATTTTTCTTCAAGGAAGTTGTAAATGCACCCATTATTAAAAATGGGATTTTGTATAGGGAAGCTCCATGTTCCTCTTCAATTTCACCATAATTCCATGGCATGACAATATCAATGCTAAGCTACTTATAAAATGAAGAGATTGGTACAAAAGTGTGAGATTGGCATTCAGATTCCTAGAAAATTTAGGAAATAGTTTATTAATAGGGAAACTCTTTTGTATTCTCATAATCTTTTCCATGCATAAAATAGTCTTTAGTAAAATCAAGTCTTATTTGAATGTGGATCGATAGGGGAAATTTTCTCCTTATAGATTAACATTCTTTAATGTGCTCATCCAATCTTTGAACAAGTGTTGAGGAGACATTCTTCAGTTTTCCCCTTCCAATAACATGCAAGCGGTAAAAATTGAACATTATTGGGCCATAGGTCTAGTGAAAATGGATTTTCCAACAAAGTACACTTGACTCATGGCAATCCAAAATAAGAGAGATGGGTATCACATAGCTTTACTAAAGTCTTAACATTCTCAAGAGTTTTCTCTAATGATATTTGCAAGGTTGGACCAATAAAATAACTTTCCAAGTTTAAGCATCTTCCTAATATTCTCTAACATGTTCAAATTCATGTCTAATTCCCCATTGGTCAATGTGAAACATAGTGTATTGGTGTGTCTAGTGCAATTATTTATGAAAAACACCAGTGCTTGGTAGGGTTGATTGCTAGCCTACAAGAAATTTCACAGGGAAAAAATGGGTTGTTAGATGATTAAGGAAGCACCATAACATGGAGAAAAACTAGTTATACAACATAGCATACTACAAAAAGAGGAGGAAACAAGAAAAAAAAAATACACATATAAAACAAGCTCAATATCGACTAAACGAACTAATAATACTAACGGAGAACGAATCCCCTTTTATTAGCCATCGGTGGTAAAAAAGAGGTAGAACGCTAAACACTCATAGTGAGTCCTTAGAGCTATGGAGATCTAACACTCAAAGCAAGGATGGCTATCCCCTTAAGCTGTCTGCAGGCCTCTCTCTTCTCCTCAAATGAGTGATTGGATATCAGACAACTGATGCACTTCTCCTTTAGGATTGATATGTTGGATGGCCAGCAAATGAATCCCTTCACTCGCTTGCTACTTAGACAACACACTGTCAGCTTGCTTATGGGAAATTTTCCATCATAACAATGTGTTATGAATTTTTCTTCTTATGGTGGCCTTTTATATGAAATTTTCAAATATTCTTCCCTCTCTTGGTACAATTATGGATAGTGACCCAAGAGTGGTGGTTGATTCCATTGTGTGCTCACTTGAGGTCTTAAGGTGGCTCTAGGCGGCTGTCCTTGGGCAGCCTCAAGTGGATAATATTCTTCTTGAAGTGTGCAAAGTGGTCCCAGATGGTGACCTTCTACCATACTCAGGACCACGCGTCTTATTGATGGAAAGCCACGGATACCAGCGCTACTATCGAAGAAATATGCGCGCGGTGCGCACTTTGCATGTGCCTTCTATGCGCAATTTGATAATTTTTCCTCTTGACCTTATAGAAAGTTAAATTTTCCAGATTCTCTAATGTTTTTCAACCCTGTAAATCCTTCTGCTTGACATTTCATGATGTCTTATGCTTGTCCATTTTTCCAGTGATAACAGTTTCTCCCTAATGTGTGAGGTCTAGGAAGAATTGTATAGCCAAAATACATTATATTTTATGTTATGTATAACCCATGTTGAGAGAGAGAGAGAGAGACCTTCGTGCAACCTAAGGTTGGAGACCCCTTACTATGAGTAAGGGACCATGTTCTGCCGAAAACCTGCAAGAGATAGTATAATGCAATAAATACAATATTTCTACGAGGCGGGCATGTCCCATGCTCGTGATTCTTTGGCTAGTTAAAAGCCTATCTGACAGATAAAGGTTCTCTCTGTGTCACTTATGTGGTATTGATTTGTTGGTTTGGTTCATGATGATGATTTTTGACCCCCTCAGGGGAATTTTTTCTTTGATGATAAGTTGAATGTAGTGCGGACATGCAAAATCGTGGTATGGTATAGCTCATAATAAATTCTCATTGTATGCATGGGTGTATGGTTGGGACCTTCCCATGTAAGCATTGCTGAAAGAGATGCTTATAATGGCACAAGTCTTCGATGAATTTTGACAAAGTGAAATGGTTGTGGAGTATGATACCATCTTGACTTGAAAGCTTGTGTTGTAGTTGAATGTTAGGAGGATCGATGACATCAACAGGAAATGATGATTCCCACAGTGCCATCTAAGGATGGCCCTATTTAGGTGAGGAGCCATCCAAGGTACTTCCTCCTTTTTGGAAAATGGTTGTTGAAGTCGACAAGAAGGAAGCCTCAACCGATAGAGAGAAATACTGATGTAAGGGACCAGGGTCTCTGATATGATAGGTTAACATAGGCATGATGGTGAGAAATGGCTGAAAACTAATGATGGGAGTTCAGTGGCCAAGGTTAGAGCTTTAAAAAAGTATTTTGGTGGTAGTCATAACGATTTTTGATGACGAAAGCCCTAGAGTCGGTAGGACGTCCAGGGTGGGTATATGTTGGCTATGAATTTCATGGTGGCTTTGCGTGAAAGGTGTGAAGCTCTGACCAAGGGTGACTAGGGACTGTTTCCATAGGAGAAAAAGGTCGGTGGATGGGTAGGGGATGTTCTCCTAAAAAATATTTTTACACCTGCCAAAAGAATATAAAATGGGTCTGGTTTGTACAAACACGGAGACGGGTGCCCCAAAAACGTGAAAGTGATCGCTCACTGATGATTTGAGGAAGGTGCTTTTGTTTACGGAGGGGGTCCCATTAGTCAATCTCGATGCAGGGATGATGAAGAGGATGGAAAATATCACAGATGGGCTATGGTGATGGAGGGATGGTAGGCCAAAATGTGAGACACGGTGGTGCGTGTTCGATATGCTTGCGAAAACAGCAGTATGGGAAAGGGGTTTTATCTTGATATGGTAAAACTTGACTTGATGCCTGATGGATGAATGATCATCAAGTGCTTCCCGTACTAGGCTGACATGGCCATGGAGTCATATTTTTTTATGCATGGTCTACTTTGAGTGATGTACACCATGGAGGGGGAGGCTCTACCGACCAACGAGGATGTTTATCATGTGCAAGGTGGGGAGATGATAAACATGGTCGGGTTTTTGGAACCTATGGTTTTCGGAAAAATGATGTCACGATATGAAAAGTTTATCTAGGACTCTATCATGCTGAGGGCAGAATGATACCTGCTCTGGAACCTTCAGTGAATGGGGAAACAGGTGGTTTTTCATACCGTATAATACCTACACCAAATACCCCAAGTGAAGGCATCTTTTTCATTCAAATATTTTGACAGATGTGTTGAATGGAAAAAAACGATGAGAGGGCATACCTATCGGAATTGAAAAAAAAATATATATATATATATATAATTCATAGGCATGAATGTGTGAAGCCTCCTTTAGGCGTTATGAGGTTTTGATCACTGTATTGCTTTCGGTTTCGCAATTGGGCTTTCAAAGCTCCCGTTATGGTCCTTCAAAAAACTTGAAAAGGATGATATATAGGCCAATATGGTTCATTTTAGTTCATTTTTGTTTTTTTAGAGTTGTGAGGTAAGAGCTTGTTGCCAAGATTTTCTTGTCATTGCGGTCAGTTTGTGCACCAGGGATTCGCGTTATTAGTGTCAGGTAGGCCCCTGAACATCCATTATTTCAATTTTTTCAATTTTACTCCTGAGGGGTCCGTACAAATTAGGTTTGTATGGAACCCTACCTTTTTTTGGCCTTGACTGCGTGAGCAATCAAGGTATAGGCGCATAGACCTCCGTGGAAATTTGAGGATTTCCATGGATATTTCATGCCTGTTGGAATTTTTTCACGTTTCATTCACCTTTTTCTGAGATACAGACCCACGGTCAGCATGCTTGTTTGAGGAATAGGAGCGTCGAAAAAGCCAGGGAAATTTTTGAAATTTTTTTTATAAATTTTTAATTTTTGATTTCACTGATGTGTGTCTATTTGGTGACAGGATGTTGTGGATAGAGAGAGACTATTCAGACCTGCGTATGGTTGTGGCACAAGATGCCAACGCCCGTCGGCAGCTTGCTTAGTGGGGTCTCCTCAAGTTCCATGACCTCCTTGTCTGTTGTTGGAACAAGCATCACAAATTGATGGTGCTCCAAGGGCATGACATTCTTATCCGTCCAGAGATGGATATATACTTTTTGATCAGTTTTCTGCCTCAAGGTGAGGCACTCCCAAATCCACTCCCACCTGGGAGGGTAGCGCTCAAGCACTGGTCGGAGCATCACTGTGGCGGGGCACCCCTTTCGTACGGGTGAATTCTTATATCATCAGTGGCTGATCTAGCCGAGTTGTGTGTGCTGGCTATGATCATGAGATTGATTGGGTCGCCGTCTTCGCACAGGGTGTTGGGACCACAGATTAGTGTTTTGCGTAGGCTTCAGGCTGGGCATTTCTTTGACTTTGCCTGCCATTGCTATGACGGTATGGTGTCACAGCTAGCGAAGTTCTGACCAGTATCTAAGCTATTGATATATGCTAGAATTATATGCAGCATTATGTTCGAGAGAGTGGTACTGCTATGGCACGTGGTGGTTGTTCCTATGGGGTTTCACCAGGACCCTCGTATGAGGCGATGGGTGCCAATGATGCCTCACTGTGGGGGAGGTGAGGTGGGTCGTTATTTGAACACAAACACAGAGGCTTGGTTAGAGGCTTGGTCAGATGTTCCGTGAGTATCCATACTCTGGGATGGACTACCAGGGAGATCCTGATATGGGTCTTCCCATTGGGTACACTTGGGGACCGACAGGTACGATTTTGTGTGCTTTTTTCTGCATTTGTTGAGTATTTATGATTTATATATGTATTTTGGTGACACTAACACTATCGGTGTTACTCTTGTAGATGTGGGAATGTTTGAACGACCAACTGCTCGATTGGTAGGACACCCACCCAACCGGAGAGTTTCAGGAACAGGACCTCAGCCCTAGGCTTGGGGGCAGGGTGAAGATCTGGGGCAGCTTCAGGGTGGTGATGGTGTTGGACCTTCCAGAGAGGGGAGCAGCCCAACTACTGCCGAGTGTGTTCTAGCGATCGCTCATACTGAGGCGGCTGAGGCACGTATGGCGGAGATGGCAGAGCGGCAAGCTGCCTCCGAGGCCCGAGCCACTGACTTAACAGATGCTTGGGATCAAGTGGATAGGCTAACCCAGGGTATGTTGACACGTGGGTTCATCGACAATTTGGATGATGTCTAGCTTGAGACATTGATGGCCTAGGAGAGGGGCTATCGTTTGACTTTACACCGTGTGGCGGCTTCAATTTTGGCGGCTACCCCAGTATTGGCACCAGGTGCAATTATGGGTCCGGTGGCCCACCTGGACGGGCTTAGCCATAGAGACACTTTGTACTCAAGGAAAGCACCCATTATGAGGATGCTTCCCTTATTTTTTGATGACATGTGTATATGTATTTTTTGAATGACCTGTAGGTCAGATACATGACTTTTTATTTACACTCACACATATTTTTTGGTATATATGCGAGATGTATTTTTTGCGGCTCCTGATGATATGTCTATGGTTTATATGATATAATGGATTTTGTGTATCACATATGGATATCTATATTTTTATAAATTTTTGTTTTATGTATGATGGTTTATACGAGATGCATTCCAGTCTAGGATGTGGTTAGCTATGTGATCTACTATCTGGTTTTGATTTCTTGGTACGTGTAAATGCAATATGATCAAATTGACAGCTTAATTTTTTTGCACGAAAATATTTTATAAACAGTTGTGAATCTCGTACTTCAAATTTTTGGTTTAACTACAAAACCACTAACTGGGAATCAAGGTAGATATGCAAGTGGAAAATGCCTTGATTGAAGGCATCGCTAATGAGCCCGATGACAGTGTGATATTCTTCCTGATTGTTTGTAGCTGATCTGATGCATACTCCGTTGGTGAAGAATGATGATCAGTCAGGGTAGTAGATGACCCAGGTGGCTACTGCTAGATTCTGAGCCCATCGCGATGCTCCATCAGCGAATCCAAAATAATGGTTGAGGGGACGGTCTATTTTTTACACCAGAGCACTTGATTAGAACAAGCCTGTGATCAAAAACAAAGTTTTCTATGTGCGTGTTATCTCTTATGGGTAAAATTTCTTGAGGTAGAAACCATTGACGGGGTTTCTTAGGCATGTTCCATCGGGCTCTGTTAAGATGTGTGCTCCCTTGAGGAGATAGTGTTTTATGACATAGGGACCTTTCCACAAGGTTTTGAACTTCCCTGGCCCTAGGGATTCTTTTGCGACATTATAGAGGAGGACTAACTCCCCTCGGTAAATTATTAAGGGGTGATGTTGCGATCGAACGATGGTTTCACCCACTTTTTACGGGCCTCGTTGTGTTGGAGTGATTGTCGTCGACTTTCGTCAATGAGTTCTAGTTGTACTAAGCATTTCTCTAGAGGTTGGGTGTCATCGAGGAGTTCGATGGTGGTGTGTAAGTTCGGGATCTCACATTCTATAGGGATCCCAGCTTCGACCCCGTACACTAAGTGGAAGGGTGTGAACCCCGTTGATGTTTTCACTGTCGTGCAGTATGCCCACAGGGCAGAGAAAAGCATGTGGTGCCAGTTTTTTTTGTGGTTAGTCACCATCCATTGTAACATTGTTTTGAGTACTTTGTTTACAGATTTTACCTGTTTGTTGGGTTGGGGGTAGTATGGTGAAGCGAATTCATGTGTGAATCCGAGGTGATGAGATAGATCCTGGGAAACCTCGCTTTCGAAGTGTTTTCCGTGGTCAGAGACTAACTCTTTTGGTACACCAAATCGTCGATGACATGGTTGAACATAAACCGTGCAGCGGTTTTTTCCATGTTGTCATATGTGGGCATGGCCTCTCCCCATTTGGTGAAGTAGTCGATGACCACATTAATGTATTTGTGGTTTCTTGATGATGTGGGCTTGCAAGTCATGAAGTCGATCCCCCATTTGTAGAAGGTACCGGCAACTATGACGAGGTGTAGGGGAGCGGGAAGCGCTCTTGCCTTGTGAGCAAAGCATTGACATCATTCGCACCTTTTTACTGTCAGAATGCAGTTGCAAAATAATGTGGGCCAAAAATATCCTGCTCGCAAAAAATTTTGGGCAGTGGTCATTCCGAAGAGGCGGCCACTGTAAGCTCTGTTGTGACAGTCATTAAGGGCTTTCTTAGCTTGGTCATGAGTAATGCATCATCGTAAAATGGTGTCAATGCCCCGTCGATAAAGTACATCTCCCATGAGGAGGTATTGGGGGGGGGGGGTGGGGGGGGCTGGTGGTGGATTTGCATGCGGTCATCACGAGTGATATTTGGTCTGAAATTTTGGGTTCATAGGAATAAGAGAATATCTTTGTACCAAGGTTCGTCAGTCGTCACTAGAAAGAGATGTTCGTCCGGTATTGAATCATTGACTGGTGATCCTTTGGTCTGACTTGGGAGGTCAGCGATGAACTCAGCTAAAATTAAAGCCTTATTGCTTTTGGGGGAGCTAAACTGTAATTATAACTCATGCAGTATAAATATCTAGTGAGCGTACTTATGGTTCATCAAACAATGGGTGAAAAGGTATCTCATGGGGTTGATATCTGCAACGACTATTGTATTCCTTAATATAATGTAGTGGCGAATTTTTTGGACTATGTGTATTAATGCTAGGGAAGTCTTCTCTTCAGGCTCATACCTTAATGCGGGGCTTGATAAGTTTTTACTAACATAATAAATTACGTGTTCTTTCCCATCAGGGCCCTCCTGGATTAACACCCCGACCAAAGTGGTCTCGGACGCCGATAGATACAGGGTGTAATCCTTGATGTAGTTTGGAGGACTGATCAATGGTGTTGATGATAATGTGTCTTTAAACGCCTCAAATTATTGTTGGGCTTCATCATCCCATTTGAATGGGATGTCCTGACAGAGGAGGCACAGGAATCCTTGAGTGCAAGTGGCATAGTCTGGGATGAAGCATCTCATAAAATTGGCCTTTCCCTGCAAGCTTTGGAGTTGCTTGAGGGTTCGTGGTGGTGGTACCTCTTTTATTTATTGAACCTTGAGGGGGTCCACTCTAATACCTTGTTGGGACACAATAAAGCCAAGAAATCATCTTATCGTGACGCAAAAGACACACTTGAGGGGATTCAAACGTAGGTTGTATTGCCAGCATCATTGGAATACCAATCACCGATCCTCGAGATGATCATATCGCTTCTTGGATCAAATAGTGAGGTCATCCAAGTAGGAAAGGATTAGGTGTGCCAAGTCATGAGAGATATAATTCATGGCCCGTCATAAAGTGGCTCCAACATTTTTAAGACCGAATGGCATTACCGGATACGTGAATGTGCCCCATGGGGTGGTGAACACGGTCTTGTACTGATCGGTGTGTTGTATTTGGATTTCATTATATCCAGAGAAACCATTCATGAAGGAGAGGGCCTTGTGTCCCGCGCAAAAATCGATGACCTGGTCGATGAATGGGGCAGGGTAATTGTCCTTTGGACAAGCTTTGTTCAAATCGCGAAAATTGGTGCAGATGTGTATGGTGCCCTGTTTTTTCATGACGGGAAAAGGGTTGGAAACCCATGATGTGTAAGTGATGGGGTATATGAAACTAGATTTGTGAAGCTTATCAATTTCTCGTTTAATTTCTTCTGCCTTGGATGGGTGCAGTTGACGTTGTTTCTAGCGTACTGGCGATACATCAGGCCAAGTGTCAATGTGGTGCTCTACTATAGTGGGACTAATCCCTGGCATTTCCGAGTAGTCCCATGCGAAGATATCTCGATATTATTGCAACAAATGGGTGTAAGAGGTTACCTCATCAAGGGAACATAGTGCCCCTAATGATATTTATTCAACTTTCTCAGGATTTCGAGAGATATTCACCTTGATGGTAGGAGAAAATTTTGACATGTTCCTTTCTTCGAACACATCAGGCACCGAAATGGGATTTTTGAACCAATCGACTTTCCCCAATGGAAGGAAATATTTTGATTCTATTGCGTAAATCTCTTGGTTTCCTTGTTTGTTAGGGTCAAACGTCTTTTCAGGAAGAAAAAATGAGCGATGATGCATTGCATCCATGGATAATCTGGTTTCATCATGGCCTCAAGGATATCCTCATTTGAGTGGAATAAGGATCCTAAGGGCGAATAGGTCTGCGCAAGGCTGTGAGGAGGTGGTTCGGTCCTAACGAAGGTAGTCGACAGACATAAATAAGATTCCATCATCGATGTGGTGGAACTAGACGCGGTCGATAGGGTACATATAGATTTGGTTTGCACTGTCATTGGTACAGCTACTCTTGTAGTTGCAGTTGACTCGACACCTATGAATGATGAGTAGACAGTTCAAGTCATGGTTCCGATACACGATGATATGAATCATATATGATGTATCGTGTCATTGGTGTTTGGTGGGGGAGGAATTCCCATGGTGGCGGCTTGCGTGAGAGAAATTCTAGGTTCCTCACAAGGCATACCAAGAGTACTTGAATTTTTCGGGATTTGGAAATTATGCTTGGTGCAGAGGCGCCTGAATGTTTCCATTAATGGGCATGCCTTTGTTTCATGGTTCTGGCCGGTGCAAATGGTGCATGGTACCACGATGCCTACTGAGTAGATGGTGTGAGAACCAACACTACTCTTTGTCCCTGAAGTGGACGCTCGGAAAGGATTAGGTGTAGGGGAAAGATTTCGCTACTGCCATTTCTTAGTTTTTGGTTTTGGGATATCTAACTCTCTTGGGGAGTGTAGACTTAACATTGTTCTTGCGACTCACAGCCTTGGGAGGTTCTCACAATTCATTGTATGGTGGAAATGTGAGCAGATCCTACAATAGCAGTGTGTGATCTTCTCTTGGTTAGAGAGATGCTTCTCAGGTATTAGGGAGACCATGGGAAATTTGTTCGTGAGGTGCTTTGGTTCCTTACATTGATTGACCTGGTGGTCGATTTTGTCGCATAGGCCGCATGCTGCCCTAGGCTGGACATGGGTCATGTTAGTTCAATGCATCTTTCTGATTCTCCCAATGTTTTGGTATGGATATGGGGTAGGCTGCATGGGGGAAATCTGCCTTACATTAGATTCTCTAAACTTAGGACTGAAAATATCCTGGTGGTGCATTTCCAATGAACGTATGATTTCAATTAGTGGGAACACTAGAGGGATATAAGTACAGTGTTAAGCATGATGGTTTCCCTGACATACTAGACAAGAATGTCTTTCTTGGGTATTCCCTTCCCTCAGAATTGGTGAGGTGATTGGGTACCATTTGTGTAGCGATTCTAGGTCTGGTTATTTGGTGACCAAATGGTTGCATGTGTTGCATAACTCACAGGTTGATATTTTCCATGGAGGGCGGTTAGGGATGTTTATGGGCTCCCAAATCAGCTTCTTTTCTTCTGACAGAAAGAGAATGGACCTGCTTGTCACATCCTCTTGGGTTGTCGATATTTCCATGGATTTTGTATCTGAGTTGTCTTCTAGGGAGAGGCAAGTTATGGCTGTGCGTAAACTGGTTAATGCTAAATGAAATCGAGGGAAGTAATGGAAATGGAATAATGGGTGATCATCACGACATATCTGACATGAATGTTGGATTGCTAGAAGGTCAGCATGGTATACTACATTAACCAGATACCATATCTAGAACAGTTCTAGGGCGGCACAGTCAGCGATGAAATGATCGCATTCGTCGCACAGCGCACAACATTGGATAGGAGGAGGAGGGACAAACGGGAATCTTTCTGTTGATTGTCGTGCCTCTTGAAGGTATAATATAACCCGAGGTTCTTCCCCATTTGACTTCATGGATTGATCCTCTTGATATGATTGTTCTAGGACATATAAGGCATCCCTATATCACGGTATTTCCAGACAATGATGATCGTAATGCCCATAATTGTTACAGATAGTGGATGCATGGTTGGTGCGCAATGTTTTTCCTTCGTTTTTTGTGACTAGTTCCTTTTTACGGGAACTTTTCATCACGATGCTTTGATCAGAGCTGAGGAGAAATTTTAATTCGTCCAAATCTGGGCATATATTGGTAGGGTGGCCTAAAATATCACACAATGCACAAGGTTGTAATTCCCTTGGCATGTTGGGGTTTTCTATCTTTTTCCCTTTTTTAAGGGTTTTCCTGGTCGCTTTTACCGACTTTGCGACCGGAGTCTCTTTAACCAGTATGGCTATGGGGTTTTCCTTAACAGGTGGGGCCTCCTTAGGAGTGATAGAGGTTAATCCTGTAGTAGTGATACTTGTGCCTCCCGTCGTGGCAGGTGGGACCAGGTACCAAACTGGTATTGCAAAAGATATGTTTGGAAAAACTACCATTCCCAAAACTTGTTGTGTTACAAAACCAGGTGGAGGGTATAGAAAAGGAGTTTGGGAGATGGTGTAGGATAGAGAAGTTGTCATGCTAGTGGCCTTGGTTTCGTTACTAGTCTCTGTCTCCTAGCTGGTCTCGATACTTGATGATGACATCATGCACATCGGGTCCCCTGTGATATCAATGAATTATTCTGGTATAACAGGGGGATCACCTAGGAATGATCCGAGGATAGATGACGTTTTGAATTGGCTAGGGCCATATTCTTGGTACCGTGTGAGAAATTCTGCAGATGTGTCTACGTAGGGTAGAACAACATCGACGTTCGTCATGGGTCGCTTGTCATGATTTTTTAACTGGTCGATGGTGATGACGCAATCCTCGTGGGGGAACATCGTGATCCGGAAGACGAAGGATGCGATGGTGGACATGGCGAACATATAACTTCATCCAAGGAGTATATTGTAGTCCCACTGAGCATCCAAGACCTCAATGTCTATAAAAACTATCTTTCTGGCCAAGCAGACCGGGACATTTTTATAAAGACCGATGGGAGCATAAGGGTGCCTGTTGTATGCTCTAAGTGTGATGTATGATGGCTTTAGTTCGTGGGATCCCAACTTCTACCAAACAATTTTTGACATGATGCATTTATATGCACCCTCGTCAATGATACATCGGTGGATAGTGATGTTATGGACTTACACCGGTATCTAGAAGGAGACCAATGAAGGAAACCTAGGGGTGGATTTATCTAAGTCAAAATCCATTAGGCGTGAATCGGCAAGGTCGATTGTGCCTAACGCGGAAATTAAGGCTTTCCTTTTCTTTGGGAAATATTGTAGGACTTCTAAAGTTAACATGGCAGCGGGAGATTGTGCTAATTCATCCATGATGCTATAATTATGGGCTGCTTTGGAGTGGTATCATGCCCGCCTTTTTGTACCCTTAGTCATTTTTGGCAAAGGTTCAATATGTATTTTTGATATATTCAATGGTGCTATAGGTGCACTCGTGCTATCCCCTGACGCACTGGTGTCTGGGGGGTATCATAACTTCTATTTCGTGTCTGAAATAAAATCTCCTCACCATTCATATAGATTTCATGGTTGTTGTTTCGGGAATCGTCTGGTGGTGGTTGTTGTTGATGGGTAATAACCGCCCCTTGGTGGGAGAAGGGCTCCTGCATTACAGTTGTTTGCTGTGTAGTTCCCCCTTGTCCTCGGTTACCTTGGAGCTTCTTTAGCTCAGGGAGTTCGAGACAGTGATGAGTGTAATGGCCTTACTCACCACAAATTGTGCAAGAGTTATTGGTTTGAATATTAGCCCTCTTGTTCCGCCCTTGGGAGTTATTTAGCTCATGTTTTTTATTTCGGTTGGGGTTTCCCCCAGCCTGAGATCGTGAAGGGCGTTGTTGGTTATTTCCCCCCTGTCCAGTATCTCCCTTTTGTTTATTCTTTGGTTTTTTCCTTACCATATTAGGAGGATGACTATGATTCTCCAGGCCATATGGTTGGCACGGTTGGGCCTAGGAAGGTTGCATGAAGATCACAGGTGCGTTATTTTTCATCGATGGGTTTTTTGTTGGGGAGGGGGAATATTGGGGTCCCTATCCCTAGTTTGTATATGGTTTTTGGGGAGAAGCTCTTCCGTCAGCGTTCCTAGCTGCGTATTGGGTCCCCTGTGCAGGAGGATATGAACCTCCTTGCTGATGATGGTATGACGACGCCCAATTGGTCATGTTATGCAGAGGTGCATGATGACTCTGATGATAACATGGTTTTGGGATGTTTTGGTTAGGATCATACGCGTAAACGGGGTATGTGACACTGTTTCTTAGGTGAATTTGGGTCAGTGACCCTATTAATCCATCTGTAGTGTTTGACGCACCTGGAAATTATTTATAAGTTTGTAGGTGCGAGGCATTAAGAAGGATGTTATAGATGTATCCTGATTGAGTGTATATCAGCTCGAGTAGCTGGGCTTTTCTAATGGAATCCTCTTCAGAATTAGGTCCATAAGTTGCCACGTCCTTTGAAATCTCTACCGTGAAAATTTTGAGGAATAGGTCTAGTAAAACTCGATCGTCGAGTTTGCCTTTACAAAAAAAATTGACATCGCCGCCATTCATAGAGATGGTCTGACATATGGATGGTTGGCGTTTGTCTAAAATGCATCGGTAACTCCATTCATGAATCGTGATGGATTGTAACCAAAAATACGTGAGGAACGCAGTAGCAAGGGCGCTAAAGGCTCCATGTGAAGTAGAAGGCTACTCCACATACCATTTCGCAGTTGGTCTAGTTAAGGTGCGTTGAAATAGTCTTAATCGAATAGTATCATCAATAATATTGTTCGAAGAACACCATAGGTGGAAATTCATTACATGGTTTCCAGGGTATTCCACTTGCTTCCCTTCGAACTTTGGAATGTCTGAAGGGAGCTTCGTGGGCATGGGGGTGCAAATGGGATTGTGTGCAATGGGGTAATTTGTTAACTTTGATAGATCAGGTAAGTTTAAAGATGCTAGGAAAGGTAACTAAGTGTTGAGCGCCATTGTAGATTGTGAAAACACAGGGTTCTAGTTTTGTATGGGGTTTGTCTATGACGTACCTAGCTGAGTATTATGTTGGCTCCCTAAATGGGTAGCATTCCTCTGCCCTCTAGGGTTGTGGGAGGAGTAGTGTGTGGTGACCCCGAGGGGGTTTCCATAGGTGTGGTGTTGGGTGACCCTTGGGGGTTCCCAACTAAATATGACCCAATAAAGGATGAACCCATAAGGGTGGTTGTGTGTCGTCTTTGACACCTAAATGGAGAAAGACCTGGCACTCCTCCCTTTAATGGGGGGAGGTCCAAAAAACTTCTATATCAACGAGGTCTCATTGGATCTGTTATGGTGTCAACTAGGTTTGACTTTGGAAAAAAAATTAGTTTTCTGAGAGGAGAGAGATTATATATTAAAGCAAAAAGTGACCGCATACATAAAAAAGTGAAAATAAAAGGTTAATTTCCCTTTATATTAATCCTATGTGATCATTCAATCAAAAATGTGGTTTGATTGTTTCGCGTATGATACTCAAAAATCCTAGAATACCTAATTTTCCTCACACTTTCAATTGTAACTTGGCCTTGCGAAGATATCTTTTGGTGGGTACTGGGGCCAACGTCCCGAAAGAAATAGCAACGCTTTCCAGTAGTCAAAGAATCAACCAAGCTAATGGAAAGAGGATCTAGTGTTGTCTGCACAGTCACCTATAAGGAAGGATGCCCTAGATTTGGCCACTAAGTACCATCATCCCATGTGAGAATTTGAGTCTTGAGATTCTTGGTATTCAGCTACCAGTACCGAGCATTAGATGGTTCAGGTAGCCCCAAATAGTATCGCGCGCACTGGGCCTAAGCTTAACCCCCTCTGAATCGGGTTTTTGTGGCGCTCGGGAATTATTTTCCATGGGCAGATAGATGGGTTTAAAGCTCCCTACAAAGTCAACTTCTATGTTTCAAGAATTTAAACTGACCATAACAACTTATTGGATTCCTATCCCTAATGGTCCAAACCTGAACTATTAATTTTCTTGTGGCCCCTGTGGGGAGATTTAATGAGCTCAATTAATGGTTAGTTTTAAGCAGTCTTACTTTTCTTATGGTGTGGAAATGTGTGCGACAAAAGTGTAAAATCACAATGTTTATAGGATGCAGATATGAGATGATCCATTAGACTCCCTCCTAATTAAACTATGTTTTGTTTGTTCCTTTCAAAAAGTAAATGATGTGTGGATAATGGGTCGCTTACAAATTTTCCTATTTAGACTAAATGTTGCACTATAGGGAGATGGAAAACTATCAAAAGAGGGAATTCATATGCATGCCCAGGGTCACCAAGAGGTGCAAGGGAATCAGAGATTGCTTGCCTTCTAAGATAATTTGATCCTAGTCCAAAATCCTAATGCAAAATTTAAACTAAATTTAATGCAAAAATTGGAAAAAATGGAAACTAGCTAAGCATGTGTGGATATGGGCCACTTACTCCTTGCTAATTACCTACGTATTTTTGTGTCTATTATTACTAATAATTTTATTCGGATGGCATGGGTGGATTTTAACCACTTACTTGCCTCCTAATTAAACTATGTGAATTTGTAATAATAAACTAAAAAGTAAAACTAGGTAATAACTAAACTAAATTTAGCTAAAAACATGTTCTAACAGTCAAGGGACACCATCACACAATGCTGGCAGATTTATTCTGGGCTTCCAGTCACTTTACACTTGCAAAAAATGGAAAAAATAAGTGAAAAAATTGTTCACTAGTTTCCGTGCGGGTTTCTTCTACACAGGTGCGCGAATCTGCGCAGCTATCTGAGTTGAACATGTGCAGACCGACGTGTATGTCTGTGTTGAACGCATGCAGTTTCTTGTGCACGAAAATCCTGATTCTTCTAAACTGAATCTCTTCACAGAGGGTGAATGAGAGAAGTTGAGGAAGAGGAGAGTTGGTGTAGCAATCCTGAGTAGAAAAGAGGTTCTATAAAACCACAACCACTTAGCTTAAGAGGGAAAATAAGTGGAGTTGCCAATCCTGTATTGGTGTGTTTAATATGAGGGTGTACGAAAAATACTATTTTTTGGTAGGAGTGATTGCTAGCCTACAAGTAATGTCACAGAGAAAAAAACATTAGGGGAATTTTGAGGTCTAAAATGGGCCTCCTAAGGAGATAATAAAATAATAGCTAAACCAATAAAATAATATTTATGAATTTTCAATTCACTTTTTGCACCACAATCAATGTAACCATAGTTAAATTCAATTCAAAATTTGTACCAAAATAAAATTAATAAAAAAGTTGTTTTGATGTGACATAAATAAGAATGAGTTTTTCAAGAAAAATTCATTATCATTGAACACCTAATGCATTTGTCCTTTGTACTTAAATAACTTAAAATAAAATATAAATATAAATTTATAAATTCTTAATTATATTATATTCTATTAATTAAAATTTATATTATTTAAATTGTATAATAACATGTAATTAATATACTATATAAAAATAATATAATATAATATAATAAATGTATAGGGATATGCATTGTTTCTTTCAAGAAATATGAAATGACAATAATATATTTTTATTCAAAAAGTGTGAAATAACATTTATTATAAGTACTTTACTTTTACTTTAAAAGTACTTAGAACACTACCATGGTTAACCATGAGTTTTTATCCACCATTGAGAATGTGACAAGTAAATACCTTTAACTCAAGCAATGCCACCTCAACCATTAGGGATGATGTCATCTCCTAAAATTTGATTGGTTCTCATAAAGTGAGTTTTGATTGTACATTTTCCTTAAGAGGCCCATTTTAGACCTCAAAATTCCCCTAATGTGAGTTTTTTTATGATTAAGGAAGCACCATAACATGTATAAAAACTAGTTATACGACATAGCATACTACAAAAAGAGGAGGAAACAAGAAACAACAAATACACATATAACACAAGCTCAATATCGAGTAAACGAACTAATAATACTAACATAGAACGAATCCCCTTTTATTAGATGCTAGTGGTAAAAAAGAGGTAGAACACTAAACACTCGCAGTGAGTCCTTAAGGCTATGGAGATCTAATACTCAAAGCAAGGAGGGCTCTCCCCTTAAGTTGTCTGCGGGCCTCTCTCTTCTCCTTGAATGAGTGATCGGATATCGGACAACTAATTCACTTCCTTTGGGATTGAGATGTTGGATGGCCAAAAAATGAATCCCTTCACTCTCTTACTGCTTGGATAACACACTGTCGGATAGTTTATGGGCAATTTGGCTAGCATAATAATGTGTTTTGAATTGTTCTTCTCATGGTGGCCTTTTATAGGCAAAATTCAAATCTTCTTCCCTCTCTTGGGAAAATTGTGGATAGTGACCCAAGAGTGGTGGTTGATTCCATTGTGTGCTCACTTGAGGTCTTAAAGTGGCTCTAGGCAGCTGTCCTTGGGCAGCCTCAAGTGGATAATATTCTTCCTGAAGTGTGCAAAGTGGTCTCGGATAGTGACCTTCTGCCATACTCAGGACCGCTTGGCTTATTGAGGGAAAGTTGTGGAGACCAGTGCTACTATTGAAGAAAAATGTGCGCGGAGCACACTTTTCCTGTGTCTTCTGTGCGCAATTTGATAATTTTTCCTCTTGACCTTAGAGAAAGTTAAATTTTCCAGATTCTCTAATGTTTTTCAACCCTGTAAATCCTTATGCTTGACATTTCTTGATGTCTTATGCTTGTCCGATTTTCTAGTGATAGCACATAGGTTCACAATGACCACTTTATATGCTACTCTGAAACTTGGCCGATGATGAAACCCTTGGATTTTTTTTCTAAAGTATGCCCTGTGAATTTCCTGATTCATGTTGTTGGGCGAGTGATCTTTGAGATAGGGTCTCCTTATTCAAAAAAAAATTAATTTAGTAAATGAGACTACCTTATATTGATATGGTCTTGTTTAACTAATGGTGGCCCTAGTAATACCAATTGATGGTAAATTTCACTACTTATTATTTCGAGTAATCGGACCATGAAAAATACAATGCATTCAAATATGTGCAAATTTGAGCTTTGTCGAGAAATAGGGTTTCCTTTCTCCACAATTCAATGATCTGCCCCACCTGGTAAATTTTACCCAATGATTTTCCTATTTAATTTCCTCCATTTGGGCTCATCGAATTTTATTGATAGAAATGCCAAGTTATGAAGGTTAGGTTTATTGAACCTCTTCTTTATACAGGGTCCAACTACTATTTCACTTGTCGATATTTGTCCTCTCATTCTAGGTGCCACCTCTCTATTGTTTTCTAGTTTAAATTGGTAAGTATTGAAGCTAACAATATTTCATGTTTCAAAGCATAGTTCAAGTAAACTTGTTTAAAAATAAAATGGTGTGTTATAATGTCATTGATGAATTATATTTATAATTGATTTTTGGTGGGAATAAACCCAATTATGTGTGAAATTACATTTCAATGGATTTTCACATTAATTGCTTGCAATAAGTGTGTTTTATGTGAGTTTTCTTCCCATCCAAAGGTATTTTCACACATACTTCTATATGTTTTGACAATTCATTCAATTTATTGATCAATTTAGTTAGCTTATCCTTTGTGGTCAATTTCCTAATTGTCTTTGATTCTTTTACTATAGCCAATTTTGTGTATATGACCAATTTATTTCTTATGGTTAATTCTGAAATCTTGGTTGATTTTTGTTTTCATGGTCAATTTTAATTTGATCAACTTTGTTTCTTTCATGCTCACTTTATTTGGCTTCTTCTCCCTCACTTAATTAATCATTCTCTCACTCCATCCATGTTTTTATCATCACTTGATTTTTCACTTTCTTGCTTGTCCAAGAATTTCCTAAGTTCTTCACGATGCATCCTCAAGTTTTTCCTCTAATATCCTTATTCCTTGGGAGTATTTCTTTGTTCTATGTAATTTTTCCTACTAATTCTCTCTAGTGGAGCCATTTTTCTATAAGATTCCTATCCATCAATTTCCTTTGTCATATTTTGACTCAGTTTTGATTTGTAAGATTTATATATTATTATTAGTTCCAATTAGTTATAAAGGAAAATTATATGGTATAAGTTTCACAAATGGGATAATTTTCCATGTTTTTTTCCCAAAAAAACGATTCACCAATTTCCATTTTTTATAATAAAAAATTGACCCAAATTTTATATGATAAAACTATACACCAAAAACATTATAGAAACTATATAAAACCAAAAATAATTGTATATATTTACTAAAATATCACCAAACACTTTAAAATTTGCATATTATGGACTAGTAAGATTCAATTGCATCCTTGAAATTTTCCCTCTTCATTATAGCCTCACAACAAATTTCCTTCATAAGGAAATATTTTACCTAATTTGGCCATAACCAAGTGTTTTATCAGAGTTTTCTTTTTTTATTATTTGAAATAGACAAACTACCATAGAGTGGTTTTCAACCTAACACCTATCAATTGGAACTTCCAATAATTTTCACTAATGGACTTCTTTTTCTTCTTTCTTTTTTTTTCAAGGGTGGTATTTTTGAGGTAGGAACCACTAACAACTTTATTGAAAATATTCCCTAGTAATTCTTTAGTGAATATCTTCAATCCCAATTGATCCTAACCATGTGATCACCAATTTACTTGGTTTCCCATTGATATTACTGTCATATAGTAGTACCAAGTCACCCATATGTATATTTTTCCTATAGATATTTTATCATGCTAGGATTTTTGCCGATGCTTCTAAACTCCTTGATGATGGAGTGTAATAATGCTTCCTCCAATTTTTTTATGTTGGTGAGACCTTTTGGTGAAGTCAAAATGAAGCATGGAATATACCATTCTAGGCTTATAAAAAAATGAAAGGGAATTATTTCTTTTTTCCATATATTAATTTAAATGGGGTGTGTCTAGGTAATAATTTGTAAGCGATTCAATATGCCCATAAGATAGTTGGTACCTTGTCACCCTAGTCATCTCTATCAATGCCACATGTTTTCGTTAACCCTTTATGGAGTGTCTTATTAAATGAATCAACTACTACAATCTCTTATGGATGATATAGTGATGTATTACAATGATCGAAACTTTTCTAGTAAACATTTATGGTGGCATTCATAAAGTGTGTTTTATGGTCACATACGATTGTCAAAGGGCATTCAAATCTTGTCATTTTGCTATCATATATAAATTGTGTTTCTATTTCTTTAGTGCATGTTTTTGTTGGTTCTACCCCAACCCATTTGGTTAGATACTCAAATATGATTATAAAACGCTTCCCCATATATGCTTTTCATTTGGGAATCAATTGACTAAGTCATTTTCCCATATTTCACATGATAAACTAGAGGTAACATAATTTATGGGAAATTCATCTTTCCACAATGGTTAGCCCATTCTTTAACAATTGTCACACTTATTGATTTCTTCCTAACAATCCTTGTGTATTTTAGGCCACCATAAGCTTGCTTGTACAATATTCCTTATGGTTGTGTTGGCTTGAAAATGTTTTCTTCTAGGTCTGACATGTACTTCTTCAATTATATCATCCCCATCATGCTCTATAGTGCATCATCTAAACACATTATATGGTCCCAAATTATACAAGGACATGTTCATCAAAGTAAATGGGGAGGCATTCATTTCTAACACCATTTTCCTTCTTGGATCTTGATTGTCTAGAGCTTTTCCATCTTGCTAAATTTTGACTATATCAACCAACTCTTTTGCATTTTCTTGCACTCAAAACAAGTTAACATCAAGTAGCTCATCGTCTATACATATGGTTTCTTCGTGTCAAATAAAAAAAGGTAATGAAGCTCAACAATGTTTTTTCTCTATTTTAACTACAACTTCAAACTCAAACTCCTAAAATAGCAATAACCATCTATAAATTTGACCTTGATGTATTGGTTTATTGACTAAGTATTTCATGGCTTGGTGATATGTATAAAATGTGAACTTTAACCAATAAGTAGTGCAAAACAATTGATAGGGTGAAAATAATTAGAAATCCCTTTGTTTCCATAGTTAAGTGATTGCATTCTACTTTGTTGATATTTCAATAGGCAGAGGAATTGAGATAGTTGATGTTTCCATCTCCAGGTTGAGTGAGAATTGCTTCAACTACTACATTTGATGCATTGATTTGTATCTAAAAATTCTTAGACTAGTCAAGAAATATGTGAATGGGGGCTTCCACCATTTTTATTAGCAAGAAATCAAAACACACATTACATTCAACACTCCATATAAATTCAACTTCATTTTGTAATAGCTAGTCAATAAAAAGTTATATCTAAATAATTTGTTATGAAATACTCATAATATATTGTATATATGAAAAATATTTTGATTTTTTTTTGTTTATATGGGGTTTATGATCAGGAATTATGTTTATTTTCACCATATCAACTTTTATGCCATCTTTATAGACAACATGTCATAGCAGCAAACCTATAGGTGTGGAAAAAGTTCACTTCTTTATATTGAGAAAGAGACATTTGTTGACACCTCTTAAACATCATATAGAGTTGGGTGTATGTGGTTCTTGAGTATGTTGTAGATAATACAATCATTAAAGTATACAACTATAATCTTGTTTGTATGTGTGATGTGTGTGTATAGAAAGATATTCTTGAAATGCATTTACCTCAATTTGGGAAAATGCCACAAGATCATTATGCATACCAAAGTTAATAACTCTATAGAAAAAAGATATAAATTTTGATACAAATATTTTTTATTTTTTTTGTATACATAGGAGATAGGCACCTAGTACTAGTCCTACGTACTGTCAGATTTTACTTTTTTTTTTGCATTTTTTTTAAATACCCACTTTTATGTTAAATATTTAACTTTTGTTTTTTTGGTTGAGATCCATTATTAATCTATAAAAATTCCATGAAAGAAAAAAAGACCAAATATTAATCTATAAGAATACCGAGAAAGAAAAAAAGAGACCAGATATTAAACTACATTGGAAAAAACACCCCAATCCATAATACCAACGGCATAACCACACCCTAAGAATAAAACACCGTTTAAGTTTACCTTCACAAGATGCAGGCAGCTCTACGGGTAGCTCTCGAAAAGTGACAACTAGCAGAACGTGTTAAGTGAAAACCTGAAAGACAAACAAATAATGATCCTTGTTACCATTTTCATAACAATCGAATCAGATTTGGGAGGGATGTGCTCCCTCTTTTTCATAAAATGGATACATTATATGAATGTATGGGGTTTTCTGCAATACTATGTGCATATTATAACAATTAAGGCTGGTCGGGTAAGTTTTGAAGGTGGCTTTTGGACATAATTTTTTTATACTCATCATACAAACTAGTCTCGAGTTCAATTTCCAAAGCATAGATATTGAATCTTACTCTCTGCATCCAATAGTCACATTCTCATATTGTGATCCTGAGCCCCACCACAATTAAAATCTTTGAAGCCGCCTCAGGAACCCTATATATGTCCAATTCAGTAAAATTTATCTAGGTTTCGGGGTCTTTGCATATTTATTTCTTAATTCACTTTACATCGTCGATACAGAACCACAAGGGGTTTTGGCATATATTCGTTATTACAACTGGTTCATGGTAATTACCATGTAGATTTGCGGATCTGGGTATAGGGATATATTTCCAATTTTCAGCGAAGGAAAGGGACATGCGAACGCAATCATCATTAGAGTTTCTACCCTGCATCGATCTTGCTTTTGATTGACCTTCGGAGTTTCGTTTTGGTGGAAAAATATTCAAAAAACAATTGCGCTTGGGCACCTTTCTAGCTGGTACTTCGAATTGCAACCTGCCATCAGTTTTTCTAAGCAGAAAGGCCAGAACTGGTAGAAAACAAATAAAAAATGTCTACGTGACCTGCTTGGTTTTCCGCTTACCGGGATAGGATAGTAGAATTCTAGACACTTGCATAAAGATTACAGAAGTTTTGTTCTTCTTCATAAATTTTGTTGGAATTTCTGAGTATTCCCAAACATATAGAGGAATAAAACAATTATTCCTCTCAACACAAAGAGTAAAAAAGTTTACTGGATGACACAAAATAACACTTCTATTTCAGTAAAATAAAACTCAACTCGGTTACAAACTGAAGTTCTTCTTCTTCTGAGAGATTACAAAAAAAAAAATTCAAACTACACACAATGATCTTTAAAAAAACTGTCTTACAATTCTGCCCACTGTCTACAGAAATGAGCTCTCTGTCTCCTAAAAAATACACACACAGTGCTGTATATTGTTCTCTGCCTTTTGGCCTTTTTAATGCGGCTCTCTGTCTCCTAAAAAAATACACACAATGTTGTATTATGAGCCCTTTTTTTTAAATATTACACACAGTGTTCTTTATACTACAGCCTTCCGGCTTTTTCTTTTTAACAAAATTATTTAAAAAATAAAAAATAAATAAACTAATGTTTTAGGTATATTATAAACTTAACCTATATATATATATATATATATATATATATATATATATATATTTAAACAAATACATATATACGCTTTAAGTCAAAGGACTTTTCAATAAGAAAATATGTTGCGGCATTAAAACAAAAAGTAAATCTTTAACTAAAATTATAAATTTTTAGTGCATTTGATTTTCACAGATTTCAAGGGTTATTATGCAAACTTGTTTAACTGGATTTATCGCATCTAAAATTGGTCCATGCTGACTGGACAATCAAACTATGCGATCGGCCTCCCATTCGTTGTTGGTGGAGCCCGGCGGATTTCAAACAATCTTCAAGCAAATTTGACAAAGCCTTATCTCATCGCGATCCATATGACTTGGTCTGCGAGCAGTTCGGGTGATGAACTTAGTATCTTGCGTAGGCGATATGCAATATGCGATATCGGCAATATCGTATCGCAAATGAAACAACGAGATTTTTGATGGTGCAGAAGGGTAATGCGATATGTGAAACTGCGATGTGTGTTTTGCGTTTTGTGGTTGGTGGTGGTTAATGGTGGTTGGTGCTGCAGTTTAAATAGAGGGATGGCGGCACGGTTCTTACTGCAGAAAGTCATGGCTACGATCTTTAAAAAAAATGGTTTGGCAGGTGTATTCAAGGTGAGGTTTCAATGCACGATTGCGTGCAGACAATACACACACACACACACACACACAAAAAAAAATGCAGAGTCTTTCTGTCCTTCGACTCTGCGCCGTTTGCAGTTGGATTTAAAATTCAACACTCCCCCTTAAATTCAACTGCTGCATTCTCTTACATACCCAAACATTTTCTCAAATAATTAAAATTTTTCTGCCCCAATGGTTTTGTTAAAATGTCAACAAATTGTTCCTCTGATCTGCAATGTTACAAAACAATTTCACCATTGTTCACTAGCTCCCTGATGTAGTGATACTTGGCATAAATGTGTTTCATTCTCTTGTGAAACATTGAATTATTTGACAAAGCTATAGCTGAGCTATTATCACAATAAATTGTTGTGTCTTTTACCTGTTCATGACACAAACTCCTCAACATTCTCCTCATCCAAACTGCTTGACATGTTGTTGTTGTAGCTGCCACATGCTTTGTCTCTGTTGTAGATAAAGCCACAATTGGTTGTTTCTTAGAAGCCCATGAAATGGCTCTTGAACCCATATATGAAAAACATATCCAGAGATGCTCTTCCTGTCATATATACTTCCATCCCAATCACTGTCAGTGTATCCAATTAATTCAGAATTTTCTGAAGTAGTGTATAAAATACCATACATTTTTGCTCCTTTCACATACCTCGGAATTATTTTTACTGCTTGCCAATGTGCCTCCTTTGGCTTTTCCATAAATCTAGAAATTAAACTCACAGCATGCATAATATCCGACCTAGTTGCAGTCAAATACATGAGGCTGCCAGCTATACTCTTATACAAACTTAGATCAAAATCCTTGTTGTTGTCTTCTTTTCTCAGTTTCAATCTCATCACTGTAGGAGTAATTGTTGTCTTGCAATCCTACATATTAAATCTTTCCAAAACTTCATTTACATATTTAGCTTGAGAGATAAAAAATTTATTATCATTTTGCTCTACTTCTATTCCTAAGAAGTATTTCAGCAATCCCATATCAGTCATCTCAAATTCATCCTTCATGATTGATTTAAAATTCTCAATGAGGTAAGCATCATTGTCTGTAAAGATCACATCATCAACATACAAAACAACAATCAACATCTTACCATCTTTCTCCTTGATGTATAATGTGGGTTCTCCTTCATATTTTTCAAACCCATTTTCTAGTATATAGGCATCTATCCTATTGTACCATGCTCTTAGTGCTTGTTTCAGCCCATAAAGATTTTTCTTCAATCTACATATTTTATGCTCTTACATTTTTTTCTCATAGCCCAGAGGTTGTTCAACATAAACCTCTTCCATCAATACTCCATTTAGAAATGTTGATTTCACATCCATTTAGTAAACCTTCCACTTATGTTGTGCTGCTATGGACAACACTGTTCTTATTGTTTCCATTCTTCCAACCGGTGCAAAAGTTCCTTCATAATCTCTTCCTTGTTGCTGTTTGTAGCCTTTGACAACAAGTCTGGATTTGTGCCTTTCAATCTTACCTTCAGCATTGCTTTTAGTCTTGTAGACCCATTTTACTCCAATCACTTCTTTGTCTTTTAAGAGATCAACTAATTCCCATGTCTTATTCTTCTCTATGGCATTAATTTCTCCATCCATAGCATCTATCAATTTCTTATCTTTCACTGCTTCTTCAAAATGAATAGGATCATGTACATGACAATACAATGCAAATAAAGAGTTCATACCTTCATTTGCTACCTCTTGCTCATAAATTTGATTCAAACTTCTGAATCTAGTTCCTCTTTCACTTTCTGAACTTGTGCTTGTAGAATCACTCAAATCTGCTCCTTGTGGTGTGCTTGGAGAAACACTGTTATCACTTCTCCAAGTTGTTCTCATACCTGCTTGTGGTGTCCCTTGTTGTCTTTATGTTGGTGGAGGTGGTGCTGCTAATGAAGAATGTATTTCAGAGATCTCTTCTTCATTATCATCATGAGACAAACAGCTTAATATTCACTGTTTTCTTTATGCTTCCATCCCAAGCTTCTTCCTTAATGAACTGTATATCTCTGCTTATAACAAACTTCTTGCTGGATGGGTTATAAAGTTTGTATGCCTTGGATTCTTCACTATATCCAATAAATATGCACTTATCCACCTTACTGTCCAACTTCTTCCTTAGTTGATCTGGAATGTGTGCATAAGCCACACAACCAAAAACTCTCATGTGGGTGACAAATTGTTTTTTTCCACTCCATGCTTCTTCGGAACTCTGTTCATAACACTCTTTGTTGGGAATTTATTCAAGATAAATGCTGCACAATGTACAACTTCAGTCCAATACTCATTTAGCAAATGTTTTTCCTTCAGCATATTTCTTACCATGTCCATGATGGTTCTATTTTTCCTTTCAGCAACTCCATTTTGCTACGGTGTGTACCTTGCTGTAAATTTCCTGTGTATCCCATTTTCTCTGCAAAAACGCAGAAATTATTTTAATATATACTCTCCTCCTATGTCAGTTCTTAAGATCTTGATATGCTGCCTACTTTGTTTCTCTACAAGAGCTTTAAAGTGACAGAATTTCTCAAACACTTCACTCTTATATTTCAAGAAATAAACCCAAGTTTTTCTTATGTAATCATCAATAAAAGTCAGCATATAGTGGTTGCTTTCTAGTGATGGTGTTTGCATTGGTCCACACAAATTTGAATGGACAATTTCTAAGGGTGTCTTTGCCCTTATGCTCTTTCTTGATGGAAAGTTTTCTTTGTGTTGTTTTCCCAAGATGCAACCTTTACATACGTTGTCTGGTTTCTCAATCAATGGTAATCCCTTTACCATTCATTTCTTATGCAACAAATTCAGACCTCCAAAGTTGAGATGTTCAAATCTCAAGTGCCATAACCAGTTTTCATCATTTTCTTCTCTTTGGAATGTCTCTTGTGTCACTTCTGAAATGACATCTTCTTTATTCAAATCTGCTCTTATCTTGAGAGAGAACATTCTGTTCCTTGTCATCTTCACTTGTGAAATGCATTACTTGATTGGTGGTTTATCCATGATGGTGCATATATCATCTTCAAAGAAAACATTGTACCTCTTTTGAATGAGTTGTCCAATACTCAATAGGTTACACTTCATACCAGGCACATAGTAAACATCTGATATGGATATTCCTTCTTCTTTCTTTGTCAAAACACTTACTCTGCCTTTTCCCATGACAGAGACCTTACTGTCTGTCTCTAATGTTACTTGAGACTTTACATTTTCATCTAACATGGAAAACATAGAAATGTTTCCAGTCATATGGTTGCTACATCATGAAACTAGAAACCATATATCTTCATTCTTTTCTTCAACCGTATTACATGCTAAAAACAACTTCTCTTGACTGATATTTTCTTTAGTAAATTTAGCACTGATTCTATTACCCATGTCACTTTGTTTCTTCCTACATTCATTGGCATAATGGCCATACTTCTTACAGTAATGACATTGGACTTGGGATTTATCATACATTTTTCCATGTGTTTGATGTTGTCAACCTTGTTGGCTGCTGCCTTGACCTTGGTTCTTATTTTGATTGCTGCCCCTTCCATTTGTATTTGCAGGGCTATTTTTTCCTCCTCTGTTTTAGCTTCTGCCTCTTCCTTTTCCTCTGTTGTTTCCTTTGCCTTGACCTCTTCCTCTTCCAAAGGACATTTGGGTCTTGAAAGCATGCTCCAAAGATGAGTTTGTTGTTCTACCCAATATTTGTTCAATTGTCATCAGTGATGCATGTAGCTCATCAACTGTAAACTTTGAGAGATCATTTGTCTCTTCAATGGTTGTGACTATTATATCAAACCTTGAGGGTAGGCTCCTCAATACTTTCTCTACTATTCTTATTTCTTCTATTGTCTCTCCATGAGATCTCATTTGGGTGACCAACCCAATTAGTAGAGTGAAGAATGAGTCTATTGTGTCAGACTATTTCATGCAAATAAATTCAAAATCTCTTCTCATTAATTGAAGCTTTGTTGTCTTTACCTTCTCCATACCTTGGTAGGTTGTCTGGAGGGTATCTCAAGCATCCTTGAACCTCTTAGCTGCTGCAATCCTTGGAAACACACTTTCATGCATTGCTTGATAGAGATAGAAGAGGGCTTTTGAGTCCTTCTTCCTATTGCTTTTCAGCAAATTCTTCTTTGTCTATGTTAAAGAATTAAAAGCTTGTTCATCTGCTAATTCTTCAAAACCATCTTCAACTAGCTCCCATAAATCTTGAGAGACAAACAGGGCTCTCGTTGTGATTGCCCAATAGTCATAGTTCTTTCTATTGAACTATGGGAGTTGAGTATTTCTTATACTCGTGCTTGTGCTGGCTCTTGCCATGGCTAGCTCACTGAAATAAGCTTTAAACTTGACTGTGTTTTTAAATAAACCTTCTCTCTGCTGGTCTTTGCTAAGCCTTCACGTTGCTAGTCAAAAGCTGCAACAACACCTTATTCCTTCAGCTTCTTTGACAATTTCAAAAAGCTTGGACTAGCTCTGATACCATGTTGGAATTTCTGAGTATTCCAAAACACACACAAAGGAATAAAACAATTCCTCCTCTCAACATAGAGATTAAAAAAAATTGTTGGACAGAGCGGGCACAAAATAACACTTCTATTTCATTAAAATAAAACTCTGTTACAAAATGAAGTTCTTCCTCTTCTGAGGGATTACAAAAAAAAATTCAAACTGCTCCACATGCAATGTTAACAATGTTACCGATGAAATAGGTAACCGCAATGTTACCTACTTTTTTTTGGTAGCATAAAAAGCACCCGATTTTGAAAAGTGGTGATGCAGAATCACCATTTTTTTTTTTTGCACATTTTTTACACTAATATTTTTATTTATGAAGTATGAATTTTGTTCTTCAAAAAAACACTTTATCTTACAATTCTGCCCACTGTCTACAGAAATGCAGCTCTTTGTCTCTCAAAAAATGCACACAAAGTGATGTAAGTTGTTCTCTACCTTATGGCCTTTTTTTTTTAATATTACACACAGTCTTCTTTATAATGCAGCCTTCGGGATTTTTCTTTTTAAATGACATAACAAAACTATTTAAAAAAAAAAAAAAAATTAACACAAACTAACGTTATATATATATATATATATATATATATATATATATTATAAACTTAACAAGTTTATAATATATATATATTAAAACAAATACATATATGTGACTTATGTCAAAGGACTTTTCAATAAGAAAATATGTTGCGGCATTAAAACAAAAATTAAACTTTTAACCAAAATTATAAACTCTTCGTGCATTTGCTTTTCGCGGATTCGAAGGGTTATTATTCAAGCTTGTTTAATTGGATTTATCGCATCCGAAATTGGTCCATGCTGACTAGACAATAAAACTACGCAATCGGCCTTCCATTGGCTGTTGGTGGAGCCCGGCGAATTTCAAACAATCTTCAAGCGGATTTGACAAAGCCTTATCGCATCGCAATCCATATGACTTGATCTGCGGGCAGTTCGGGTGATGAACTTAATATCTTACGCATGCGATATCGGCAATATCTCATCGCAAATGAAACAACGAGACTTGTGATGGTGCAGAAGGGTAATGCGATATGCGAAACTGTGATGTGTGTTCTACGTTCTGTGGTTGGTGGTGGTTAATGGTGGTTGGTGTTGCAGTTTAAATAGAGGGATGGTGGCACGGTTCTTACTACAAAAATTCATGGCTACAGTCTTCAAAAAAAATGGTTCATGGCTACAGTCTTCAAAAAAAATGGTTTTGCAGGTGTATTCAAGGTGAGGTTTCAATGCTCAGTGGCGTGTGGACAATACACACAAAAAAATAAAAATAAAAATAAAAAATTGCATAGTCCTTTTTTCCTTCGGCTCTGCACCGTTTGCAGTTGGATTTAAAATTCAACAATTTTTGCAATCGAATGGATCCGCTGATAACATAAAGTATACAAGATCAAGATTTGTTGGTTTTTTCCAGTACGAGTTCAAGAATAGAGCATCCAAAATTGGATTTGGCATACATTAGTCATATCAAAAACTTGCTAAACTCGCAAAATGTAATCCATTGTACTATCCAGAAATCCCTTAAAAGGATTTTGGTGTTATTGGTAAGGTTATTCGTGTTGTAAATCTTATCTATTTTCATCTATTTCCAATTGTCATCTGAATTTGTTGTATTGTATGTGTTGCAATTTAAAAGAGCCAAAATTCTGACAAATAATAATATGGTGAAGTAGGTTCTTGGTGGTTTCTTTAAAAAATGATGATGTTCCATTCTATTTTTAAACATTGCAAGTGCCTGCATATTTCATCACATGTAAATATATTCCTATGAATTAAGAAGTGGCTTGATATTTTCGTTTAATATCAACTTCACAAACAATTATAAATATAAAAAGAAGGTTTTTTTTAGTTTCATTTGGAATTCCACTGTGCATGATATAATTAGAATTTCCCTGTCTGAAATATTGATTTCTTGGAAATTTGACAATTGGTCATGGTTGGATCCAAGCTCATCCAAGATTGTCTAGCCTATTGGGAAACTCAAATCACTTTGTTTACAACAGTGGGTTTTAGCTAATTGGATATTGGAGCCTAAATCCTGGCCGAATATGTCTAAGCATCTTAACATGTTGTGAAAGGATTCCTCTTCATTCTCAATTGTGAGGAACGTGTCATCCACAAAATGTCCATTCTTCAATCAACTAGTGTCAAAATAGGAATGGATGATCGGATTTCAGGTTCACCTTTGTGCTACTATATTCCTAGAGTAGTTCTTGGTAGCTATCTTGTTCAATGCATGATGATAGTATATGCACATTCACCAACAACCTGCTTCCTTGTATGCTAAGGATATTGCCAATTCTCATGGAGTGGAAATACGCAGAATATGCCTTTTTCAATTAGTTCCTACAATTGCTTCTTAATCTCGTGTTCAGGAACTGAAGTATGGCATATTCCTGTGTTTGGGAAAAAAAAATATTCCAGATCTATAACATGTTGAATGGGCCAAGTTTGAGGGATCCATGAAAATATATCCTTAGTTTCTTAATAATTATTTTAATCGTTTCTCTTATGGCCACTTCCTCCATATATCTAATGGTATTGATTTCAATAATAGAAGCAAAAACTTCTAGGAAATATTAATCAGGTTTTTTTTTCCTTTGTCGTTGAAATGTGTGCAACAAGATTTTGTTTTCCTTGAGCATTTAGTTATCCCATACTAAATTTCACTAGTTTGCATTAGTTAGGTCATTATTGTTATTCAAAGAGCCTATATTATAAGCAAGTACTCCCAAAGATAATCCACACACATCTAATGGTAATGCATCACTTTCAATTCATTCAGAAATTTAAAAATCATTTCAAACTTGAATTTGCACTACTTAGTAATAGCCAGTTCACCATCTTTATTCAACCATCCCAATTCAAATTTCATACAGGTTTATATGTATTGTTTTTGAGAGCTGAAATTGTTTGTCTAAAACCTTCAATTAGATTTTCACTTCCCATATCAAGTATCGCTTGTATCAAACTCTTCTTTTCTTCAATTGTGATTTCAAATAACTATGTCCTTGGGTTTTCATGTTGAACTATCCATTCACTTTTGACTATTAATGCCAACTTCTCAACTTCTTTCGTGGCTTTTGATGGTTTCTTTTAGAATGCAAAACCTAATAATAAATTTCTTTATGGCCTAACTATTTGCGGAGGTTGCATTTCATTCACCTTCGTCTTTTCTATTGAAGTTATGTATGTTTACTAGTTGATTCATCCTTTTTGACAGGTTTGTAGCTAGATTTTTCTTTTTAGGTTTCTTTGATAAGGAAGGCGTAGGGGTAAATTTTCATCATTTTTCTATTGGCATTTATTTTCATGGCTTTTTTCTATTCATTCTCCAATGTCTAGGTATGAGAGAACCCCATTTCCTTATATGTTTATGTGTGCAATCTATTTCACCACTAATTTGTGTATACGTGCGACTATCTCCTTTCTACTTTCATGCTTGATCTCTTATGTTTTTATTCTTCTATGTGAGTATTCATATCAATATATTGAGCTCATGTCAATTGGCAGTAGAGCCTTAATGTTGGGCTTTTCCAATGCTTCTCAATTTTGATCTCTTTTGAAATTTCGTATTGCCTAGAATCTTCTTCCAAGATTTCTCAAAGCATATTGTGCTCTTGATAGGTGCATTGACACATGACTAAATTCAGTTTCAAGCCATTGAAATGCATTGGATTTCCCTCACCATTTACGCATTTTCCCACAAAGTACTTGCAAATTCCTATTTGCTTGACACTTGTACCACTAATACAACTTTCAAAACTATCCTCCCAAAACCTATGGTATGTGATAAATTTTTTGTGTGCCCCATTTGGAGCAAATTACGATGTCATTTCATTTTACACTATGGTAAACCCACAACCCTTCTAGGTGATTTTCCAATTGCCAATTGCCAATTTTGATCTCTTTTGAAATTTCTTATTGCCTAGAATCTTCTTCCAAGATTTCTCAAAGCATATTGTGCACTTGATAGGTGCATTGACACATGACTAAATTCAGTTTCAAGCCATTAAAATGCATTTGGATTTCCCTCACCATTTACACATTTTCCCACAAAGTACTTGCAAATTCCTATTTGTTTTACACTCTTACAACTAATACAACTTTCAAAACTATGCTCCCAAAACCTATGGTATGTCATAATAATTTTTTTGTGGGACCCTTTGGAGAAAATTATGATGTCATTTCATCTTACACTATGGTAAACCCATAACCCTTCTAGGTGATTTTCCAGTTTCCATGCTTCCTGTTAATCTACCTTGCCACCTGCACGTACCTACAATTCAGTGAGAAAAGCCTTCAACCCCACAAAGTGTGGTTGGTGGCAAGGAACTCAGAGAAGGGGTTGTCACACTAATCTCAACTCTCTCCATTTTAGCTCTCTCCTAAGTTAGCTAAGGGGGGGTGGTCCCTAAAAAGAAGAAACTAAGTTAAAAAAATGTGAGGTTATAAGAGACTTTGTTAGAGTGAAAAATGGATTACTTTTATAGATTTATGAGCATGTATGAACAACTTTGAAATAATAACACGCCTTACAAATAACTTGCTCAAAAGTAAAAGTATTGTTCTCAAGAGGTGAGAACAAAGTAATCCTGAAATGGAAACAAAAGTTGTTAGCACAATATATTTGTGAAATAAAAATGGTTCTGATATGACCAAATCACAACATTGAAACATATCTTGACATAGTTAGAAACAACTTAAAAAATGCTAGATGTTAAATGTGAAATTAGACTTTGCAAATATGGAAAGAAAGCATCACAATACTTTCTTTTGGAATAAATTTTGCATAAAACCCAAAACCAACAAGAGACAAGTAAAAGAAAATGTGATGGAGAGTGCTCTTGGTTAATTTTGGTTAATTACCTCTACGACAAAGCTTTCAAATCAACTCTTCAATCCCCACACCTTACCCTCACCCAAATCATGTGGATCTCATGGTGAGGAGTCAATAGAGGAGTAGAGAGTTCCTAAGAGGTCTATACAACCAAATTATGTTGGAGGTAAAGTTTTAGTGAGTGTTGGTATGAAAGTTATGTTGATTTATCCCAATTAAATGTTACATGCAATGTTCCACAGGAGATAAAAATTATATAGTGTTCACTTGTAATAGCAAATCAAACTTGAGAAACAAAATGGAAATAGACTTATGTGGGTTGTAACATTAATGCGCAAGTGGAATGAAATAAATTCTCTTTAAGATACAATCGTTTTACTTGAAATAAAACACTTCAATAGTTCTTCAAAATGTATAACATGAATGGACTAAATAATGAAGCATAACCATGAAAATAATTAAAACTTGTCAACCATGCAAATTGCTCACACAAAGAAAATGAGATTTCCTCAATTTTGAAGCTTTTGGGGCTCATGCATGTAAGTTTAATTAGACCCAAGAGTTAGTGAAATGGATGTGGAGTGCATGAGTTGTTAATTTTTTAGCATGCATGAGATGAAAATTAGAAAGCAAATCAATCCACCCAAGAAGGTCCTTCCTCTTCAACTAAGGAATAGGGATACCATAGGAAAAATATCCCAAGCTCCCTCAAGCAAAAAATGTTCTTTTATTAGTGGTTACAATGAAAAAAATAAGGCTCTAAGAAAGCTGCCCAAAAGGAGATCGTTTTACAAAGATAAGACCTTAGAAAAAGTTAAATCTCCCCCTCAAAGATGACAACAAAAGCACATGGGAAACACCTCTAAAACAAAAAATTTGTAAGGCTCAACAGCCCACAGCCAAGGTGATCTTGTTGTTGTCCCTAAGATGCTCACAGCCTCCCTAGAAATCGGTCTTTGAGGTAGTGGAAGGTTCTGGATGCAAGAAGAATCAGTAGTTTTTCGCCACCTCATCTTCAAGCTCCTTGTTGTCTAATGCTCAAGCCTATGGGCTGCAAAACAAAGTCAAATGTTAGAGCAAAATAGACAAGATTTAAAGTACAAACTAGCATACAAAAACACTAGCTCAAGGAATGGGAGTGAACCCCCATACTTGTCTAGTGTAGAAAATGCTCTTGAAACAAAATATATAACTTTAAAACGTTCTAAAAAGAAATATTTTGGATTTTAAATTTGAAATTTGATGATCAAATAGCTTAGAGAAAAATGACACTCCCTCTTGGTTCTCGTTAGATGCAAAACTTGGAGTTGGAAATAGCTAAGCCTTGGATTGCTATGAGTCTAGGAGTGAATGTCTATTTGAGACTTTTCCCACGCCTAGATGGATTTCCCGCACACAATGTAAAATGGATCTTCCCTACACACTTGAATCAAATATTAATTTGCAAGACGATTAGAGCATCAAAATGAAACAAGATAAACTAAACATTCCACCTAAAATGCCTTAGCAAACTTACTTCCAAGATAGTGCTCTAAATCAATGACACATGCAAGATAGCTTGCGTGCACCAATCCACGCTATATGGCAAATGTGAATTAACATAGATCAAACATATAGGCAAATTCAAACATAATAAGCATAAACACGGAAAGAAATCACCTCATAACGCCAAGAGAACATCCACTTCGTAACCCCAAAGTCTTGAATTTATTAACCAATATGCAAGTACAAAATGACAGAGTTTCCTCAAGCCCAATAGCTCATAACATGATACAATACAAGAGCCCATGGCTCCATTATATAGAGAGTTGGGAGCAATTCCCAAGGAAGAATGCATGTGAGAACTGAACTTGGAACAAATCCCAAGGAAATATAAGCCAAGTTTGATGTGGAGAAGACTAAGACACCCAGAGAAAAATTGAATTCATTTTGTGCACACCAAGAGAAATCGAATTGTCCGTATGATAAAGTGAACTCATGCATGAGCGAAGCAAAATCCCGTGCTACATCAAGTCCACCACTGAAAACTCAAGCCAACTGAAACCTTACATGTAGATGATCCTAGTGAACTTATGCGTAGGCCCCTGAGAACTATGTGTTTTCTCTAAGTGGCTATGCAATGTAGACCTAAGGAAAGTGTAAATTCTCTAAGTGAAGTGTTGAGTGTTGTCACACTCCCGATAACTCGTGAGAAGAGGTCCTCTCGTGGTCTCCAGTCAACTGATCTTGTACAATATAACTTTGATTCCCAATTGCCTTTGATAAATTTGATTTTCCTTGTATGTAAAGTTGTTGCTTTATCTTTGGGAAACTTGATTTTGATAAAATAATGGTGAATTAATGATGCAGTGTGCTCAGTCATCGATTTGGATCTTGGTTGAAATGGACCTCTTGCTGCAACTTTGTTAATAACTTTTGCTATAGGTGATGAAATCAAATTCCGTCAAATACACATTTGAGGTATTGAATAGATATTTCCAGTGATATAAGGCACTTGAAATTTGATGCCCTGTTGGGTGAGAAAATGATTCCACAAACTCATAGGACGTGTGGTGGCACAGTGTTCCAAACAGGTGGAACTTCAATTGCTCATATCTCTCAAACTGGGAAACAAAATCAAATTCTATAAAAAACCCATTTGAGATAATAAAAAATAATTTCAAATGAGGTATATTTCACTCTATAATATGATATGTGGAGATCGTAGAACTTGCGTGAATTTTACTGAAGATTTACTGCAAAACATTGAAACTGAAATATGTTTCAAACCCTCATGGAGTTGTAACTTGAATTTGGATTTATGCAGGAACGAAATAAAATACAGAAATAAACATAAACACAAAGATGTATCAGAAATAAAACCTCAATTCATTAATATAAAATGATTGAAATATGCTTACAGACAGAATGAACATAAACTAGCTAGGGCGATGGTAGTTTATCTCTGAGAAGAGATGCGGTGGCTACATGCCTCTGAATTGTGTTACAATGAAGCTCAAGGGCTTTTTTATTATTGAACAATAAGAAAAAACCCTAAACAACCAAAACCCTAACACGAGGAGATGTAACACCAAGAGTTTATGGTTCCCATTGGGGTTAGTTGGGCAACCAACTTCCATGGGTCGTAACTTGGTCATAATATCTCTGTTTGGCGCGTATGATACCTCATTGGAAATCTCTCTCCAAGGAATACGCCGTTAAGGCCTCAAAAATGGCTCTGGATGTTCATGACCCAAAAAACTGCTAAAAATAGTAAATAAGAAAACTGATGAATCTAACTAAGTGGAATATGCGGATGGCCACCAATATCCACCTGGATCATTCCTCCCCCTTAGAAAGCAATGGTCCCCATTGTGTGCAGAGCCTCCATGAGGTAGGGAAATTTCCGTTGAACCTGCTCCTTGGTGAACCACTTTCCCTGGTGAAGGAGTTTCCTACTTTGAAGGGGGTGTAGCTTGCAGTGGGGTCCAAAGAGGCACCCCTTCTGCAAATGTAACCAAAATGTGTCTCCCACCTTGAACTTGTGTGGCACTCGATATTGATCCTAGCGCTGCTTGTACTTGCCATTGGATTTCTCCAAGATGTCGTGGACCTGTTGGCGGACGTCAGACAATACACGTGTGGATTTTGTTTGTGTGGTCACATGAGGAATGGAAACATCAGGCAGCGACATGCCTGGGGTCATATCAATAGAGTGCTTAACCTGAAAGTGAAGAGGAACCTCTGTGGGTGAGGAGAAAATGTCCTTGGATTCCTCCGCAACTTTGTCGATTTGTTGATGTCATGCAGGGGAGAACTGTTTGGAGGTTGTGGCCATAATCTTCTTCTTGCACTGTGGGTGAATTGTAATGAAAACAAATTTCCTAGTTTGGGAAATAATCTTACTACGTTGCTTTGTAGTAATCAAAGAGATGGAGAGAGGCAGTACTACCTCTGGTATCATGTACAACTTATTTCCCAAAGTAATAATAACAGGACGATGTCTAGACTCATACACAGCATGTCGCTTCCACAAGTATGGTTGACCCAATAATACATCACACATGTCAAGAGGAACAACATCGCACAATACCTCATCCGTGAAGGGCTTGATGTTGTACGGAAGGCGGCACTGCTGGATGACGCGGAGATCTCTTCCTTGGTGAATCCACCTGATGGTATACGACTGCGGGTGTGTTGTGGTCAGTAAGCCGAGCTGCTTCACGACCTCTATTGAAATGAGGTTCTTTTGGCTTCCGCTATCGACAAGGAATTGCAGTGGAGAACCCTTCACCCACATCTGCGAATGGAAGAGACGCTCCCCCTCCTCTGGATCCTTAGTATTCTTCCTTTGGAGCTTAGTAGGGGAAATAGTGGCACTGGGATTTGCATCAATGATCTGCTTCCCTTTGTCATTCCCCTTGTCTAGTTCAGACTCGGAATCAGAACATGCATCTGATTCGGATGCCTTCATTTCGACCAAGAGCGACTGTTTGGTCCAACACTCGCGTTTTTTGTGAGTGGAGCTGTTATGAAATTCACACCACTTCCCTGTGTCCTTCTTTGGCTTTGTGGTGTTGTTTTGAGTCGCCCTGGTTTTGCTTTGCCCCTTGTTCTATGGTTCGGGGGCGCCTTTCCCTAGCTTTGGATTCGTAGATCTAAAGTCTCGCTTCTTCTACTTAATTTTTTGCTCGATCTTGGCGGCATATCGATATGTCGCGCCAAGAGAGGTAATGTCGAGGAACTCCATTTCCTCCTGAATGTATGTGTGCAAACAGTTGTGGTACTTGAGCACCAAATGTCTCTCTGAATCTTTAATACCCAACTTTGTGCGCAAGGTATGGAACAAATTTGTCAGCTCGTGCACATCTTGATTCCTTTGCTGCCACAACATGGTCCATTGGATGTACTGGTCCTCATAGCTCCCCATGGGGTAATATTGTTCCTTGATGTCGTCTTGAAACAAATTCCAAGTGGGTGCGGCTAAGAATAGAGAGGGTTCCCTCTCGTCCTTTTGCTCACAGTAGGTTTCCCACCAGTCTTTGACATGGGGGGCAGCTTTGAGGAGTGAAAAAGTAATATTTTCTCAGTCAGAGAAATCATGGATCGAAAAATACCCTTCCAACAATAAAACCATCTATCTACGGCGTCTGCATCTATCTCGCCTTCAAACATAGGAATGTCAAAGTTGACTTGTACCTTAAAAGGAGTGGTGCCTCCATAGTGGTTTCTGGATGCATATGCACCGCCAGTGGGCAGTCGTTGATGGATCTGGGAAAATTTATCCATCATCACGTTCCTTTGTTTCTCGAGGGCATTCTCAAGCAATATTTTGATAGGATCTCTTACTCTCTCATCTTTCTTTTCTTCTGCCATGGGAGACTGTCGAGGTTTGTGAGGCTGATCTTGTAAAGGTTCAACCAAATCGAGCCCTAACTCCTTATACCCCAAACTTGTTGAGGACATGCAAATAAATATCGAGAAAGAGCAGACTGCTCTGATACCACTGATCCGAATTTTGGTTGAAATGGACATCTTCCAGCAACTTTGTTGATAACTTCTGTTGTAGGTGATGAAATCAAATTTCGTCAAAGACCCATTTGAGGTATTGAATAGATCTTTCTAGTGATATAATACACTTGAAATTTGATGACATGTGGGGTGAGAAAATGATTCCAGAAGCTCATAGGACGTGGAGCGACATAGTGTTCCAAACAAGTGTAACTTCAATTGCTCCTATCTCTTAAATCGGGAAACGAAATCAAATTCCGTAAAAAACCCATTTGAGATAATAAAAATAATTTCAAATGAGATATTTTCCACTCTATAATATGTGGATATCGTGGAACTTGCGTTAATTTTACTGAAGATTACTGCAAAACATTGAAACTGAAATATGTTTCAAACCCTCATGAAGTCGTAACCTGAATCTGAATTTATGCAGGAACGAAATAAAATACAGAAATAAACATAAACACAGAGATGTAGCAGAAATAAAACTTCATTTCATTAATATTAGATGATTGAAATATACGTATAGGCAGAATGGACATAAACTGGCTAGGGTGATGGTAGCTTATCTCTGAGAAGAGATGTGGCAGCTACATGCCTCTAAACTGTGTTACAATAAGGCTCAAGGGCATTTTTATTATTGAAAAATAAGAGAAAACCCTAAAAAACCAAAACCCTAACCCGAGGAGATGTAACACCAAGAGTTTATGGGCCTCGTTGGGGTTAGTTGGACAACGAACTTCCAGGGGTCGTAACTTGGTCATAATATCTCCGTTTGGCGCGTATGATACCTCGTTGGAAAGATCTCTCTAAGGACTACGCCGTCTAGGAATAAAAAATGGCTTTGGGTGTTTAGAACTCGAAAAGCTACTAAAAATATTAAATAAGAAAACTGATGAAACTGACTAGGTAGAATAGGTGAGTGGCCACCAATATCCACCTGGATCATTCCTCCACATGTCCGTTGATTCAACCCTTTGACTTAGGATAATTTTGAATTCATTTACACGTCATTCTTTCACATGGAATAATTTATTTCTCTCTATTTTATTTAATTTCGGCTTAATTAATTGCCACAATTTCCACTAAACTTAAGAAATGTGGGTTTTGAGGGTTCAAAACACATTATTAACCCCTCAAAGTGTGTGATAGTAGAAATTTGAGGGTGAGAGGTGTAATTTTTATTACTCATACCCCATAAAAATTCTCTAAACAACACTTATTACAATCGAATTAGAATTTGTATTGCAATTTTTGACCTGCAGAAAATCTAAAAAATTAAAAAATAAATACCTAGACCTAATCAAATTCCACGAAAATTTTTGTGTGATCTAGTATGGTAATATACATTGCCTCTAGACACTAAGACTCACCCAATGCCTCACCATCAAGCTGCACTTCGGATTTGGGGTAAAATTGGAGGAAAAAACTCAATGAATTCTTAAGTCCTAATAGGGAGATGTTAATTAACCGAGTGAAAAGAACCTCCCAGAGTAATACTCACTTGTTGGCAAGGTCTCAGGCTACCTAGGCCTGTTACAGACTCAATAGTAACTCAAAACTCATCATTACTAGCATCACTTATTACAATTCCCCGTAGAGCGTGGAATCTGGGTACAAGAGAATGATGATGAGAAGTAGAAATAGAGTTTAAAAACTCTGTTGAAATGATGATATATGATGGTACACGTGTCCTCTAGTTTATCATTGGGCATGGAGTCTTCACATAATCATCAGGTGCCACTCCAGTGGTCAACACTTCCAACATTGCTAAATTCGTGTTAGACAAATAATGATAATTAACTTTGCATGCAAACCCTTGCACAACAACATGAGTATTAGATCAAAATGATGGAAGGCATGGTGGCCATGATGTATACCCTTGTTTCTTTATAGTATTGCAAGCAATTGCAACATCAACTACAACCCACTTCGGTGCTTATAATGTTGGTTTTCGAGTTTCCCTAACAATTGAGATGCATTGAACTGTTCTAGCTACAATACATGTTGAGTCGATGGTGTGGACAACCACAGGTCTACATTCAAGAGGTTTTCCTTTGACAACAATGCCCAACACCCCTTGTACTTACTTGTGTGATAGGTAAAGTCAAATGTGAAGAATCATATTGTGTCTACAACAATGCCCACAACCCTTGAACTTACTTGTATAATAGTAAAGTAAAATGTGAAGAATCATATTACGTCTACAAATCTTGCACTATTATTTTGCATTGTATTATGTCCTATTGAATCATATTCCTCAAACTACTGCAAAAGTGAAGAATCTCATGCACAAAGGAAACCTCCATTACAACTTTCTTTGGTGCCTATATTGTTACTTTTCCAAGTTTCTCAAATAATCAAGATGCATTAGACTATTCCAACTCCACTACATGGCAAGCCTACATTATTGGAGAATAATTTGGAATTTCCCTCCACATCATCCTCTCAAGTCTTTATTCCTTGTGGCTAAGGGTGAATCAGCATAATGTCACATGTACATTTGTATTATCATTCAAGGGGGGTCTTGGTCAAGGGTGTTACATTCCCCTCCCTCTTATTTATGCATTGTCCTTAGTGCATTCAATTATGGTTAAAACTTGCTAGAACTGTTGTCACATGTGATCTATCCTCAATGCCTTCGTTCTTGTAGTTGGTATATTGCAGGTTTGTTGCTCATATGCAGCACTGATGTATTTATTATAGGGAATCCTCAATTCTTTGTGCACTAATGGGATCTAGAGGTCTTGTCATGCCCCGCATTGATGGGTGCACAACCTAGCACAAACACCATCATACCTGATAAGACATGAAATAAAATAGGATTAATGCCTGCAATAATTATTTCATGGACATACTATGTCCAAAAGAGCAAAAATAACTATGTAATGCACAATCAACAACAAGAAATACGCACAAGGTAAACTTTAGTCAATGAGTAAAGCACATCCTGCATAAATATTCCCTATCATTGAGGTATTTTCCAATGCATTGTAGCCATATCAAGCTAGCAAGAGTCTGTAGTTGTCCATGATGATCTTGTATTGGTGATTCAAGAAGGCAATATATGCACCTTTCCCCTGGTTACCAATACAAGAGTGATCAAAGGAATGACCTTTATCTAGAACACATCACCAAAACATACAGAGTGTCTGGCAACATCCTTAATACATTAGAATATTAACCATGTCTATTTACCATGCATTTATATGTGAAAATGTTATAAATGTGACAACAGATGTAAATTTACTATGTAGTTAGAATAACAGAATTTAGGTAAATAACGAGATATAGTTGAATAACAAGATAACGAAATATGTCTAGTTAAAAGAGGTGGCCCGAGAGGCTTGTATGCACGGAGAATTTGATCAATAAAGTTTTAAGAGATTTTATCCTTTAGTTCAGTTGTTCAATTCAGTTACATTTCTCCTATTTCCTATCTTGTTTACTATTTTTCCCACAACAAGTGGTATCAAAGCGAGGTTATTGATTCGGTTTCATCGACTATTGTTTTTTGAGAGGGTACGTTGAACACGTGAAACCCGTAGAAAACCGACTGCCAATCAGAAGGAGGAAGACCGTTGAAGAGAAGCCGTAGAAGAGTTGGGTGTGTCAAGAGGCGTATACCGCCGACTGTTCATTCCGTTGAAAGAGCCGCAGCCCACTGCACTGTCCGTCAGGCTGCAGAGGAGAATAGCTGACAGAGAAGTCGTTCGCCTATTGTCCAGAAGACGTCAAGGGGAGGAGGAGCCTCATCCGTCGGAGAAGAGGCCATTGAGGAGATCACATGAATCTGACGCGGTAGGACGACAATCCATGAAGGTTGTCAATCGGTGACATTAAGCCGCAGTTGGAGAAAGAAGGTCGTGTCACAAAGAAGCACGAGGTGAAGAGAGAAGGAGAAGCTGTGGAGAGGTCACTGCGTAGGAGACGCCAGCAGAAGAACCAGAAGAACCAAGCCGGCCGTGAAGGAGAAGAGATTGTTGTCCGGCAGTGGCTATCGAGCAAATCGAAGGCTATAGCGGCCAATATCAAATTTGGAGAGAAAACGGGTATTTATTTTTAAATATATTGTGAGGAGAAACTGTGAAGAAGTAAGAAGAAAAAAATTTGTTTTTCAGAAAATCTGTTGATTTTTAAAATCTGAGTAGGGTTTTCTGAGCATATTAAAGAAATTGGTAGGGCTTTTCAAAAAAAAAAAAAAAAAAAAAAATCTGAGTAGGGTTTGAGCAGATTTAAAAGAAAGTGTGACTGAAGTTTTCTAAGCAGATTTAGAAGAAATTGTGAAATTTTTGAGCAGATTTAAAAGAAATTGTGAAGGAAAATTTCTAAGCAGATTAAAAGAAATTGTGAAGAAATTTTTCATAGTAGAGAAAGGAAAAATCTGAAACTCGAAAACCTAGCAGAATAGGGGAAAAATAGCTGAAACCCTTGAAACCTTAGAAAAAGAGTGGAAATTTTTAATTTGTAGAAGGGGGGGAATCTGAAACCCTAGGAGGGAGAAATGGCGAAAATGAAAAATGCAAGATTTGAGGTGGAGAAATTCACCGGGAAAAAAAAAATTGCCCTGTGGAAACTGAAGGTTAGGGATTTACTGGTGCAACAAGGGTTGCACAAGGCACTTGATGGAGTAACTAAAAAACCAGCAAGCATGTCAAACTCGGACTGGGAGGACTTGGATGCCTGAGCTCTTAGTACCGTTCAGTTATGTTTGGCAGACGAAGTACTCTTCAATATTGTTGGAGAGAGTACAACCGCAGGGTTGTGGAAGAAATTGGAAACTCTATATATGACAAAATATTTGACTAACAGAATCTATTTAAAGAGACAATTTTACAGCCTTCGGATGAAGGAGGGTACAAAAATTGCAGATCACTTGAATGTTTTTAATACCCTTATTTGTCAGTTGTCCGATATTGAAGTAAAGATGGAGGAAGAAGACAAGGCAATAACCTTGTTGTGTTCCCTGCCTGAGTCATGGGATCACTCCGTGACCTCAGTCAGTTTGAGCACTACCGATTCATTAAAATTTGAATCTGTCGTGAGTGCTCTCTTATCTGAAGAGGTACGAAGAAAATCTAGCATTGAGACTTCTGCACCTGAAGCCATGGTAGCTAGAGGTCGCTCAAAGGAACGGGGAGAGAAGACAAGAGGTTCTTCCAGATCGAAGTCAAAGGGCGGCAAGAAGATTAAAGAAAAATGTTGGTATTGCAACAAACCAGGACATCTCAAAAAGGATTGCTGGAAACGGAAGGAGGCGAAAAACAACAAGGAAGCAAATCAAGTCGATTCAGGTATGGATGATGAGGTTTTAATTGCTGAAGCACTCCCTGTTTGTAATATCTCACAAGATGCTGATTGTTGGCTATTAGACTCTGGTGCTTCTCATCATATGAGTCCGCACCGAAATTGGTTTTCATCATATGAAACTGTAGATGGTAATTCTGTATTCATGGGAAATAATGCATCTTGTCATATTGTTGGGATTGGAAATGTGAAAATTAAAATGCATGATGGTACAATTAAAACCTTATCTGATGTTAGGCATGTACCTGATCTAAAGAAAAACTTGATTTCCTTAGGAGTTTTGGATTCGCATGGTTATAATTTTATAGGTCAGAATGGAGTGCTAAAATTCTCGAAAGGAGCCTTGGTTGTTATGAAGGCTGAAAAGGTTGAAAACATGTACAGACTCAAGGGAAGTACTCAAGTTAGTGAAGCAGTGATCATGTCAGATAAAGCAGAAGAAGGTTCTCGTCTATGGCATCAGCGGTTGGGTCACATGAGCGAGAAAGGTCTTCAGGTATTGATGAATCGTAAGCTACTTCCTGATTTGAAATCCTTGAAGTTGGATTTTTGTAAATATTGTGTGTTTGGCAAACAATGTAAACAAAGATTCAAGTCTGGCAATCATAATAGCAAGCAGATTTTGGACTATATTCACTCTGATCTGTGGGGACCATCTCCTACTGTGTCCTATGGAGGTGCCTTGTATTTTTTAACTTTTATTGATGATTTCTCCGAAAAAGTTTGGGTCTATATGTTGAAAAAGAAATTTGATGTGTTTAATGTGTTTAAACAATTTAAAACAATGGTGGAAAAGAAAACAAGCAAATCAATCAAATGTTTAAGAATTGACAATGGCGGTGAATTTACCTCTTTAGAATTTGAACAATTTTGTAAGGATGAAGGGATAGTTAGACATAAAACTGTTGTTTATACTCCTCAGCAGAATGGTGTTGCTGAACGGATGAATCGGACTCTTATGGAAAGAGCCAGAAGCATGATTAGTAATGCTAATCTGCAAAAGGAGTTGTGGGCAGAAGCAGTATCTACTGCTTGTTATTTAGTTAACAAATCACCTTCGGTTGCAATAAACTGTCAAATTCCTGAAGAAGTTTGGTCGGGTCAGTCTTGTGATTATTCGCATTTGAAGATTTTTGGTTGTGATGCCTATGTTCTTATTCCTAGAAATCAGCGTTCAAAATTAGATCCAAAATCAAAATGTTGTGTCTTTGTTGGATATGATTATTCAATGAAGGGATATAGGTTGTGGGATCCTACTTCACGGAAAATAGTCATTAGTAGAGATGTAACATTTGATGAATCATCTCTTTTAAAATCAGATGTTGAAAGAGTTGAACAGAAGCAAGTATCGCCAGGTCAGCAGATTCAATTGGAGATTGTACCTTTTCCAGAAAGTCGAAAGGAAGGAGAGACTTCTGAAAAAGGTGGAGAAGCAGAGGAAACTGGAGAAATTCCAGAATCCAGTCAGCAACCAGTCACCCTAAGAAGGTCTACGAGGGAAAGAAGAACACCAAAAAGGTATGAAGACTTTGCTTCATCATTTGCATTGATTACTGAAGATGGGGAACCATCTTGTTATCAGGAAGCAGTTGATGATGCAGATAGCAAGATATGGAAAAAGGCTATGGAAGAAGAAATGGACTCCTTAGCCAAGAACAATACCCGGGATCTTGTAGAACTTCCTGAAGGGAGAAGCGTTGTTGGGTGCAAATGGGTCTTCAAGTTGAAGAGAAAAGTTGATGGAAGTATCGACAGGTATAAGGCGAGACTGGTTGCAAAAGGGTATTCTCAGGTTGAAGGTATTGACTTTCATGAGATCTTTTCACCAGTAGTTAAACTTGTTTCTATTCGTACTGTGTTAGCACTAACTGCTTTACTGGACCTTGAGTTAGAACAGTTAGATGTTAAAACAACCTTTCTTCATGCTGATTTGGATGAAGAGATTTATATGGATCAGCCAAAAGGTTTTGTACAAGGTCGCAGCAGAAGATTAGTTTGCAAGCTCAGGAAATTATTGTATGGCCTGAGGCAGTCGCCCAAGAAATGGTACAAGAAGTTTGATTCCTTCATGATGAGCCAGAATTTTATCAGAAGTGAGTATGATCATTGTGTATACTTCAAAAGTTTCAATGGCATATTCATTATCTTGGTGTTGTATGTTGATGATATGCTTATTGCAAGCAAAAGCATGGAATAAATCAGCAGGTTAAAGGCTCAGCTCTCTAGGACGTTTGAAATGAAGGATCTTGGAGCAGCAAAACATATCTTGGGCATGGAGATACACAGAGACAGGAAGAATGGTAAGCTTTGGTTATCACAACAGAAGTATGTGGAGAAAATACTTGAAAAATTCGGTATGAACAATCTGAAACCTGTTAATGTTCCATTAGCTTCCCATTTTAAGCTTTCTTCAGATTTGAGTCCTAGAACTAATGAAGAAAAGCAGTATATGCCTCGTGTACCATATGCAAATGCGGTAGGCAACTTAATGTATGCGATGGTATCTACAAGACCTGACATTTCACATGCAGTTGGAGTTGTCAGCAGGTTCATGGCAAATCCAGGGGAAGAACACTGGCGAGCAATGAAATGGATGCTTTGATATTTGAGAGGCACAAGTGACCATTGCATTGGCTTTGATGGTCATGAAGGTACAGTCTGTGGATATGTGGATGCTGATTATGCAGGTGATTTGGACAAAAGGAGGTCTACTACAGGTTATGTTTTGACTCTTGCAGGTGGAGTAATCAGTTGGATGTCAAAGCTTCAAGAGACAGTTGCCTTGTCCACTACTGAAGCAGAGTATATAGCTGCTTCAGATTCCTGTAAAGAGGCAATCTGGTTAAAAGGTCTGCTTGATGAGATTGGAAGGACGCAGGAGAAATTGAATGTGTTTTTTGACAGTCAGAGCGCTATTCATTTGGCTACAAATCCAACCTATCACAGCAAGACCAAGCACATTGATGTAAGGTATCACTTTGTGAGACATGTAATCGAAGGCGGCAAAGTAGTCCTCAAGAAGGTCTGCACACAGGAGAATCATGCAGATATATTCACGAAGCCAGTTACAATAGAGAAGCTGAGATGGTGTCTTGCTTCTCTCGGCTTGCAGAAAAGATGATGAATGGGCATTAGGTTTTCTGTTGTCAAGGTGGAGTTTGTTATAAATGTGACAACAGATGTAAATTTACTAGGTAGTTAGAATAACAGAATTTAGGTAAATAACGAGATATAGTTGAATAACAAGACAACGAAATATGTCTAGTTAAAAGAGGTGGCCCGAGAGGCTTGTATGCACGGAGAATTTGATCAATAAAGTTTTAAGAGATTTTATCCTTCATTTCAGTTGTTCAATTCAGTTACATTTCTTCTATTTCCTGTCTTGTTTACTGTTTTTCCCACAACAGAAAATTTCTCACCGTATAGCAACTTGGGACTCATTTCTTTCCAATAATTTGCCCATGATCTATATTCAGTTTTATACGTGTAGCTTGTTCTGAAGTACCAGATTTCATGGCATTTGTACTTTCAAAAGCAATTTCACTGGATTCAATGCCAACTTCTACAGCAAAATCCTTATTATGATCTAGAGATTGAATTGTGTTCCCTTGAGCTTGGAGTAAAAATACCACCTGTAAATTTGAAAATAGGACTAGTTATAGAGTTATCTATATCCAGTTTCACACTACGTGACTTATGCAATACCCTAGCACTTTTTTGTTTTCTTAATGCTATGACAAACCAGTGGCATTGATAGCTTTTGCATGCACAATCGGGCATTTGCAACTATTTTCCTTGCTTAAAAGATTCATTGTAAATTTGGACCCTTGTGATAGTACACTTGTGAGTTTCCTTATCATTGCAACATCTTCATTCACCAGCTTCTTCATTTCCAGAGAAAGTATTGATGTAATCATAGTGCAACCAGCACCAGGTCTATCTTTTGGTGTTTCTTCAGCTAGTACATGCAAATGAAGCTTAGAATTTGCAAGGAATTTCTTATCTGGTTCTTTCTCCCATAGGATAGCTCTGGCTACTTGATGAAAAACCAGAATCCCTTTTAGTATGCTACTTGCTAAAAAACTAGGATTTTAAGTTTGAAACTAAGTCTCACCAACTCAAGTTAGCAGAACCCTTTTGTTTTAGGCATAATAGTAGTTACAAAGTGCATTCATTGATATAACCCCAACAAGTAAGAATGACTTGAAATTGTTGATGGTTGCATTCATATTAGAAAAAAAAACATGTTTGTGCCAAAATTGAATTAAAAAACTTATTTAAAGTTGCAAGCAGACCTCCACCAGCACCCTTGTACCTTAGAGGGTAGACCTCAAAGTTGATTACCCAAGAAAGTGTTCCCATTCTAGAGGAAAAATAAATAATATTCAGTGTCAATTCAAGAATAGACACCCAATTATACTAGCTTGGGCATCCTCAATGACACATGGTCGAGAATCATCCTCACAAGCATCCCTCAATGATGAATTTGACATTATGTAGGCTTATATAAACCAATAGTTCTGTCTAGATGTAGAGTATCCACAACAAAGCACTCAAGAGTAACCCAATCAATTCATCTTGTTAGTCTGGGCCGCTCCTTTGACAACATCAGTAATCTTAGTATAGGTTCACTTCAAGTTCATATATGGATCTGCAGGTCCCTCTTAAGACTTGGACACAAATTAAGGGTAGTTCTTATATTTCAATTTTCTGTTGGAGATCTGGCCAACTCTTTTTCTTCTGTAGCATTGCTCATTTGCACTTTCCTCACCTTCAGGCCTATACTCCTCTATAGACAGTTTATCCATTTTAAATCGACCCCCATTTTGTTATGATTTTATACTATTTTGGTCACTATTGGAGATTATATAATTTCTTTCTACAATTTGAGCATTTATATCAAAAACTTGTAAGCAAAATGCAAGGTAAATTGTTGAAAATTGAAATTGATCGTAATAGGAGACTCGTGCATATTTCCTTTACACACTTGATTGATTTTCAAAGAGCCCATCTATGCCAAAGTTGAACCAAACTTCCCTTCTTGGTAAGGACCATCTAGAAAACTAGCTTTCAGGTTGTTATGACTAAAACATCATAATGTTTTCCCGTCTAACTCTTCGATGAACATCAAAGCAATTTTATTCATTGTGATTGTCCCTTGCATTCTTTGAACATAAATTGGAAAAACTAACAGCGTCCTCTAGCATGTCATTATGGAATGCATCTATCATCTCCATGCATCCTTGAGTTATCTATATCCAGTTTCCCACTACTTGACTTATGCAATACCCTAACACTTTTTTGTTTTGTTAATCCTATGATAAATCAGTGGCATTGATAGCCTTTGCATGCACAATCAGGAATTTGCAACTATTTTCCTTCCTTAAAAGATTCACTGTAAATGTGGACCCCTTTCCCTGTCATTGTAACATCTTCCTTCACCAGCTTCTTCGTTTCCAGAGAAAGGATTGATGTAATCATAGTGCAACCAGCACTAGGTCCATCTTTTGGTGTTTCTCCAGCTGGTACATGCAAATGAAGCTTAGAATTTGCAAGAAATTGCATGTCTGGTTCTTTCTCCCATAGGATAGCTCTGGTTACTTGATGAAAAACCAGAATCCCCTTTTAGTATGCTACTTGCAAAAAAGCTAGAATTTGAATTTTGAACCTAAGTCTCACCAACTCAAGTTAGCAGAACCCTATTGTTTTAGGCATAATTGTCGTTACAAAGTGCATTCATTGATATAACCCCACCAACAAGTAAGAATGGCATGAAAGTGTTGATGGTTGCATTCATAAATATAAAAAATAAAAATAAATAAATAAATAACCATGTTTGTGCCAAAATTGATTTAAAACCCTAATTTAAAGTTGCATCCAGACCTCCACCAGTACCCTTGTACCTTAAAGGGTAGACCTCAAAGTTGATTACCCAAGAAAGTGTTCCCATTCTAGAGGAAAAAGAAATAATATTCAATGCCAATTCAAGAATAGCCACCCAACCATACTAACTTGGGCATCCTCAATGACACATGGTCGAGAATCATCCTCACGAGCATCCCTCACTGTTGAATTTGACATTATGCGGGATTCTATAAACAAATAGTTCACTCTAAATGCAGAGTATCCACATCAAACACTCAAGAGTAACCCAATAAATTCATCTTGTTAGCCTGGGCCACTCCTTTGATGAAATCAGTAATCTTAGTATAGGTGACTTCAAGTTCATAGATTGATCTGCAGGCCCTGCTTGGACAAAAATTAAGGGCAGTTCTTATATTTCAATTTTCTGTTGGAGATCTGGCCAGGTCTCTTTCTTCTGTAGCATTGCTCATTTGCACTTTCCTTGCCTTCAGGCCTATACTCCTCTTTAGACAGTTTATCCATTTTAAATTCACCCCATTTTGTTATGGTTTATACTATTTTGGTCACTATTGGAGATTATAGACTTTCTTTCTACAATTTAAGCATTTGTATCAAAAACTTGTAAGCAAATGCAAGGTAAATTGTTGAAAATTGAAATTGACCCTAACATGAGACTCATGCATATTTCCTTTACACACTTGATTGATTTTCAAAGAGCCCATCTACGCCAAAGTTGAACCAAACTTCCCTTCTTGGTAAGGACCATCTAGAGAACTAGCTTTTAGGTTTTTATGACTAAAAACATCATAACGGTTTTCCCTTCTAACTCTTCAGTGAACATCAAAACAAATTTATTCATTGTGGCTGTCCCTTAAATTCATCAACTGCATGACACTATTCAGCAAAAATTCTTTTCTTAGCATTTCTTTAAGAATCTTAGCATACCTTGGGCCAAGAAAATGAGCAGTATTTAGTATCTTATATGTAATAGCATTCAAAATAGAACATTCTTTCAAAAGTTTACCTAGCCATATCATAGTTTAATCACCAATATGAAACTTGCATAAACGAGTAAGCATCATATTATGAGTAATAATGTTAGGAATGAAACCAATTTTTAGGAATTTTCCTAACAATATAGCAGCCTCATCAAAACAATCCCTACAAATACCATTCAGAATTGTATTATAAGTGACTGTGTCAAGAATAATTCATACTGCAATAAGGCTATCCAGCATCTTAAAATCTTGATAAATCATCTTAGTGATGTGGAGACCATTAATCCATGTATTATACATGAAATTATCAGAAATGCACCCATTTGAGGAAACCATGTTCATAATTTCCACATCCCTGTTCATGTTGGTTGTCTTGCAATATTAATGAACTTAAGTGTTGTAGGTAACAACATCAGGAACCAACTGCTGCTATGCATGAGGAAATAAAGACTATTTTCCATATGTATCCTTTGTTTCTTACAAAGTTCATTAATGAGAATGTTCTTAGTGAAAATATCTGGGAGAAGTCCTTGTTCTACGATTTTTTTTTCAACCATGACAGCGACAACTAAATTTCTGTTTTACAATGTCCACCAATCAATGAATTGCAGGTGAAATTGTTAGGGAAAATGTGCTTGTTTTTTTCATGTCCATGAAGTGTATATGGGCATCTTGCATGTTTCTTTGCTTGCAAAGCCCATTGGTGAAAGTAGGGTAGACAACGACATTAGGAAAATGTATTTTTTCTTCCATTTTATCCAATAGCTTGAAAGCTTGTCATATATCACCTTTCTTAAAATGCCAATCGATTAGTTCACGAAGCATGTATGCATTCAATTTCTTGGAAATACTCGCCATTAATATATTCCAAATATGAGTATTTGGAGTAATACCTTCATTCATCAATGCTTCAAGGATCCATGTAGCTTCTGCAATGTTTGCTTGTTGACAAATACCATATAGTAATGCAGTATAAATATTTATGTCTGGGTACTATAAAGGCTTCCATATTGTTTTGAGTCTGAAAATCCATGCCTTGGATTGGATTTGAGCCTCCAAACCTTGTTGAGTCTAACGTCCAAGATAGGATTAGAACATATCCATCTATAGCCCAATTGATGTCCTTAAGTTTTTTGAAATCTTTGGGACGGTTCCGAATCCATTCTTCCCCATCACTTCGGTAGGCAGAATAATTTCCAATTGACTCTATGAAAGCCTCCGCTTCCTTTTGAATTGACCTGTAATAATTTCCAACCTATGTTAAGCATTTAGAGAAAGGGGGCATAGTGAGAAGACATGGGTCACAGCCAACACTTTATTGCATACTTAGAATTAGGCAGCCAAGGGAAATTGGCTTTGTGATCCATTTGTCATTTTTCTTTTCAATTCTTTGAATGATCATAAGTTGGAGTTCTTTGGCAGAGGCTTGAAAAGAAAAGGCAACCCCAATAAATTTGAAAGGCTGAATTCAAGTGCATCCTTATACCATAATCAAGTTTGGAATGTCAGTTTGGTTCTCTCTGTAGCACTGGGTTTTTTTCCCCCTATATTTTAGAGCCCAAGGCTTAATAAAAAATCTAGATACACTCCATTATGTTTTTCATTAGCATCTGGTTGTTAAGGATGGTCAGAAAGAATGATCTGCAAAGTTCCCATGCAGTAATTGCCTGGATTCATCTCTTAGGAAGAGGGATGCCTTAATCAATCCTTTGGTCGTTATGTTGCATAGATAGCTCAAGGTTGCAAAAGTTATTACATAAACGGTTGGGGCTAAGGAACAAGCCTGTCTAATAGTTATGAAGAGTCAATTTCTTCATATTTGGTCCAATTGATGGATGAGCATGCTTAGGCCTTTGCAAACAAAATTTCAACTACATTTCTAAAAAAATGGCCAAAGCTCATATCCTTTGGAATGTAAGGATGAAAAGTCATTACACTCTATCATGGGATTTTTCAAAATTTATCTTAATGAAAAGAGCAACTAGCTTCAGTCACTCTGCCAATTCCATTACTTCCCAGATAGCATTAACATTTTATAAAATGCATTGGGCAAGATAACTCATGTTTGTTGTACCCTTACAATCAGATGCAAATTGTACTTGATCTGCATAGTCTTTGCTTTTCCTAGAATTTCGTAAGAGACATTGAGCAGGGTTATAGTCCTCTAGATAGTAATAACCTTTAGGTCATCAGTTTTAGGGGTGAACTTGATCATTCTTTATTGATATCTTACGAAATTGAGCAGGGTTATAGTCCTCTAGCTAGTAATAACCTTTAGGTCACCAGTTTTAGGGGTAAACTTGATCATTCTTTATTGATATAGTCTCTGAGGGACTGCTTCTATAAGGAATCCTTGTAACATTGAAGTAACTTGTATCCTAATTTATGCTCGTCAACTGGGTTCCTTGTCTAGGTCGTGGCCATCCATTGTGACCTAGTCTAAACTTATTTTGAATTAAGAGCATACTGATCTTCATATCTGGATAAGTTTCTGAAGGTCTCCTTGACTAAGTGGAAGATCCTTGACCATACCCTTTATTGGGAATTTTATTTTGATTCAAAAATTTCTTGTCTAAGTTGAACCCAAGTCCACCATTATACCATATGCATCTTTGATTTCCACTGGACTGTTTTCCAATTCCTTGGGGTCACTGCTACTGAAGGGCCATGTCTGCCCAGCTTAACCAGACTGATCTTAATTAAGGGGCAGTTTAAGAAGATATGAGAGCTATCCTCCTTCGCCTAAAAGAGTCTAATTTCTATACGTTCAAAACATTTAGACCCTCGAAACCCGTCCTTTTTAGTTTCTGTTGGGCTAAAATTTTGTCCCTTGTCTAGTTTGGTTTTCCCGGTTTGGAAAAGGGTTTAGTTAATATAGACCAATTAGGGTTTAAGTCCTTTCAGCTCGTGGATCTTTGGTGGATTTTTTGGCAGACGGATTGGAACCGACTTTGTTTTGCGAGACCACAGAGCAGATAGGGAACATCCAAATATCCTTCGATTCGGTAGGACTCGATCGTGCGACGAAACAGCCAACTGCGCATATAACGAGGGTAAAGGGCAAGGCATTGCTGGGCGCGTGCAATGCCAGGCTGAAGAGGCGCCACGTGTCATATTTCAAAACATTTTTGATTGACTAAAGCTTTTCTGATTGGTTGAATCGTAACAATTATGTGGGACAACAAAGCTCTTTTGATTGGCTAAAGTTTTCCTGATTGGTTGAATCGTAATAATTAGGTGGGACACGTGTTGAAAATTTTGTCGATAACGAAGAATCTAAAGAGTGTCCCCACCAAAAGCTTCACAATATATAAGATATAATACCTATCGGCCTAATAGTGAAAGCTTCACAATATACAATATAATGCCTATCGGCCTAGTTACTGTTAGTTTTTTAACCCTTTGAGTTGACATAAATCCTTATTTTTTTGGTTAAACCCTTAAAGTTGACATAGATCCTTATTTTTTGGGTTATGCTTCTTAGGATGCTCGCTCATTGGACTTTCCCAGTCCAACTTGTTAATTAGTTAAATAATTCTTGCTGCTGGCATATCATGAATCTCTTTATGGACAATTTATTTATAGTTTTGTGCTAGACTGTAAGGTCATTTTCCAAGTGTTTGACTCCAAGATGAGGTTGAATTTAATTTCATACATATATTTGACCAGATATTTTAGATCCTTATAATCTCTACCAAATTACATCTTAATATTTTTTAAATAGGTTGACCATTTACATGGTTTACTTTTCCATATAATAGTTTCTTATATGACTCAGATTTGGCCTATGATCATTTAATATATAAATATTCATTATTCTATTTTTACATCTATCCATTTTATGGGTTGTTTATTCATTAGTATTTTGTTTCTCTTTTCCAAATTCATTATACGCTAGGAATTCAAGTTATTTTGGATCCTTATAATCTCTATCAAATTACATCTTAATATTTTTCAGTAGGTTGACCATTTACATGGTTTATTTCTCCATATAACAGTTTTTTATATGAGCTATTTTTGGCCTATGATCATTTAATATATAAACATCTATCCATTTTATGGGTTGTTTATTCATCAATATTATGTCTTTCTTTTCCAAATTCATTATATGATAATAAGAATTCAAGTTATTTTGGCTCTTACTTTCTTTCTTCTTTAGATATTATTAAGACAATCCATATTTTATGATTAATTCTAAATATTTTTTTAAGAGTAATTCACATGAAATATAGTTCAAAATCGATGAACAAAAGAAAAAAGAGAGATAAATATTAAGAAATGTCTCTTTGATAATAGAAAATAAGGAGTTATGTTCAGTTTCCTCTTCAAGGGGCCACCCCCCAAGAGCAAAGCTCCAAATACCATAGCAATTCTTAACTATATATATATATATATATATATATATATATATATATATATATAGAGAGAGAGAGAGAGAGAGAGAGAGAGAGAGTATTAACTACCCATGGGACCCTTATAATATGCGTTGACAAAAAAGAAACCAGATTCCTTCCCTTGCCCTCTTGTGCCCCCAATCGGGCGAATCAAACACGATTCAGTTAAATTCGCGTCCTTCCGATCGTGTCCCGATTCTAGGACACGAATCTCGAAAAAGGGACTCTTGCATGACGTTAAAAGGGTAATTTGGGCATTCTATTTGCACATTTACCTTTTCTCTTGATCATGACTTTTCTATGGGTGTGTGAAAGCAAAGAGAAAAGGGTGTAGGAGCATTTTCGAGGTGATTCAAGCAACAGGTAAGTGCATGTTCTCTCTATTTTTTTGCATTTTTATTACAACAGTTTGCATGTGCATTTGTTTTACAAATTTGTGCATTTTTTGTTTTTTTTTTTACACCATTCATGGCTCAATGAAGGACAACAAGAAAGGGGCAAAGGAAGGGGAAGAATTCCCCCATTGGAGATGCCCCTCCTGTTCCAGTTTCATCAGGGTGTGCAATTGTTCCCTCTATTGGAAGTGGGGCTACAACAACTTCAAATGTTGAGGGAAGACAACAACCTCAAGATAAATATTCATTGTAGAGATATGTCACATGAGAGAAAGGGTCAGGCAACAAGATGAAGGGAGGAGGAAATATTTCTTGGAAATGAAGCCATTGCAACAATAATTTCATGAGCACATATTACCGTGTGAAAGCTCATTTGTTGGATTTACCAAGTTGTAGAATTGCATCTTATACACAGGTGTCTTTAGAAAAGAGGAAAGAAATGGAAAAATAGGCCAATGTTGGTATGGAAAATGTGGCTACAAAATGTTAAAAAAAAAACAAGAATGATGATCCCCTTCAATTCCTAAGGAAAAGCAACAACAAATCTCCATTTGAGAGTTCTCGTGGGGGACAAACAACAAAAATAAAGGCAATTGCACTTGGTCCAATGGAAAAAAAATTTCAAAAAGAGAAACAAGAAGAATGTGATCTCACCACTGCATTTTTTCTGTAAAAACTTCATATCCTTTAATGTTGCATGCTCACCTTTATTTATTGAGATGTGCTGAGATTTAACTCAAGGGTTTGCATCAGGGTATGTGCCTCCTGGGTCAGAGAAGCTTAGAACCACATTGTTGATGAAGGCAAAGAAAGAGGTGGAAAAAATACCTGAGTCTATTAAATCAGCATGGCCAACATATGGGGTTAGCATTGTTTATGATGGATGGATAGATCCAACACGACACCCACTCATCAACTTCATGGTGTTTTCCTTGAATGGTCTAGTTTTCTTGAAATCAATGGATGCACTTGGACAATACAAGGATGCACAATATATGGGTGAGTTGTTTATTAAAGTTATTGAAGATGTAGTTGTTGATTCGTGTGTGAAAATAATTACCGATAATGCACCTGTTTGCAAGGCCACTGGCATGATTGTGGAAGATAAATATCCACAAGTATTTTGGACACCTTGCATTTTCCATTCATTGAACATAGCGCTTAAATCTATTGCTTTTATTGTGCTTTGGATTGGAAGCATTATTGAGGATGCACGACATATCCGCAACTTTGTACAAAATGATACAAATTCCCTCACTATCTACAAGGAGTACACAATCTATCATTGTTGAAGATTGGATATACATGGTTTGCCTCTTCATTCATCATGTTGAAGAAGTTGAGAGAGGTCAAGACCGCTCTTGGGGCCATGGTTATTTTATAGTTTTAGTCTTTTTGGAGAAAGACAGATCAAGTAGCCTCAAAAAGGGTGAAGGACACAATGTTAGATGATGCTTGGGGGGAGAGGATAGATCTATTTATTCAGATCATGGACCCTAACATTTCTTTGCTTCAATTTGCAGATACATACCAACACATCCTAGGAGAGGTTTATTAGGGATGGGATTCCATGATTGAGTCTGTGAGGAGCATTATTTTACAAAGTGAGTGCCCTCAATATGAGACGTCATCAAAGGCCTTCTTCACCATGATACAGGATATTCTTGTCAACAGATGGGACAAGAATTACACACCTTTACATTGTTTGGCTCACTCATTGAACCCAAAATACTATAGCCATGAGGGGATGAATGGTGGACCTTCCCGAAAATTCCCTCCTCACATGGATGGTGAAAGCTCACAGGGGAGGAAAGATGCACTCAGGCTGATTTTTCAGGATAGAACATCCCTTGATGACGTGGAGGATGCCTTTGCAGATTTTTCCACTAGAACTGTCCGATTTGCAGGATATGATGTGATTAGAGACAAGGGGGTTAAGAAGCCCTATTCTTGGTGGGAAACTCATGGGGAAACAATATTTCCTCTACAATAGTTAGCCATGAGGATACTCTCTCAGGTGATTTCTTCCTCTTGTTGCAAGAAGAATTGGAGCACATATGGGAATATGTATAGTGTCAAAAAGAGAAGTCTTAAGAATTCCAAGGAAGAGACAATGGTGTATGTGCACGCCAATTTTTGACTTATTTACAAGCAAATGGATGAATTGTTGAAGGGAAAGACAAAGATGTGGGATGTATTTCCTGATGATATGGGTTTGGACATCAGTGTTGAGTTGGCATTGGCCAACTTGGAGCTTAATGAGCTAATGCTAGAGCCTATCACTTTTGATGATGGTCATATTGTAGAGGGGTCATTCTCCACACCAGTAGATTCAGAGATGACATTGGATACACAAAAAGAGGATGCAACAGAGGAGTGTAGTGGTGACCATGATGATGAGTACGATGATGTTGATTTTGATGATCAGGATTGACAACTCATGAGCTACCTACTGCCTTGTATTTGTTTCATTTTGTATTTTTTATTTTTATTTTCCATTGACATTGCTACTACCTATGTAACACATTTTTATTTTGATGACATAATTAGAAAACTACAGTATCATGCCTTTCTCCTATTGGGTCATTGATGAATATGCCACAACTGTATTTGTATGCATATTGTTACTTTGTATCTTTGTAAAAATTACATCTAGATGAAGATCTATGCTTGAATCAATGAATTTGTTTAAGAAATATCTAATATATATATATATATATATATATATATATATATATATATATATATATATATATATATATATATATATATATATATATATATATATATATATATATATATATATAATGTGTCATGTTCCGAGGGGCAACATGTTCATTTCTAAAACTAGAATCCGCGTGTCCTACGTGCCCTTCGTGTCCCTGTGTCAGGTGACTGAGGTTGACCAACTAATTTAGGTCTTATTAATAAAATGACCCTTCTTTATAATGAATGGAAACCAACTAACTATTTGTTAGACCTTATTCAAGGAAGGTGTCATTATATATTAATAAAGTATTTAAGTAAGGAGGTTAAGGTAGGATCATAAAATACCCTACCCCTTTGAAAGCAACATTGTCCCTAAGGCTGAAGGTGAGCAAATTGTTGGATAATTGTTGTTGATTCCCACGAAACATATTATGGTTGCATATTTTTCCATTGGACCAATACTTCCCTAATCATGTGTCATTGTGACTAGCACTCTCAAATATCCAATAATACTTCAAGTTGGAGCCAAATGGAGCCTTTTTCAGCAATTCCTAGTAGGTTGGTGTTGGGTAATTTAATTGACTCTTAAATTACTTGTCGTTAATTGTCAAACTCGAGGTTTGTGAACTTGTGAAGTATACGCGCACTATATGTGCTAGGACATCTACTTTCAATTCAAAGTAACTAATATATTTGCACATGAGGATTTAAATCTATTTATGACTAAGTTTTGATAATCATATGCACATGTTCTATCTTAAAAGGTCAATGAATCAAACTCAAAACTTCAAAATTTGAATAAAATTTTAAAGCAAACTATATTATGAAAACTTCAAGAACTATTCTAATTGGACAAGAAATTAAAATATATTCTATACAAACTAAAAATCTATTCTATTAAACAATGAAAATAAATCTAACTAGTTGTCTTAAAAAAAAATGTTTTCTATGAAATGTAAAACAATTCTACTCTAATTTTAATCTATAAGATTTGAAATAAATTTAATCTAAACTACTAAAATGAAATATAACTATTAAATTGAAATCAAAACTATTCTACAAAACATGGAATTGAAATCTATTATAGAAAAAAGTGAAAAACAATATATGTTGACAAAATTTCAAGTGCAATAGCCTCCAAAGATTACTAATGTGTGTATTCTATCAAGAACCAACCATGTCTTATCAAAATGATGACTAGAACAAACATGCAAATGAAATAAATTCTTGGAAAATACTTTAAGGAAATTGTTTTTGGACTTTCGATTTTATATTGAGCACTCAACCTGTAACGAACAAAAATAAAGTAAGCAAACTATATCAAAAACAAATAATTCAAACATATAATGAGATGGAAAATTAAATCGAAGAAAATACTGAAAATAAAAATAAAAATATTTAAATAAATAAAATAAAATAAATGATAACTATACTATCTCACAACTCCACAGGGGGGCCTCCTAGTGAGTACGAGAAATTATAAACTCGAATCACTTGATTTAAATCACCAATTTCATTCAAAGTTGTGCCATACTAAAGATTACAATCATTGGAAAAAAGCAGAGTTATTCTCCTTCAATCAACAACAACAATGACAAATTAAGATCATCATTGACATATGATCCCCCCTCTCATCAAAGAGACTATGATTTATAGAATTTTGAGGCAATTAACAAACTCATAAATTTCTTGCTTGAGATTTGGTCATGAGATCAATTTTAAAAATAAAAACCAATCTTATTTGATGGATCATTGGATCAAATATCATCTTAGATATGATAATAAATATCTATTTTCCACGAATTTTCTAAATAAAATTTCGTTCCAATATTTTTGGTGACTAGGCGTGGACTACAAAATTACAAAATCGTTTGCTCACGCAACCTGCAAAATATGGCTCCAAAAAACCCCGAAAATATCTCAAATGGTGATGAATTTGAGGAACCTGCTTACAATGAATTTAATTGGGCTCGTGCTGAAAAGCACCCATGTTTTCATTTCCCAAAATTTGTTTTCCTTTGCTCAGAAAACGCATTTGAAGTTGACTGGTAAAAACCATTGCGCTTTTCCTTTGGTCTCTTGTTGGAGGTCCCCACGTGCAATATGGGTGGAGTTTTACCAATACAAATCCATATTGGAGCTTCTAGAAACCAAGTCCAAGTATTGGATTTCCTTCTAGAGTGTTGATACTACCTTAACGATGGAGATGACTACAGAAATTGACTTGAGTTGTAGAATCTTGAACTGGCCAAACTGTCATTAGTAAAACCAAGCAAAGTTCTTCTTAATTCATTAAAATAATAATAATATAATATGTAAACTTGTATGTGGAAATTTAATGTTTATGGAGAAATATGGTTAAAAATGCTAACAATGGGTGAATGGAATGATGCAAAAATGGGTGATTTCATAAATAAAATCATGACAAACTGGAGGCCCAACATTCCCCCACACCAGAGATTTGCCATGTCCTCATGCAAATAAAATTTTTTCATAATCCCATCAGTTCCCGGTGTTCCTTTATTTTGGCGTTTCAACTGAATCCTTGACCAAAGCTCTAAAAGATAAATATTGACCATTTATCTCAATAATATGCACGTTTCTCTCTTTGTTTTTGAAGATTACAGATCTGGTAGCATAAGTTTTTGTTTCTATACTTTCTTGTTGTGTCATTAAAGTAAGAAATAAGAGTTACTCATCATCCTTTTAAATTCAAACAAGTTGAAGTATTCATATACTGGGTTGTTCATGGATGCTAGAGAGGTAGAAATGATGCTTGTTGATTTGTTCTTTTCTTAATAAAACCAGCCCTTCATTATTTATTATATGCAACTTGTGTGAAATGCAAGGGTGTCCGCATAGTATCATATCCAAATACTTGTCACTATTTTAAAGCCTTTGCAAATATAACTCTTTCAATAAATTGGAAACAACTTACAAGTTTCTAGTCACTAATTAATTTTTCCCAAATTGTTCAATCCATGGTAGAATATCATATTGTGAAGAACACATCAAGACTATTACTCCCTCCATAAAATTTATTTCCTCCATTGTGAATGCCATCTCATCCACAATGGATTGAAATGACTAATGTTCTTGTAATATTTTTCTTCTTATCATCCATGCATAGAAATATTTTTCACAGGAGCCAATCCTACTTCAACTGTGTTGTCAAATAATTTCTTCAAGAACTCACCAACTAGTGAATGATATTCATGTGAAACATGACTGTTGTCTTGTTAATGCAAGTAGACTTCCCATTGTGAAGCTTTGACAACATGAGTTGCAATTAACACAAAATAAGAGTTGTAGGTGAGGGTCGTACAACTTATCAAAGCCTAAAATGTACTTCCAAGTGATTCAAGAGTGTCTGAACAAAGCCTTGTTGTAACCTTCTTTTTCTTGTGGCTTTGTACTCATCATTTCTTGTCTTCCATTAAAAATCTGAAGATGAACAATATGACACATAATTTAGGTTCTCCATGTTCTTTTTGATCATATGCTACAAACATGTACTGTGATGGTTCATTAAGAAAAACATCTCCATATTAAAGAATTAGTCTCATATGAAGGCCAAAATGGTCCAATTGTTCATTTAGGGAGTATGAATCAATTTATATTACAACAAGAAAATAAAATTGGACAAGAGAATGGTAGGAGACAACATTATTATCAAGGAAAACATAAGACCTTATGAAGGAAAAAATTATGCAATCATGGTATGGGGTTTAACCATAACAAGGTTTGTAGAGTATCCAATAATGTATGAAGGTTGGAAACAATTATTGGGATTGATTATGCAGACAAAGTAAAATAGGAATGAAGGTTTGAGAAAATGGTTTGAATAATGTGAATATGATAGGGTGAAATACATAGATCACATGTTTTACAATAGTTTTCATATTAAAATTTCCAAATTTTTTAACAAATTAAAATTTTTTTGAAGCTAGTTTTACCTCAAGTTTCTCATTTGGAATTGGAGAAGAGAACACGATCTGATGGATGATTAGGTGTTGATTTGGCTCAAGTACTTTTCTCCATGATGAATTGACCATCACTTTAACCTTGCTCCACAAAATTTATCATTTTCATGTAGCAAACTTGTTTTTCCAATTTATCTCAAATGATAAATCATATTCTTCTAAAATTTTATAAGGTTGTTGCCATTAATATTATGAATCTTCCCACATAACATCTCAGCCAATGGATGTATATATCTCGAGAAAAACGAGAAATGGATGTAGATGATGACGACCAATTTCTTGAAAAATACACACTGTAATTTCTTGAAATTTTGTGTATTTATTTACCCTACCATGATGCATTTACCCTAAAAATTTGAGGACCAACGGATGCACGGTTTGAAATTTATGATCAAATCAATTTATGCCTTGTTTCACTCATCACGCTATCCAATGTTGCAACAAAAACATATGTCACAAACTCATTTTAAGACCAAATTGAGTGCTTCAAAAGAGAAATGGTGTATTTTTACCTTTTTTACTGCCTCATGCCTTCATAATCCTATTTTGATGAATAAAATACTTTGTTGTGAAAAAATACTAAATTGTGTCTTGATGTGTACACAGTGATGAAAAATGAAAATCTGCCTTAAAAATCCCACTGAAATGTCCTGGAAAATTTCTCTTTTTTTGAATTATGCCCCTATTTTACTCAATTTATCATACTCTGAGAAAAACCAATATCTCAGAAATTTTTATTCCTGCTCCAATTTCTTGTAATCTCTTCGCCAAAACAGCCTCTAGAACAAGTTATTACAGCCAAAAATAGGCTGTTACAACAATAGCTGCAAAAAATGCAACTTTCCGTAGCTATTACATAAAATGTCAATCTCTTTCGAAAGTTGTTTTCTCTGAGTCTAATCTAATGATTTGGACTGCGTGATGTATGATGAAGTAGAAACCATGAAACATGATGCATGTTGACTGAAATAGACCCAATTTTATTTATTTTCTTGAAAAGGAAATGAATGAAGAAGAGTTGGAATGGTGACATCATGCTGCTACAAGAAACAAGAAAATGAAATGTTGCAAACTGTTGTTGATTCCATAAAACCATATAATCTTCATCAAAAACCAAATTCCACGATACAATTCTTACCATGTGAATGAATGTGTCGAAGTTGAGCATGGAAATAAATCTTTGGATTATCGATCAATGATGAAAATCGTTAACCAATGTGAGACAATTCACCGATAATGTAAATGAGTGTCAAGGTACCTGAGTGCATCTTGACAAGAATGAATGAATGTGTTGAATTCGAGTCACCTGCAATATTTTAAAATTAAGAGACATTGTTGTATTCCCATTGTTTTCAATGAGGAGACTTTCCATTGATGTATGAAAGTTCCAAGGCACTCCAAATAATCTTTGATCTTGATCCCAGATAAAGTGTTGAAGTCGATGGTACAACATCCGTTGGAAGGTGAGCCTTAAGGAATCCCACATCAGCCAACTCGAGCATAGAACCAATAGTGATTTGAAGAACCATAATAAAATATTGAGACCATCATGAAATTACAGAACTTATTGTGAACTTTTATCGCCAAATTCCCGGTTTTCAAGCAAAGCTCATGTCCAATTGTGCCAGCAAACCGATTTTTGCAATAAGACTTATTTTTCTCTCTTTATATATATATATATATATATATCCTACTCTACTTGAAAAAAAATATTGTTCAAGTATATGAATATTTTCAATGGAACCATGTGCATAAAAATATGATAGATAAACTCATATGTAGGTTTGAAAGATACTCTTTGATATGTACCAATATATGAGAGACCAACTACCTTGATCGATATGTTGTTAGAAGTTATTGAAGAATGGAGTAATGGGATCTGATGATTTTCTTGAACCAAGATTCAATGTAATCTTCTCTTCCTTGGCTTTCTGTTATCATGCCATGCAAGTCTTCAGAGATGTGATCCCCATTCATAGAATCTAGTGATAAGCATGCAAGAAACTTTTCAATCCATCCAAAAACTTCTCTCTTTCAGCAAACATCCATGATTCTTAGACCTTATCTGAATCTTGTTCTTTTGGTTGTTCTTCAATGACATATGGAGAATCATTTTGCAATACCTCAACATTGTAATTGGATTGAGGTGTTTTATTGTTGGGGATATGAAATAATTGTGTAGGTAGTGGAGTGGGAATAAATCTTTGGGGTGCTTGTGTGGATGGTGTTGGGAAAGGTTGAATTGAGGTCAAGTGAGGTTGAAATTGATGTTGTGGTGGAGGTGAATGGTATGGATAACATTGATATTGGTATTGAGGATAGTGAGGAAAATATTGAGGATAAGGTGGATTTCCTCTATAAGTCTCTTGTCAACCTTGTTGCCACAATTGATTTTGAGGATGGGATTGAGATGCCCAAGGTTTCCAGGGCAAGGGTGCTTTCCAATTATTTTGAGATTTTTGTGCATAACCTTGAAATCGAGATTTAAGATCTTGCATCATATTAGGTTGATGAGGTTGTTATAGTCTTCTTGGAGCTACATAACAAGATTGTTCTAGTTTTTTATTTTCTCCATGGTAAATTTCCTTTAACCCTAGTAATGATGGGAAATATTTATTAGTATGTGATCATGCATAGATTTCACAAATTTTAATGTTATCAAGTGGACATTTATGCAAAGCAGGATTCTTTCTACATTTAGGGAAAAATATAAATGAAGCAACTTTATCAACCTTTTTCTTGTTTTTCATTCTTAGAATATCAATCTGTTCATTTAAATTACCAATAATGTCTAAAAAATTATTAAGTTCAGTTTGACTTACCAATTTTGATGTCGATTTACTTACTCTTACCATAACTGGATCTTGAAGGGATCTTCCATACTTTTCTTTTCCTCTTGATATGTTTTTTGCACAATTCAAAAATATCTTGAAATGACAATTGAGCGACATCCCCTTTTCCCACCAGGTTAAGAAGATCAATCCATTCATCCCTTATAGCTTTTAGTAGGAGAGTTTTTAATGTGTCTAATCATAAATCATGCAATTTATATATTTTGAAATTATAAGTAAATATCTCCACTAAATCTTCTAGGATTTCATCATATTTTTTGTTCATCTTAAAGACTTCATTTCTAAGGTCATGGTGTATGCAATAATCTTTGTATTTTTCCAAAACTACTTTTTTCATATCATCCAATGTGTTTATATAATTTGTCCCTAAAGTCATGAACCATTTAAGAGCTTTATTCTTCAATGTTGTGAGAAACAAATTCAATTTTTGAGTGTGTAATGAGTATCCATAAGATCTGCAAAGCATTTCAAATTCGAAAAGAAAGGTTTTCGGGTCTTCTGATCTCATACCTTTGAAGTTAGGAAGTACGGTTGGAGGGATGTTCTTAATATGAACGTTGATATCAATTTTTTGAATGGGAAATAAAAAGGATCATTGTCATCATCTCCATCCATTTCTTCAACCTATTTTTTAACCTCTTCTTCTACCTACAAAAATATGAATTCATGATATGGAAGATGATATGGCTCTTACTACACCACGTGATTTAGTGGGAGTGATAAGCGATTGAAGTCTTTTTTTTTTAATGCTTCTACATCTAGGATGTACTAAAAGGAGATTAAATGGATGCAACTAAGAATGAGACGTGATTTAAATCTAATTCCTATATATAGTTCCCTGACAATGACGCCAAAATGTTGGATAATTTAATTGACTCTTAAATTACTTGTCATTAATTGTCAAACACAGGGTTCGTGAACTTGCAAAGTATACGCGCACTATATGTGCTAGGATATCTAATTTCAATTCAAATAAACTAATCTAATTACACATGAGGATTTAAACCTATTTATGACTAAGTTTTGATAAGCATATGCACATGTTCTGTCTTAAAAGGCCAATGTATTCAAACTCAAAACTTCTAAATTTCAATGAAATTTTAAGGAAAACTATCCTATGAAAAATTCGAGATCTATTTTAATTGGACAAGAAATTAAAATATATTCTACATAAATTAAAAATCTATTCTATTAAACAATGAAAAGAAATCTAACTAGCTGACTTAAAAATAAAATATAAATAAATAAATAAATTATGAAATGTAAAACAATTCTACTCTAATTTGTTGTGGGAAAGAAATAGAACAAGAGAAATGAAACTGAATTGAACAACTGAACTGCAGGATAAAATCTCTTAAAACTTTATTGATCAAATTCTCCGTGCATACAAGCCTCTCGGGCCACCTCTTTTAACTAGACATATTTCGTTATCTTGTTATTCAACTATATCTCATTATTTACCTAAATTATGTTATTCTAACTACATGGTAAATTTACATCTGTTGTCACATTTATAACAAACTCCACCTTGACAACATAAAACCTAATGCCCATTCATCATCTTTTCTACAAGCCGAGAGAAGCAAGACACCATCTCAGCTTCTCTATTGTAACTGGCTTTGTGAATATATCTGCATGATTCTCCTGTGTGCGGACCTTCTTGAGGACTACTTTGCCGCCTTCGATTACATGTCTCACGAAGTGATACCTTACATCGATGTGCTTGGTCTTGCTGTGATAGGCTAGATTTGTAGCCAAATGAATAACGCTCTGACTGTCACAAAACACATTCACTTTCTCCTGCGTCCTTCCAATCTCATCAAGTAGACCTTTTAACTAGATTGCCTCTTTACAGGAATTTGAAGCAGCTATATACTCTGCTTCAGTAGTGGACAAAGCAACTGCCTCTTGAATCTTTGACATCCAACTGATTACTCCACCTGCAAGAGTAAAAATATAACCTGTAGTAGACCTCCTTTTGTCCAAATCACCTGCATAATCAGCATCCACATATCCGCAGACTATACCTTCACAACCATCAAAGCTGATGCAATGGTCACTTGTGCCTCTCAAATATCGAAGCACCCATTTCACTACTCGCCAATGTTCTTCCCCTGGATTTGCCATGAACCTACTGACAACTCCAACTGAATGTGAAATGTCAGGTCTTGTAGATACCATCACATACATTAAGCTGCCTACCGCATTTTCATATGGTACACGAGACATATACTTCTTTTCTTCATTAGTTCTAGGAAATAAAGACTATTTTCCATCTGTACCCTTTGTTTCTTACAAAGTCCATTAATGAGAATGTTCTTAGTGAAAATATCTGGGACAAGTCCTTGTTCTATGATTTCTTTTTCAACCTTGACAGCGACAATTAAATTTCCTTTTTTACAATGTCTACCAATCAACGAATTGCAGGTGTGCTTATTTTTTTCATGTCCATGAAGTGTATATGAGCATCTTGCATGTTTCTTTGCTTGCAAAACCCATTGGTGAAAGTAGGGTAGACAACGACATTAGGAAAATGTATTTTTTCTTCCATTTTGTCCAATAGCTTGAAAGCTTGTCATATATCACCTTTCTTAAAATGCCCATCAATTAGTTCAGGAAGCATGTATGTATTCAATTTCTTGGAAATACTTGCCATTAATATATTCCATATATGAGTATTTGGAGTAATACCTTCATTCATCAATGCTTCAAGGATCCATGTAGCTTCTGGAATGTTTGCTTGTTGACAAATACCATATAGTAATGCAGTATAAATAAGTATGTCTGGGTAGTATAAAGGCTTCCATATTGTTTTGAGTCTGAAAATCCATGCCTCGGATTGGATTTGAGCCTCCAAATCTTGTTGAGTCTAACATCCAAGATAGGATTAGAACATATCCATCTATAACCCAATTGATGTCCTTATGTTTCTTGAAATCTTTGGAATGGTTCCGAATCCACTCTTCCCCATCCCTTGGGTAGGAAGAATAATTTCCAATTGACTCTATGAAAGCCTCCGCTTCCTTTTGAATTGACCTGTAACAATTTCCAACCTATGTTAAGCATTTAGAGAAACAGGACATATTGAGAAGAATAATAGACATGGGTCACAACCAGCATTTTATTGTATACTTAGAATTAGGCAGCCGAGGGAAATTGGCTTTGTGATCCATTTGTCAATTTTCTTTTCAATTCTTTGGATGATCATAGGTTGGAGTTCTTTGGCGGAGGCTTGAAAAGAAAAGGCAACCCCAATAAATTTGAAAGGTTGAATTCAAGTGCATCCTTATACCATAATCAAGTTTGGAATGTCAGTTTGGTTCTCTCTGTAGCACTGGGTTTTTTCCCCCTATATTTTAGAGCCCAAGGCTTCACAAAAAATCTAGATACACTCCATTATGTTTTTCATTAGCATCTAGTTGTTAACGATGGTCAGAAAGAGTGATCTGCAAAGTTCCCATGCAGTAATTGCCTGGAGTCATCTCTTAGGAAGAGGGATGCCTTTAATCAATCCTTGGGTCGTTATGTTGCATAGATAGCTTAAGGTAGCAAAAGTTATTACATAAACAGTTGGGGCTAAGGGACAAGCCTGTCTAGTAGTTATGAAGAGTCAATTTCTTCATATTTGGTCCAATTGATGGATGAGCATGCTTAGGCCTTTGCAAATAAAATTTCAACTACATTTCTAAAAAAATGGCCAAAGCTCATTGCCTTGGGAATGGAAGGATGAAAAGTCATTACCCTCTATCATGGGATTTTTCAAAATTTATCTTAATGAAAAGAGCAACTAGCTTCAGTCACTGTGCCAATTCCATTACTTCCCAGATAGCATTAACATTTTATAAAATGCATTGGCCAAGATTAACTCATGTTTGTTTTACCCTTACAATCAGATGAAAATTGTACTTGATCTGCATAGTCTTTGATTTTCCTAGAATATCGTAAGAGACATTGAGCGGGGTTATAGTCCTCTAGCTAGTAATAACCTTTAGGTCACCAGTTTTAGGGGTGAACTTCATCATTCTTTATTGATATCTTACGAAATTGAGCAGGGTTATAGTCCTCTAGCTAGTAATAACCTTTAGGTAACCAGTTTTAGGGGTGAACTTGATCATTCTTTATTGATATCTAACGAAATTGAGCAGGGTTATAGTCCTCTAGCTAGTAACAACCTTTAGGTCACCAGTTTTAGGGGTGAACTTGATTATTCTTTATTGATATAGTCTCTGAGTGACTGCTTCTATAAGGAATCCTTGTAACATTGAAGTAACTTGTATCCTAATTTATGCTCCTCAACTGGGTTCCTTGTCTAGGTAGTGGCCATCCATTGTGACCAAGTCTGAACTTATTTTGAATTAAGAGCATACTGATCTTCATATCTGGATAAGTTTCTGAAGGTCTCTTTGACTGAGTGGAAGATCCTTGACCATACCCTCTATTGGGAATTTTATTTTGATTCAAAAATTTCTTGGCTAAGTTGAACCCAAGTCCACCATTATACGATATGCATCTTTGATTTCCACTAGTCTGTTTTCCAATTCCTTGGGGTCACTGCTACTGAAGGGCCATGTCTTCCTAGCTTGACCAGACTGATCTTAATTAAGGGGCACTTTAAGAAGATATGAGAGCTATCCTCCTTTGCCTATAAGAGTCTAATTTCTATACGTTCAAAACATTTAGACCCTCGAAACCCCTCCCTTTTTAGTTTATATTGGGCTAAAATTTTGTCCCTTGTCTAGTTTGGTTTTCCTGGTTTGGAAAAGGGTGTAGTTAATATAGCCCAATTAGGGTTTAAGTCTTTTCAGCTCATGGATGCTTGGCAGTGAAACGCAACGACAGTTGGGTACTTGTTCAAGTATAGGGTAACTCTGGAAGATTAGTTAACCTCCACTTATGCTTTTCTTCGTCAATGCGAACTCTTAGAATCTTAGCTTCCATCATGATAATAGAAAGCTTGTTAAAAAATAAAATGGCACGAACCGCTAGCCAGTAGAAAGCAACATTCTTTGTCATAGTAGGCAATGTCCCATCACAATTCCAATTTGATACCCACAAAGTTTATATAGGAAATTGCACGAACTGATCCCATTGCTCGCCAATCAGGTAGGAAAAACTAGTCATCTTCCTATATGCTATATCCAACTCCATATATTTCTGGTAATTGGTAACTCGGAGTTATCAGAAATGGGTTCCTCAATTTCCGCAATAACTAAAACTCTTCATGAATATGCTCGAAAGTCATTTCTCCTCTCAACGCTCCCAGTAATCCTGTCAATTTTTTTATCTTTGTTCCTTTCCTTATATAACTTTTCTTGATATACCTTCACATGAAATAAATTTTCATGTTGGTCCGAAAAGGAGGGCAAACCTAACCTTAACAATTTATTATACTGGCAAGAAAACATGTGAAGGTTCTTTTTAATCACTCTACACCCTGACCCTGGTTCATCAAGGTGGGGGTTCCATTTATTGATGATTGCCATGTATTTTTTATGATGTTCATAAGTAGCTATTCTTAAAGCCAGAGGAGATTGAGATTGAAGCTAGAGGGGGTTGAATTGAAATAGGAGGGGCTTATAATACAGGTTTTTTTTTTTTTTTTTTTTTCAAGCAATATTGGTTGGTGATTGGACAACAATCAAAAGGGATGATCTTAGGTACTAAAGAAGGCAAAAAGGATGGACCTAAAGCAACCTCACATATTGTTAAAAAAAAATTATAGTTACAGGTTTGTATATTCAACGCAAAGTTTTTCGTCTATCTAATGAACTTTCGTTGGATTATCCGACGTTCTTTGTCAAAAATTCAATGGAACTGTTCATCGGATATCTGATGCACTTTCGACAAACATTGGTTGGATATCTAACCATGATGTGTCAAAAATAATCACTTATTTCGATAAGGATATCCAACGAAAACGTTTCAGATATCGATAAGGATTTGCACATAGAGTTGCAAAGGAAAGTTGATAGGAGATATGAGAATGTGGAAGACAATAATCAAGTTAAATTTGGATGATTGATGATTGATTTTTAGAAAGAAAATGAGGAGACAAAACTCAGAAATTTAGTTTTTTGCTAAATTTTGTGATAAAAAATTATAAATTAGAGTGATTTAATTTTTGTTTTGATCTTTTCTTTTCTTTTTAAAATTCCATACAATTTTGAATAAATTTGATTTTTTTCCTATTTTAAAATATAAATAAATTCAATAACCTTTGAAAATCTTAATCATTTAGTATGTTAAAATTCTGAAAACTCTTTCATTTTTACCAAAAATATAACACACAAGACCAAAAAAAAAAGAGGTTAAATTACTTCAATGAACAAACTATCTGTGTGAATTTTATCATATTAAAACTTTTTATTTTCAAACAATAATGTATCAGCTTGTAATTTGAAAATTTAATTAAATCTCATCTAAAATAAATCAAAGAAGCAAAATTTTGAAAGTAAAATTAAAAAGCAACTGGAGTAGTCTTTAAAAAGCACATAGACAGATCAATTTCGAATTCTAAATTCCAAATCTGTGCTCAACCTGGATGAAAACAAATATGTGCTTGCGAGGGTTTTAGGGTTAAATTTGAGGCGTTCCACATAACATTCTGGAGCAACAACAAGTCGCCTTCAATTTGTAAGATTGGTGGTTTGGGATCTCCAGCATTTTTCGCTCGCACTTGGAAATCCTGCATATCACATCCCTGCAATTTGAACTCCAACATGGTTTGGGAAAAAGGATCCATCAACGCCCTTATTATTGTACAAATGTTGTAAGTTTTTCTTGAATCTCGGCCTTTTCAACTATCTGGTTCATATACATTTCAATCATGTTCGATTTATGCTTTGATATTCAATATGAGCAAATAATTAGACAAATATCATGTTTAAACAATATAATGATGGCTTAAGAGTCTCTGGTAGTAAATTGGACAAGAAGACGTTCATGGAAAACAATCGTTGGCGCTCGTTCGTGGATCCAGAACGAAAAACAATCCATTGTAACTCCAGAAGGAATACTAGGAAAGACAAAGAAAGAGAATGCTGTATCTGTGGCGACGTTGGATTCCAGGGACATTTGTTCAGATGCAAGAGATGCTTCACCGATCTCAGCACAGGTAAGATTGTCTCCCTGTAATTTCATTGAATACTCACAATCACTTCACCAATGGTCTATTTTTGGAGGATAAACTTGGTTATTTTAATTCTGATAATGTGCATTATGGAACCAATTTTGCAGATATTGCAGCAATTTGTATTCTGATCAGTTGGAATTAGGCAGCGTCAATGTATGTGACTGGTGCCTGGACTTCCAAAAAAGATAGGAAATTCGTCCAAAAAAGATAGGAAATTCGGAGGCACAAAAGGAAATTTAAATTGAAGCAAATGGGAAGAAAGAAGGTGCTCTGCGATAGAAGCTTTGCCAAGGGCAGAAACATTGGTATTTCACAATTCCTTCGCCAATGGTCTATTTTTGGAGCATAAACTTAACTATTTTAATTCCGATAGTGTGCATTATGGAACCAATTTTGCAGTAGGTTGTACTTTGATCAATCGGAATTAGGGAGCGTCAATGAATGTGACTGGTGCCTGGACTTCCAAGAAAGACAGGAAATTCAGAGGCACAAAAAGAAATTTAAATTGAAGCAAATGGGAAGAAAGAAGGTACTCTGCATTAGATGCCCTGCCAAGGGCAGAAACATTGGTATCTTTGGCGGAGTTTGGATGATGATCTCCATGAGAAGCTCTGTCAGGGCAGAAACATTGGTATCTTTGGTGGATTTTTTGTGGAACAGAGCAGATAGGGAACATCCAAATATCCTTCGACTCGGTAGGACTCGATCGTGCGACGAAGCAGCCAACTGCGCACATAACGAGGGTGAAGGGCAAGGCATTGATGGGCGCGTGCAATGCCAGGCTGAAGGGGCGCCACGTGTCATATTTCAAAACTTTTTTGATTGACTAAAGCTTTTCTGATTGGTTGAATCGTAACATTTATGTGGGACAACAAAATTTTTTGATTGGCTAAAATCTTCCTGATTGGTTGAATCGTACAATTTGGTGGGACACGTGTTGAAAATTTTGTAAGAATCTCAAGAGTGTCCCCACCAAAAGCTTCACAATATATAAGATATAATGCCTATCGGCCTAATAGTAAAAGCTTCACAATATACAATATAATGATTATCGGCCTAGTTACTATTAGTTTTTAAACCCTTAGAGTTGACATAAACCCTTTTTTTTCGGTTAAACCCTTAAAGTTGACATAGATCCTTATTTTTTTTGTTATGCTTCTTAGGATGCTCGTTCATTGGACTTTCCCACTCCAACTTGTTAAATAGTTAAATAATTCTTGCTACTGGCATATCATGAATCTCTTTATGGACAATTTATTTATAGTTTTGTGCTAGACTTTAAGGTCATTTTCCAAGTGTTTGACTCCAAGATGAGGTTGAATTTAATTTTATACATATATTTGACCAAATATTTTAGATTCTTATAATCTCTACCAAATTACATCTTAATATTTTTTCAATAGGTTGACCATTTACATGGTTTATTTCTCCATATAATAGTTTCTTATATGAGCCAGATTTGGCCTATGATCATTTAATATATAAATATTCATTATTTTATTTTTACATCTATCTATTTTATGAGTTGTTTATTCATCAATATTTTGTTTCTCTTTTCCAAATTCATTATATGCTAGGAATTCAAGTTATTTTGGATCCTTATAATCTCTATCAAATTACATCTTAATATTTTTCAATAGGTTGACCATTTACATGGTTTATTTCTCCATATAACAGTTTTTTATATGAGCTATTTTTGGCCTAGGATCATTTAATATATAAACATCCATCCATTTTATGGGTTGTCTATTCATCAATATTATGTTCCTCTTTTCCAAATTCATTATATGATAATAAGAATTCAAGTTAGTTTGGCTCTTACTTTCTTTCTTCTTTAGATATTATTAAGACGATCCAGATTTTATGATTAATTCTAAATGTTTTTTTAAAAGTAATTCACATGAAATATAGTTCAAAATCCATGAACAAAAGAAAAAAGAGAGATAAATATTAAGAAATGTCTCTTTGATAATAGAAAATAAGGAGTTATGTTTAGTTTCCTCTTCAAGGGGCCACCCTCCAAGAGAAAAGCTCCAAATACCATAGCAATTCTTAACTATATATATATATATATATATATATATATAGAGAGAGAGAGAGAGAGAGAGAGAGAGAGTATTAACTGCCCATGGGACCCTTATAATATGGGTTGACCACTAAGAAACCAGATTCCTTCCCTTGCCCTCTCGTGCCCCGAATCGGGTGAATCAAACACGATTCAGTTAAATTCGCGTCCTTCCGATTGTGTCCCGATTCTAGGACACGAATCTCGAAAAAGGGACTCCTGCACGACGTTAAAAGGGTAATTTGGGCATTCTATTTGCACATTTACCTTTTCTCTTGACCGTGACTTTTCTATGGGTGTGTGAAAGCAAAGATAAAAGGGTGTGGGAGCATTTTCGAAGTGATTCAAGCAACAAGTAAGTGCATGTTCTCTCTATTTTTTTGCATTTTTATTACAACAGTTTGCATGTGCATTTATTTTACAAATTTGTGCATTTTTTGTTTATTTTTGTACACCATTCATGGCTCAATGAAGGACAACAAGGAAGGGGCAAAGGAAGGGGAAGAATTCCCCCATTGGAGATGCCCCTCCTGTTCCAGTTTCATCAGGGTGTGCAATTGTTCCCTCTATTGGAAGTGGGGCTACAACAACTTCAAATGTTGAGGGAAGACAACAACCTCAAGATAAATATTCATTGTAGAGATATGTCACGTGAGAGAAAGGGTCAGGCAACAAGATGAAGGGAGGAGGAAATATTGCTTGGAAATGAAGCTATTGCAACAATCATTTCATGAGCACATATTACCGTGTGAAAGCTCATTTGTTGGCTTTACCAAGTTGTAGAATTGCATCTTGTACACAGGTGTCTTTAGCAAAGAGGAAAGAAATGGAAAAATACGCCAATGTTGGTATGGAAAATGTGGCTACAAAATGTTAAAAAAAAACAAGAATGATGATCCCCTTCAATTCTTGAGGAAAAGCAACAACAAATCTCCATTTGAGAGTTCTCGTGGGGGACAAACAACAAAAAGAAAGGCAATTGCACTTGGTCCAATGGAAAAAAAAATTCAAAAAGAGAAACGAGAAGAACGCGATCTCACCACTGCATTTTTTCTGTAAAAACTTCATATCCTTTAATGTTGCATGCTCACCTTTATTTATTGAGATGTGCCGAGATTTAACTCAAGGGGTTGCATCAAGGTATGTGCCTCTTGGGTCAGAGAAGCTTAGAACCACATTGTTGACGAAGGCAAAGAAAGAGGTGGACAAAATACTTGAGTCTATTAAATCAGCATGGCCAACATATGGGGTTAGCATTGTTTATGATGGATGGATAGATCCAACATGACACCCACTCATCAACTTCATGGTGTCTTCCTTGAATGGTCCAGTTTTCTTGAAATCAGTGGATGCACTTGGACAATACAAGGATGCACAATATATGGGTGAGTTTTTTATTAAAGTTATTGAAGATGTAGGTGTTGATTCGTGTGTGAAAATCATTACAGATAATGCACATGTTTGCAAGGCCACTGGCATGATTCTAGAAGCTAAATATCCACAAGTATTTTGGACACCTTGCATTTTCCATTCATTGAACATAGCGCTTAAATCTATTGCTTTTATTGTGCTTTGGATTGGAAGCATTATTGAGGATGCACGACATATCCGCAACTTTGTACAAAATGATACAAATTCCCTCACTATCTACAAGGAGTACACAATCTATCACTGTTGAAGATTGGATATACATGGTTTGCCTCTTCATTCATCATGTTGAAGAGGTTGAGAGAGGTCAAGACCGCTCTTGGGGCCATGGTTATTTTAGAGTTTTAGTCTTTTTGGAGAAAGACAGATCAAGTAGCCTCAAAAAGGGTGAAGGAAACAATGTTAGATGATGCTTGGGGGGAGAGGGTAGATCTATTTATTCAGATCATGGACCCTAACATTTCTTTGCTTCGATTTGCAGATACATACCAGCACATCCTAGGAGAGGTTTATTAGGGATGGGATTCCATGATTGAGTCTGTGAGGAGCATTATTTTATAGAGTGAGTGCCCTCGATATGAGACATCATCAAAGGCCTTCTTCACCACGATACAGGATATTCTTGTCAACAAATGGGACAAGAATTACACACCTTTACATTGTTTGGCTCACTCATTGAACCCAAAATACTACAGCCATGAGTGGATGAATGGTGGACCTTCCCGAAAATTCCCTCCTCACATGGATGGTGAAAGCTCACAGGGGAGGAAAGATGCACTCGGGCTGATTTTTCAGGATAGAGCATCCCTTGATGACGTGGAGGATGCATTTGCAGATTCTTCCACTAGAACTGGTCGATTTGCAGGATATGATGTGATTAGAGACAAGGGGGTTAAGAAGCCCTATTCTTGGTGGGAAACTCATGGGGAAACAATATTTCCTCTACAACAGTTAGCCATGAGGATACTCTCTCAGGTGATTTCTTCCTCTTGTTACAGGAAGAATTGGAGCACATATGGGAATATGTATAGTGTCAAGAAGAGAAGGCTTGAGAATTCCATGGAAGAGACAATGGTGTATGTTCACACCAATTTTTGACTTATTTACAGGCAGATGGATGAGTTTTTGAATGGAAAGACAAAGATGTGGGATGTATTTCCTTATGATATGGGTTTGGACATCAGTGTTGAGTTGGCATTGGCCAACTTGGAGCTTAATGAGCTAGTGCTAGAGCTTGTCACTTTTGATTATGGTCATATTGTAGAGGGGTCATTCTCCACACCAGTAGATTCAGAGATGACATTGGATACACAAAAGGAGGATGCAGTGGTGACCATGATGATGAGTACAATGATGTTGATTTTGATGATCAGGATTGATGACTCATGAGCTACCTATTGCCTTGTATTTGTTTCATTTTGTATTTTCCATTGACATTGCTACTACCTATGTAACACATTTTTATTTTGATGACATAATTAGAAAACTATAGTATCGTGCCTTTCTCCTATTGGGTCATTGATGAATATGCCACAATTGTATTTGTATGCATAATGTTACTTTGTATCTTCGTAAAAATTACATCTAGATGAAGATCTATGTTTGAATCAATGAATTTGTGTAAGAAATATCTAATTTTTAAATATATATATATATATATATATATATATATATATATATATATATATATATATATAATGTGTCATGTTCCGGGGGGTCAACATGTTCGTTTCTAAAACTAGAATCCTCGTGTCCTACGTGTCCTTCGTGTCCCTATGTCAGGTGACTAAGGTTGACCAACTAATTTAGGTCTTATTAATAAAATGACCCTTCTTTATAACGAATGGAAACCAACTAACTATTTGTTAGACCTTATTCAAGGAAGGTGTCATTATATATTAATAAAGTATTTAAGTAAGGAGGTTAAGGTGGGATCATAAAATACCCTACCCCTTTGAAAGCAACATTGTCCCTAAGGCTGAAGGTGAGAAAATTGTTGGATAATTGTTGTTGATTCCCAGGAAACATATTATGGTTGCATATTTTTCCATTGGACCAATACTTCCCTAATCATGTGTCATTGTGACCAGCACTCTCAAATATCCAATAATACTTCAAGGTGGAGCCAAATGGAGACTTTTTCAGCAATTCCTAGTAGGTTGGTGTTGGGTAATTTAATTGACTCTTAAATTACTTGTCGTTAATTGTCAAACTCGGGGTTTGTGAACTTGTGAAGTATACGTGCACTATATGTGCTAGGACATCTACTTTCAATTCAAAGTAACTAATATAATTGCACATGAGGATTTAAATCTATTTATGACTAAGTTTCGATAATCGTATGCACATGTTCTATCTTAAAAGGTCAATGAATTCAAACTCAAAACTTCAAAATTTGAATGAAATTTTAAAGCAAACTATATTATGAAAACTTCAAGATCTATTCTAATTGGACAGGAAATTAAAATATATTCTATACAAACTAAAAATCTATTCTATTAAACAATGAAAATAAATCTAACTAGTTGTCTTAAAAAATGTTTTCTATGAAATGTAAAACAATTCTACTCTAATTTTAATCTATGAGATTTGAAATAAATTTAATCTATACTACTGAAATGAAATATAACTATTAAATTGAAATCAAAACTATTCTACAAAACATGGAATTGAAATCTATTATAGAAAAAAGTGAAAAACAATATATGTTGACAAAATTTCAAGTGCAATAGCCTCCAAAGATTACTAATGTGTGTATTCTATCAAGAACCAACCATGTCTTATCAAAATGATGACTAGAACAAACATGCAAATGAAATAAATTCTTGGAAAATACTTTAAGGAAATTGTTTTTGGACTTTCGATTTTATATTGAGCACTCAACCTGTAACGAACAAAAATAAAGTAAGCAAACTATATCAAAAACAAATAATTCAAACATATAATGAGATGGAAAATTAAATCGAAGAAAATACTGAAAATAAAAATAAAAATATTTAAATAAATAAAATAAAATAAATGATAACTATACTATCTCACAACTCCACAGGGGGGCCTCCTAGTGAGTACGAGAAATTATAAACTCGAATCACTTGATTTAAATCACCAATTTCATTCAAAGTTGTGCCATACTAAATATTACAATCATTGGAAAAAAGCAGAGTTATTCTCCTTCAATCAACAACAACAATGACAAATTAAGATCATCATTGACATATGATCCCCCCTCTCATCAAAGACACTGTGATTTATAGAATTTTGAGGCAATTAACAAACTCATAAATTTCTTGCTTGAGATTTGGGCATGAGATCAATTTTAACAATAAAATCCAATCTTATTTGATGGATCATTGGATCAAATATCATCTTAGATATGATAATAAATATCTATTTGCCACGAATTTTCTAAATAAAATTTCGTTCCAACATTTTTGGTGACTAGGCGTGGACTGCGAAATTACAAAATCGTTTGCTCACGTAATCTGCAAAATATGCCTCCAAAGAACCCCGAAAATATCTCAAATGGTGATGAATTTGAGGAACCTGCTTACAATGAATTTAATTGGGCTCGTGCTGAAAAGCACCCATGTTTTCATTTTCCAAAATTTGTTTTCCTTTGCTCAGAAAATACATTTGAAGTTGACTGGTAAAAACCGTTGCGCTTTTCCTTTGGTCTCTTGTTGGAGGTCCACACGTGCAATATGGGTGGAGTTTTACCAATACAAATCCATATTGGAGCTTCTAGAAACCAAGTCCAAGTGTTGGATTTCCTTCTAGAGAGTTGATACTACCTTAACCATGGAGATGACTACAGAAATTGAATTGAGTTGTAGAATCTTGAACTGGCCAAACTGTCATTAGTAAAACCAAGAAAAGTTCTTCTTAATTCATTAAAATAATAATGATATAATATGTAAACATGTATGTGGAAATTTATTGTTTATGGATAAATATGGTTAAAAATGCTGACAATGGGTGAATGGAATGATGCGAAAATGGGTGATTTCATAAATAAAATCATGACAAACTGGAGGCCCAACATTCCCCCACACCAGATATTTGCCATGTCCTCATGCAAATAAAGTTTTTTCATAATCCCATCAGTTCCCGGTGTTCCTTTATTTTGGCGTTTCAACTGAATCCTTGACCAAAGCTCTAAAAGATAAATATTGACCATTTATCTCAATAATATGCATGTTTCTCTCTTTGTTTTTGAAGATTACACATCTGGTAGCATAATTTTTTGTTTCTATACTTTCTTGTTGTGTCATTTAGTAAGAAATAAGAGTTACTCATCATCCTTTTAAATTCAAACAAGTTGAAGTATTCACATACTAGGTTGTTCGTGGATGCTATAGAGGTAGAAATGATGCTAGTTGATTTGTTCTTTTCTTAATAAAACCAGCCCTTCATTATTTATTATATGCAACTTGTGTGAAATGCAAGGGTGTCTGCATAGTATCATATCCAAATACTTGTCACTATTTTAAAGCCTTTGCAAATATAACTCTTTTAATAACTTGGAAACAACTTACAATTTTATTATCACTACTTAATTATGCTCAAATTGTTCAATCCTTGGTAGACTACCATATTGTGAAGAACACATCAAGACTATTACTCCATCCATAAAATGTTCTTTCCATCATTGTGAAATTCATCTCATTAACATGGATGGAAATGATCATAGATTGCAGCCCATAATATTTTTCTTCTTATCATCCATGCATAGAAATATTTTTCACAGGAGCCAATCCTACTTCAACTGTGTTGTCAAATAATTTCTTCAAGAACTCACCAACTAGTGAATGATATTCATGTGAAACATGACTGTTGTCTTGTTAATGCAAGTAGACTTCCCATTGTGAAGCTTTGACAACATGAGTTGCAATTAACACAAAATAAGAGTTGTAGGTGAGGGTCGTACAACTTATCAAAGCCTAAAATGTACTTCCAAGTGATTCAAGAGTGTCTGAACAAAGCCTTGTTGTAACCTTCTTTTTCTTGTGGCTTTGTACTCATCATTTCTTGTCTTCCATTAAAAATCTGAAGATGAACAATATGACACATAACTTAAGTGCTCCATGTTCTTTTTTATCATATGCTACAAACATGTACTATGATGGTTCATTAAGAAAAACATCTCCATATTAAAGAATTAGTCTCATATGAAGGCCAAAAAGGTCAAATTGTTCATTTGGGGAGTATGAATCAATTTATATTACAATGAGAAGATAAAATTGGACAAGAGAATGGTAGGAGACAACATTATTATCAGGGAAAACATAAGACCTTATGAAGGAAAAAATTATGCAATCATGGTATGGGGTTTAACCATAACAAGGTTTGTAGAGTATCCAATAATGTATGAAGGTTGGAAACAATTATTGGGATTGATTATGCAGACAAAGTAAAATAGGAATGAAGGTTTGATAAAATGGTTTGAAGAATGTGAATATGATAGGGTGAAATACATAGATCACATGTTTTAAAATAGTTTTCATATTACAATTTCCAATTTTTTTAACAAATTAAAATTTTTTTGAAGCTAGTTTTACCTCAAGTTTCTCATTTGGAATTGGAGAAGAGAACACGATCTGATGGATGATTAGGTGTTGATTTGGCTCAAGTACTTTTCTCCATGATGAATTGACCATCACTTTAACCTTGCTCCACAAAATTTATCATTTTCATGTAGCAAACTTGTTTTTCCAATTTATCTCAAATGATAAATCATATTCTTCTAAAATTTTATAAGGTTGTTGCCATTAATATTATGAATCTTCCCACATAACATCTCAGCCAATGGATGTATATATCTCGAGAAAAACGAGAAATGGATGTAGATGATGACGACCAATTTCTTGAAAAATACACACTGTAATTTCTTGAAATTTTGTGTATTTATTTACCCTACCATGATGCATTTACCCTAAAAATTTGAGGACCAACGGATGCACGGTTTGAAATTTATGATCAAATCAATTTATGCCTTGTTTCACTCATCACGCTATCCAATGTTGCAACAAAAACATATGTCACAAACTCATTTTAAGACCAAATTGAGTGCTTCAAAAGAGAAATGGTGTATTTTTACCTTTTTACTGCCTCATGCCTTCATAATCCTATTTTGATGAAGAAAATACTTTGTTGTGAAAAAATACTAAATTGTGTCTTGATGTGTACACAATGATGAAAAATGAAAATCTGCCTTAAAAACCCCACTGAAATGTCCTGGAAATTTTCTCTTTTTTTGAATTATGCCCCCATTTTACTCAATTTATCATACTCTGAGAAAAACCAGTATCTCAGAAATTTGTATTCCTGCTCCAATTTCTTGTAATCTCTTCACCAAAACTGCCTCTAGAACAAGTTATTACAGCCAAAAATAGGCTGCTACAACAATAGCTGCAAAAAATGCAACTTTCCGTAGCTATTACATAAAATGTCAATCTCTTTCGAAAGTTGTTTTCTCTGAGTCTAATCTGTTGATTTGGACTTTGTGATGTATGATGAAGTAGAAACCATGAAACATGATGCATGTTGACCGAAATAGACCCAATTTTATTTATTTGCTTGAAAAGGAAATGAATGAAGAAGAGTTGGAGTGGTGACATCATGCTGCTACAAGAAACAAGAAAATGAAATGCTGCAAACTGTTGTTGATTCCATAAAACCATATAATCTTCATCGAAAACCAAAATCCATGGTACAATTCTTACCATGTGAATGAATGTGTCAAATTCGAGCATGGAAATAAATCTTTGGATTATCGATCAATGATGAAAATCATTAACCAATGTGAGACAATTCACTAATAATGTAAATGAGTGTCAAGGTACCTGAGTGCTTCTTAACAAGAACGAATGAATGTGTTGAAGTCGAGTCACCTGCAATATTTTACAATTAAGAGACATTGTTGTATTCCCATTGTTTTCAAAGAGGAGACTTGCCATTAATGTATGAAAGTTCCAAGGCCCTCCAAATAATCTCTGATCTTGATCCCAGATAAAGTGCTGAAGTCAATGGGACAACATCCGTTGGAAGGTGGGCCTTAAGGAATCCCACATCAGCCAACTTGAGCATAGAACCAATAGTGATTTGAAGAACCATAATAAAATATTGAGACCGTCATGAAATTGCAGAACTTATTGTGAACTTTGCTCGCCAGATGCCTGGTTTTCAAGCAAATCTCATGTCCAATTGTGCCAGCAAGCCGATTTTTGCAATAAGACTTATTTTTCTCTCTTTATATATATATATATATCCTACTCTACTTGAAAAAAAAATATTGTTCAAGTATATGAATTCTTTCAATGGAACCATGTGCATAAAAATATGATAGATAAACTCATATGTAGGTTTGAAAGATACTCTTTGATATGTACCAGTATATGAGAGACCAACTACCTTGATTGAGATGTTGTCAGAAGTTATTGAAGCATGGAGTAATGGGATCTGATGACTATCTTGAACCAAGATTCAATGTAATCTTCTCTTCCTTGGCTTTCTGTTATCATGTCATGCAAGTCTTCAAAGATGTGATCCCCATTCATAGAATCTAGTGATAGGCATGCAAGAAACTTTTCAATCCATCCAAAAACTTCTCTTTTTCAGCAAACATCCATGATTCTTAGACCTTATCTGAATCTTGTTCTTTTGGTTGTTCTTCAATGACATATGGAGAATCATTTTGTAATACCTCAACATTGTAAGTGGATTAAGGTGTTTTATTGTTGGGGATATGAAATAATTGTGTAGGTAGTGGAGTGGGAATAAATCTTTGGGGTGCTTGTGTGGATGGTATTGGGAAAGGTTGAATTGAGGTCAAGTGAGGTTGAAATTGATGTTGTGGTGGAGGTGAATAGTATGGATAACATTGATATTGGTATTAAGGATAGTGAGGAAAAGATTGAGGATAAGGTGGATTTCATCTATAAGTCTCTTGTTAACCTTGTTGCCACGATTGATTTTGAGGTTGGGATTGAGATGCCCAAGGTTTTCAGGGCAAGGGTGCTTTCCAATTATTTTGAGATTTTTGTGCATAACCTTGAAATTGAGAATTAAGATCTTGCATCATATCAAGTTGATGAGGTTGTTATGGTCTTCTTGGAGCTACATAACAAGATTGTTCCAGTGTTTGATTTTCTCCCTAGTAAACTGCCTTTAACCCTAGTAATGATGGGAAATATTTAGTAGTATGTGATCATGCATAGATTTCACAAATTTTAATGTTATCAAGTGGACATTTATGCAAAGCAGGATTCTTTCTACATTTAGGGAAAAATATAAATGAAGCAACTTTATCAACCTTTTTCTTGTTTTTCATTCTTAAAATATCAATCTGTTCATTTAAATTACCAAGAATGTCTAAAAAATTATTAAGTTCAGTTTGACTTACCAATTTTGATGTCGATTTACTAACTCTTACCATAACTGGATCTTGAGCGGATCTTGCATACTTTTCTTTTCCTCTTGATATGTTTTTGCACAGTTCAAAAATATCTTGAAATGACAATTGAGCGACATCTCCTTTTCCCACCAGGTTAAGAAGATAAATCCATTCATCCCTTATAGCTTTTAGTAGGAGAGTTTTTAATGTCTAATCATAAATCATGCAATTTATATATTTTAAAATTATAAGTAAATATCTCCACTAAATCTTCTAGGATTTCATCATATTTTTTGTTCATCTTAAAGACTTCATTTCTAAGGTCATGGTGTATGCAATAATATGTATATTTTTCCAAAACTACTTTTTTCATATCATCCAATGTTTTTATATAATTTGTCCCTAAATTCATGAACCATTTAAGAGTTTTATTCTTCAATGTTGTCGCAGACAAATTCAATTTTTGAGTGTGTAATGAGTATCCATAAGATCTGCAAAGTATTTCAAATTTGAAAAGAAAGGTTTTCGGGTCTTCTGATCTCATACCTTTGAATTTAGGAAGTACGGCTTGAGGGATGTTCTTAATATGAACGCTGATATCAATTTTTTGAATGGGAAATAAAAAGGATCATTGTCATAATCTCCATCCATTTCTTCAACCTCTTTTTTAACCTCTTCTTCTACCTGCAAAAATATGAATTCATGATATGGAAGATGATATGGCTCTTACTGCACCACGTGATTTAGTGGGAGTGATAAGTGATTGAAGTCTTTTTGTTTTTTTTTTTTAATGCTTCTACCTCTAGGATGTACTAAAAGGAGATTAAATGGATGCAACTAAGAATGAGACATGATTTAAATCTAATTCCTATATATACTTCCCTGACAATGACGCCAAAATGTTGGGTAATTTAATTGACTCTTAAATTACTTGTCATTAATTGTCAAACACGGGGTTCGTGAACTTGCAAAGTATACGTGCACTATATGTGCTAGGATATCTACTTTCAATTCAAATAAACTAATCTAATTGCACATGAGGATTTAAACCTATTTATGACTAAGTTTTGATAAGCATATGCACATGTTCTGTCTTAAAAGGCCAATGTATTCAAACTCAAAACTTCTAAATTTCAATGAAATTTTAAGGAAAACTATCCTATGAAAAATTCGAGATCTATTTTAATTGGATGGGAAACTAAAATATATTCTACATAAATTAAAAATCTATTCTATTAAACAATGAAAAGAAATCTAACTAGCTGACTTAATATATATATATATATATATATATATATATATATATATATATATATATATATATATATATATATATATATATATTATGAAATGTAAAACAATTCTACTCTAACTTTAATCTATGAGACTTGAAATAAATTTAATCTAAACTACTAAAATGAAATATAACTATCAAATTGAAATCACACTATTCTACAAAACTTGGAATTGAAAGCTATTATAGAAAATAGTGAAAAACAATATATGTTGAAAAAATTTCAAGTGCAAGAGCCTCCAAATATTACTAATGTGTGTATTCTATCAAGAACCTACCATGCCTTATCAAACATTATCTATTTGACTACCTCCTTTGTTTCCCCTCCCTCCGGTTCAATCAGCAGGCCCTACCCTACTGGTTATGCTAGTTCAACAGGACCCCATTGAGCATCCTTGTTATTAGGCAGGGAGGAAGTTTCAAAAAGTGATCTGACTTGGTGAGTTCTTTTTCCTATGATGAGCTGCTGGCATTGGTCCTATATCTTGTTTCTGTGGACCGGTGGAAAAGTGAGAGCTCAGCGGGAATAGGATTGTACCACGAGAGAGGGAAGGGGTCAACCTGTTTCGAAGAGACAACATGGATTTTGAACAAGCATGAAAATGAAATGAATTCTTGGAAAATACTTCAGGGAAAGTGTTTTTGGATTTTCGAGTTTATATTTGTAGTGTCCTATTTTTCCTAGTATAGTTTTGTCACTCCTATTAAGGGTGATTTTTTATGAGTTATATATATGGCATAATGATCACTGGATTGGGTAACAATTTTTTATATACATAGTTATATATTTCCTCTTATGTTTATGTATGGAAGATTGATCACTAGTTTGGTAAAAATGTTTTATATAGTTGTATTTTCCCTTATGTATGGTATATTTTATTATGTGTTTTATATGGTGTTATGCATATGTTTCTCTTTTTGCATCAGACTTATGTATCAGCTATATGACATGGATGGTGATCTTGGATTGAGACACATAGACCCATGGATGCTCATGGTTATGTGGAACATATGGTTAAATTATGATTTATGGATGATGCATGACTTGTATGATTATATATGTATGTCTAACATTGTACTAAGCCAGATGTGGTAGGGGACTTGGTAATTTTCCAACAAGGATGTTCAATTATGAATGACTATGGAAGTCATTTCTTCAAAACCTAATTGACTGTGGAAGTCATGCACCATTCTTGGTAAAATGTGATTAAGTTAATTTCATTATGAAATTCATATGATTCCTTTTATCTCTGAGATTGTGATGTGTGCAGGTCTTCGAACAAGGCCTTACAAATGAACCATCAAATGGATAAAAGCTCACAATTAGTACCATAAGGAGAAACGTGGAGTTTCAAAGCACAATAGATGAGAAATCATGGAAATCAGGGCGTGGAGTCCAAAATCCAAGAAATATAAAGACATGGAGTCTTGTATTTAGGGCGCAGAGTCCTGAATATTTAAAAGATCAAGTTGTGGAATATTGGATCTTTGGAGTAGATCAGGGCGCGGAGTCCTCAATCTACTGAGGCACAGAGATGCATGAAATAGGGGTGCGAAATCGCTCTTCTCCGAAAGAAAAATACCACTCATGGATACATTTCATTAAATAAAATCTCAATCTGACAAATCTGGAATGACTTTCTAAAAATATAAATTCATGTCTAGCATTTCAAACATGACTTTCCAAAAATAGTAAATCTCCTTGCATAAATTGGTAATCAAGCATAGTTGAAGGAAATTAAATTAACTTATAATTAATCAATCCTAATAGTTCAATATTGACTTAACCCTCAATATTATTAATATTATCATTATCTTTTATGAGACTATGATATTTTATTAAAAGGGAATTACAAATTAACTTCATCTATTCAATCATTTCACACCTCTCTCCTTCATTACTCTCATGGCTCTATGTAACTCTCTCTATTTTAAATATTACATTACACTCTCTTTTATGCACTCATCAAGGAATTTCATATTCCTCTTACACTCATTAAAGATATGTCATAAAATATTCCTCTTACACTCATTAAAGATATGTCATAATATATTCCTCTTACACTCTCTTTAATGCATATGTTACACTCTCCTTAAATAAGGCATGCATACATATCCTTAATGGCATAAGTTACACTCCTCTAAATGGAATACAATGCATGCATATTACTCCTCCTTTATGACAAGAATTTGTTGCTCCTCCTATATATGAGTCTCATGTATTCTCACTTGGGAGAGGAGGGTGATACCAAGAGTGGAAGAGACTTGAGGAATATTGTGAGAGGGAGAGATATGGAGAGTATCCAATTGCTTCCAAAACAAATCTGAAATCCTTACTAGTCTACTAAGTATCTATTGAGTTTGAACATCAGTGGTATTTAGAGGAAGTGAACACTATCTTCCTTAGTTTGCCTTGCATCGCTCTCTACTGTTGTATTTTGGTACTTCTTGTGAGCTTTTGCAGCTCGGGGTTTCCAGGGGGAGAAGTTCTTCCTGGATATGGTTGGGAGGAAAACCAAGTGGTTCATGATGAGTTGGTAAGGATATTGGCATTGAATCATACTCTTATTAGAGTTGGAGCATACATCCATCCTTTTGGAGTTGTACAAATTCACTATCAGGTATGTGGATCAAATTATATTATGTATTTTTGTAGTTTATTTCATACTTTTTGTTTTTTTGGTTGTTTTTTGAAACCTACATGTATATGAAGTGTTGTACACCAAATGTGAGGAAATTTTGTAATGTTTGTGGAAGTATTTTATTGTATAGTGTTGAATTGATTGACAACAAGTCCTAATGGATGAAGCATGTAGGCTACCATGAATTAGATGAAAACATTTTATTGGCTTGAATTATTTTTTCCTCCTCTTTGTACAGCTCTAGATAAGTTCACAAACTAAGTGTTTGACAGAAGTCATAAATGAGATTGTAGGCTTTTTTTTTCTTTTTTCTTTTTGAAGAAGAAGAATCACATTTATGGGAATCCCTGTTACGATTCAGCTCAAATTCAGGGGGCATCCGTACCAATAGACCATTTCACCCCAAATTTGATTTCAAAAATCAAGTTTTCAGACTCTGATTCCCAAATCTTCTCTGTTTTGCAGATTTGTTGCTGCATGTAGGAGCCACCTGTTGTTTTATTTTTTTGTTTGGTTATTTTTACATTAGATTTGCCTGATAATATATAATGATGAATCTAGTATAGTATAACCACTTGGAAATTGTGTTTAAAGTCTAAAATGGTTAAAAATTTGAAAATTTAAATAACTTTACGGAAACTTGTTTTATGACTACCAATTGTTTATCGAAATTCCCCAATGGTTGTACCTTGCAACATTGTGAGCTATGTGAAAAATTCCTAAATATTTATATTTATTTATTGGCATAGATTCAACAATGAAGATGGCTGATAATCTACTTATATCCTAAGTTCAATTATTGGCATTACTCACAAAAAAATGAAGTCATGTAATTTTGGATTCATGTTAGCTAATTATTTTGAAAACACCTTAAAGAGATAATGGTTGTAAGTGTTTGACAAAATGTCTCAATGACTGTACATTCATGCCTGTAAATTGTTTGTCATAATGTTTCAATGGTTGCATCTAATTATTTTTATGAACTATCCATAAAAAATGCTTAAGTTAATTTAGGATTTGCAACCTAGGTGTTTCTAGCGTAATAACTCCATTGAATTAAAGGGTTCTGTTGAAAAGTCATAATTGGGGTAAGTAATTTGTTGTAATATTTGCTCACATATGAATTCCTAATTATTGGATACCAACCCTATATAATTTTAATTATCCTTTAATAATTCATAAGCATGTTATTTAGAACAAAATCAAATTAGCCACTCTTGAACACATTTAATTATAATGGAATTAACAATTAGCTTATTGTAAATTGTGGTTCATAAAGGTTGACATTTATTCATCCCACTAAATACTTTATATTTTAAAGGTTATTTTAGTCTTGATAAGCAAGTATTATGGTTGTATGTTTTGGATCTTTATAAACCTTGAACCTTGTAGCTTTGAGGATAACTTAGTAGAATTTAGGGTGTAGTGTAAAGGACACCAATAACTTTTATGTCCTACAAAAAAAAATTTATCACATTTTGATTCAATATAATATTTCTTTATAACAATTATGGTAGGTAAGGTGGGACCTTACATATGGTATCAGAGCGAGTTACAATACTAGGGCCTAGTGGGCCAACATGCTTACTTGTAGGTTGATGATGTATGAATGTCAATTTTGCATGCATGTTGAGTTGTTGTATATCTTGACTTGGAAGCATATTAGTTGCATAGAGGATATTATTATTATTATGTCATTGAGAAACTCGGTAAAGAAAAAGAACAAAAATTCTTTCTTATTTTCCTTTATATTTTTGTTAAGACATATTATTAGCAATATGTTAAAATGCTTAAAGACATGCTGGGAAAGGATGTGCTTGAGAAAGTTCGGGTTAAACCCAAGTATGTGAATGCCTTGATTTTCAATCGATGAGTGAGATAGGTGGAGTGCATGCATGGTTTCATATATTTTTAATGCATAATTTTCAATGTGATATGGGCTTAGTAGCCATCTTTACTAGCTAGAATTGTATCTACCAAGAAAAATATTAGCTTAATCTGGACTATGGTATGATGACATTGGTGTGTATGCTTTGGGAATTAGTAACAAGTGTAAGGTTGAGATTCAATTAACATGATGATTGAGTGCATCATGTTAATTTTGAATCTTTTCGTACCTACACTAATGGAATCTTAACAAAAAGCTACCTCGTAGGATGTCACTTTTAAACGTGAATGTAGATTCAAGAGTAATGTATGTGCATTAATTAGATGTGTTAAAATATGATTTGGGAATACATTCTTAATGAGTAAGAATGAAATTCCTCTGATTACTTTGAAATGATTTTGTATATTTTGTTTTGAAATTATGCATCAAATAACTTGAAATGACTCAAATTCTAGGTTGAGGTATGAGCTTCCTAATAAACAAGAGGCTTAAATGACAAGTGCATGAAGGATTGTGGAAGCCATTTTAAGGAACATTTGAAGGTTATGTTTTACTTAAGCTAATGTATGGGTGTGGAATCGATACTAGCATATATCTATGAGCAAATGTATGGGTGTGGAATCCATACTAGCATATATCTATGACAAAATGTATGGGTGTGGAATCCATACTAGTATATATCTATGAGATAAGTAATGAGGTAAGGTATGGGTGTAGAATCCATACTACAATATATATATGAGCTAAGTAATTCTTCTAGTTAGAATATTTTGACTGAATCTCATAGACATGATTAAGGTGTGATGATGTGTAATTAAATTTAAATGGATAGAGTTTTGTAACATGAATTTGCTTGAGCTTTAAATCCATTATTTTATTTTTATTACAAATGAAGATACTAATATTGGTATATTGAACACCATTAGGTGGTTCATAAGGTTTGGAATAATTAATTTTGATATATGGAGTCTAGTGTGAACTAGATATCTGTCCTCTAGTATTGTAATCCTTTTGTTGAATTTAGGTAGAATTAAAATTATTTTCAAATTCTTGAAATGTAGAAAAATATTATTGTGATAAGTTGATGAAATAAATTTTCCATTGGCTTGAGACAAACCAGGTCTAGGAAAGCCATAATATTCTCTTTAATGATTTTATTAGTTGAATATTGGTTGAATTATATTTAACCAAATTAATTAGAGAAAATATGAGGATTGAACTACTGTATTTCTCTAAGCTATTGTTAGTTAGGTGATCGAGTCAAAATTCATATTGTTTATAAATTGTTAAGAGAATAACATGTTTAGAAGGTAAAAATTTTATGTGGTGAGAAATTGTTTTATTTGAACTTAAAGAAAAAGGCAGGTGATTAATGAAAAGCTTAGTTGAGTTCTTGTTTTAAAAGAATATGTGATTGTGATATTTTTTTAGGGAAAAATTGGAGAGTGAGATCACATTTTGATGAATTGGAATTCTTGCATGATGATTGTATTGTATGTGGAATGGAAGAGATTGTTGGATTTAGGAATTTTGTGTTGGGATGTATAGTTGTATGAGTATTTAATAGTCCTACAAATGTTGTAATAATTTGAGAGGGTGGTAATTCTTAAAAAAAATAGTTTTAGCTTTAGGCTAGAAATTCCCTTGTGATAGTCAAAATCTTATTTAAATTTAACAAGATTCATCATATTTTGAGAAATGTATGGTTTTCATAGCTTATTGTTGTGTACGTATTAATACTAAAGAATAAAACATGAAATCAAATGAACTGATTAATTACTAAATAGAAATCATGAGTGATTTCATATTTGGAAAGCAAATTGACTTAGAGTTATCAAGGTAGATTCAATAATATAGATACCATATTTGCATAATCGTGAGAGTTGTTCTTGCTTACAAGCCGCTTTCAAAAAGATATCATTAATTTTCTTTCAGAATGAATATCTTACAATAGATTCATTCATAATTGATTCTCAAGTTAGAGAAGTGAATAATAATGAAGATTATGGAAACTAAAGGAATGATCTATAATACATAAGTGGGTCAATGAGGACTATATTTAACCCTATCTTGTTAGTTTTTTTTTTAAAATGGTGCCTTGAACCTCAAATTGTGATTTTTGTTAAAGAGTAAACGTTTAGTAAAAACTAAATATACATCCTAAATATTTTGATTGCAAGGATATCTTATGGAATGAAAAGGAGAAAATTGAATTGAGAAGACATATATCAAGTGGAATGTAAGAGTGGGTTTTATATATAACATCATTTTTTGTTGCGTAATTTCACTGACAATTGTATGTGGATGATTTTATGCGTATTGCATGAAAATTTGATTGTGATATGGGATGGAACATCATTGTTTTGTATACAACTAATGTGTGATCTATTTATTTCTCGACAAGCTCAACATACTACACAACCAAGAAGATGACACATGCAGGATTCATATAGACTATGAGAAAGAAAAACATGTATAATATCAAATTATTATAGATAAATTAAGTAGATGTCATATCAATTACATAAAATAGTATTTTGATATGGTACTATAAATTGTATGGATGGTTTTGATATAGAAATATTTGGCATTTTGTATCAAAACATGCCTAATATGGCATGGATATATTTTATACTTGATTAAGAATGGTATCTTTAGTTTTCAAGGAGTTTCTTCCAATTTAGAAAACATTAAACTATGGATTGGCATGAAGAAAAAAAATATCAAATACATATACATAAGGTTAACAACTTATTGATAGGAGAATTGAAAAGAACTAAGTATCTTATGATTGTAGGAAAAAATTCGGCCCAATTTTAGCCCAATAGGGGGAGTATCTAGTGTCCTATTTTTCCTAGTATAGTTTTGTCACTCCTATTAAGGGTGATTTGTGATGAGTTATATATATGGTGTTATTCATATGTTTCTCTTTTTGCATCTAACTTATGTATCAGGTGTATGACATGGATGGTGATCTTATATTGAGACACATAGACCCATGGATTATCATGGTTATGTGGAACAGATGTTTAACTTATGATTTATGGATGATACATGACTTGTATGATTATATATATGTCTAACATTGTACTAAGTAGGATGTGGTTGGGGACCTGGTAATTTTCCAACAAGGACTTTCAATTATGAATGACTGTGGAAGTCACTTCTTAAAAACCTAAATGACTGTGGAAGTCATGCACCATTCTTGGAAAAAATGTGATTAAGTTAATTTCAATATGAAATTCATATGATTCCATTGATCTATGAGATTGTGAAGTGTGCAGGCCTTCAAACAACGCCTTACTAACGAACCATAAAATGGGTAAAAGATCACAATCAGTACCATAAGGAGAAACATGGAGTTTCAAAGCACAATAAATGAGAAATCATGGAAATTAGGGTGGAGTCCTAAATCCAAGAAATATAAAGACGCGGAGACTTGTATATTTAGGGCGCGCAGTGCAAAATATTTAAAAGGTCAAGTTGTGGAATCTTGGATCTTTGGAGTAGATCAGGGCGTGGAGTCCTCAATATACTAAGGCACAGAGATGCATGAAATAGGGGTGAAGAATCCCTATTCTCTGAAAGAAAAATACCACTCATGGATACATTTCATTAAATAAAATCTCAATCTGACAAATCTGGAATGACTTTCTAAAAATAGAGTCTAGCATCTCAAGCATGAATTTCCAAAAATAATAAATCTTCGTGCATAAATTGGTAATGAAGCATAGTTGAAGGAAATTCAATTAACTTATCATTAATCAATCCTAATATTTCAGTATTGACTTAATCCTCAATATTATTAATATTATCATTATCTTTTATGAGACTATGATATTTTATTAAAAGGGAATTACAAATTAACTTCATCTATTCAATCACTTCACACCTCTCTCCTTCATGACTCTTATAGCTCTATGTAACTCTCTCTATTTTAAATATTACATTACACTCTCTTTTACGCACTCATCAAAGAATGGAATATTCCTCTTACACTCATTAAAGATATGTCATAAAATATTCCTCTTACACTCTCTTTAATGCATATGTTACACTCTCCTTAAATAAGGCATAGATACCTCTCCTTAATGGCATAAGTTACACTCCTCTAAATGGAATACAATGCATGCATATTACACCTCCCTTATGAGAAGAATTTGTTGCTCCTCCTATATATGAGTCTTATGTATTCTCACTTGGGAGAGGAGGGTGATGCCAAGAGTGGAAGAGACTTGAGGAATATTGTGAGAGGGAGAGATATGGAGGGTATCCAATTGCTTCCAAAACAAATCTAAAATCCTTACTAATCTACTAAGTATCTATTCAGGTTGAACATGAGTGGTATTTAGAGGAATTGAAAACTATCTTCCTTAGTTTGCCTTGCATCTCTCTCTATTGTTGTATTTTGGTATTGCTTGTGAGCTTTTGCAGCTCGTGGATTCCAGGGGGAGAAATTTTTCCTGGATATGGTTGGGAGGAAAAACGGGTGCTTAAGAATGAGTTGGTAAGGATATTGGCATTGGAGTATACTCTTATTGGAGTTGGATCATACATCCATACTTTTGGAGTTGTAAAAATTCACTGTTAGGTATTTGGATCAAATTATATTATGTATTTTTGTAGTTTATTTCATAGTTTTTTCTTGTTTCGTTGTTTTCTGAAACTTACATGTATATGAAGTGTTGCACACCAAATGTGAGGAAATTTTGTAATGGTTGTAGAAGTATTTTCTTGTATAGTGTTTAATTGATTGACAACAAGTCACTCCTAATGGATGAAGCATGTAGGCTACCATGAATTATATGAAAACATTTTAATGGCTTAAATTATGTTTTCCTCCTCTTTGTACAACTCTGGATAAGTTTTCATACTATGTGTTTGACAGAAGTCATAAATGAGATTTTAGTTTTTTTTTTTTTTTTTTGAAGAATCGCATTTCTGGGCATCCTTGTTCCGATTCAGCTCAACTTCAGGGGTTATCCGTACCAAAGGACCATTTCACCCCAAATTTGATTTCAACAATCAAATTTTCAGACTCTGATTCCAAAATATGCTCTGTTTTGTAGATTTGTTGTTGCATGTAGGAACTGCATGTTGTTTTGTTTTGTTGTTTGGTTATTTTTGTATTGGATTTGCCTGATAATTTATACTGGTGAATCTAGTATAGTATAACCAATTGGAAATTGTGTTTAAATTCTAAAATGGTTAAAACTTTGAAAATTTAAATAACTTTATGGAAACTTGTTTTATGACTGCCAACTATTTGTCAAAATTCCCCAATGGTTGTACCTTACAACGTTGTGAACTATGTGAAAAATTAATAAATATTTATATTCATTTATTGGCATATATTCAGCAATGAAGATGGCTCATAGTCTACTTATATCTTGAGTTCAATTATTGGCATTACTCACAAAAAAATGAAGTCATGTAATTTTGGATTCATGTTAGCTAATTATTGTGAAAACACCTTAAAGAGATAATGGTTGTAAGTGTTTGACAAAATGTCTCAATGGCTGTACATTTCATGCTTGTAAATTGTTTGTCATAATGTTTCAATTGTTGCATCTAATTACGTTTATGAACTGTCCATAAAAAAGGCTTAAGTTAATTTAGGATTTGCAACCAAGGTGTTTCTAGCGTAATAAATCCATTGAGTTAAAGGGTCATGCTGAAAAGTCACAATTGGGGTAAGTAATTTGTTGTAATATTAGCTCACATATGAATTATTAATTATTGGATACCAACCCTATATAATTTTAATTATCCTTTTAAGCAAATAATTCATAAGCATGTTATTTAGAACAAAATCAAATTAGTCACTCTTGAACACATTTAATTACAACTGAATCAACAATTAGCTTATTGTAAATTGTGGTTCATAAAGGTTGACATTTATTCATCCCAATAAATACTTTATATTTTAAAGGTGATTTTAGTCTTGAGAAGCAAGTACTATGGTTGTATGTTTTGGATCTTGATAAACCTTGAACCTTGTAGTTTTGAGGATAACTTAGTAGAATTTAGGGTGCAGTGTAAAGGACACCAATAACTTTTATGTCCTACCAAGAAAAAAAATTATCGCATTTTGATTCAATATAATATTTCTCTATAATAATTATGGTAGGTAAGGTGGGACCTTACAATATTGAGCACTCAACCTGTAACAGGCATAAATCAAGTAAGAAAACTATATTGAAAACATAGAATTCAAACATCTAATGAGATGGAAAATTAAATTGAAGCAAATATATATATATATATATATATATATATATATATATATGAATGATAGCTATATTATCTCACAAATCCACAAGGGGCCCTCTTGGTAAGTGTGAAGAATTATAAACTCATATCACTTTATTTAAATCGCCAATTTCATTCAAAGTTGCGTCATACTAAAGATTACATTCACTAGATAAAAACAGAGTTCTTATCCTTTAATCTACAAAAATAATTACAAATTAAGATCATCCTTGACATCTACTCCCCCCTCTCATCAAAGAGACTGCAATATATAGAGTTTTGAGGCAATTAACAAACTCATAATTTTCTTGCTTGAATTTTGGTCATGAGATCAATTTTAAAAATAAAATACAATCTTATTTGATGGATAATTTGATCAAATATCATCTTATATATTATAATAAATATCTCTCTGCCACGAATTTGCTAAATAACAACTCATTCCAATCTTTTTGGTGACTGAGCCTTGACTGTGAAATTACAAAACCATTTTCTCACACAATATAAAAAATAGGGATCCAAAGAACCTTGAAAATATCTCAAATGGTAAGGAATTTTAGGAATTTTCTTGAGAGGAATCTGATTGGGCTCGTAATTAAAAAAACCCATGTTTTCGTTTTCCAAAATTTGTTTTCATTTGCTCAGAAAATGCGTTTGAAGTTGACTGGTCAAAACTGCTCTTATTTTCCTTTGATCTCTTGTTAGAGGTCCACACATGTGAGCTGGGTGGATTTTGACCAATAAAAATCCATATTGGAGCTTCTATAAACCAATTCCAAGTGTCAGATTTCATTCTAGAGTGATGATACTACCTTAACCATGGATATGGCTACAAAAATTGACTTGAGCCGCAGAATCTTGAACTGGCCAAATTGTCACTAGTAAAACCAAGAAAAATTCTTCTTAATTCATTGAAAATAATAGAAATAATAATAATAAACCTTGTACACATGTATGTAGGAATTTGGTGCATTTATGGAGAAATATGGTTACAAATGCTGACAATGGGTGAATGGAATGATGTGAAAATGGATGATTTCATAAACAAAATCATGACAAATTGGAGATCCAACATTCCCCCACACCGGAGATTTTTGATATCCTCATGCGAATAAATATTTTTCAAAATCCAACTGGTTCTTCATTTTCCTTTATTTTGGAATTTCAACTGAATCCTTGACCAAAGCTCCAAAATATCAATATTGACCATCTATCTCAATAAGATGCACTTTTCTCTCTTTTTTTTTCAAGATTACACATCTGGTAGTATAAATCTTTGTTTATATACTTTATTGTTGTCTCATTAGAGTAAGAAATAAGAGTTACCCATCCTCCTTTGAAAGTAAAACAAGTTGAAGTATTCACATACTAGGCTTCTCATGGATGCTATAGAGGTAGAAGTGATGCTTGTTGATTTTTTCTTTTCTTGATAAAAACAACCCTTCATTATTTATTATATGCAACCTGTGTGAAAGGAAAGGGTGCCCATATAGTGGAATATCCAAGTACTTGTCACTATTTTAAAGCCTTTGCAAATATAACTATTTCAATAACTTGGAAACAACTTACAAGTTTCTTGACACTACTTAATTGTGCTCAAATTTTTCAATCCTTGGTAGAATACCGTATTGTGAAGAACACATCAAGTCTATTACTCCATCCATAGAATGTGTTTTCCATCATTGTGAAATTCATATCATTAACATGGATGGAAATGATCATAGATTGTAGCCCATAATGCTTGTATTCTTATCATCCTTGCATAGAAATATTTTTCATAGGAGTCAATCCTACTTCAACAGTGTTGTCAAATAATTTCTTCAAGAAAACACCAACTAATGAATGATATTCATGTGAAACATGACTGATGTCATGTTAATGCAAGTAGACTTCCCACTATGAAACTTTGACGACATGATTTTCACATAACACAAAATAAGAGTTCTAGGTGAGGGTTGTATAACTTATCAAAGCCTAAAATATACTTCCAAGTGATTTCAAGAGTGTGTGAACAAAGCCTTGTTGCAACCTTATTTTTCTTATGTATTTGTACTCATCATTTCTTGGTTTCCATTAAAAATTAGAAGATGAACAATACGACAGATAATTTAAGTGCTCCATGTACCTTTTGATCATATGCTACAAAAATGTACAATGATGGTTCATTAAGAAAAACCTCCATATTTTGAATTAATCTTATATGCAGGCTTATATTCAATTCGATTGATATGACTCCCTTAGCACCTCTACCCAATGAGCCGATATACCACCACTCCATTCTAAAAATGAAGAGATGAAACGAAAAATCCAGGAGTTGCTGCAAAAAGGACACATTCGACCAAGTTCCTCGCCTTGTGGGAGCCTGATTGTACTTGTACAGAAGAAGTATGGGACCTGGAGGCTCTGCATTGATTATCGACAACTAAAAAAAATCACTTTCAGGAATAGGTATCCAATCCCACGGATTGATGACCTTCTGGACCAACTCAAGGGGGGCAAGTATTTCAGCAAGATCGATATGAAGTCTGGTTATCACCAGGTTCCATTAGATCCCACGTATGTATGGAAGATCAACTTCAAATCCAAAGAAAACCTTTTTGAATGGTTGGTTATGCCCTTCAAGTTGAAAAAATTCCATGCTACTTTTATGAGGACAATGGATAACATCTTGCAGCCCTTCACCAACTCATTCATGGTTTATATGGAGGACATCCTCATCTTTAGCAAGAGTGGGGAGGAACACTTGCAACACATTCGATAGGTCCTTCAAACCCTTTGACAACACAAATTGTGTGCCAACTTGGAGAAATGCACCTTTGGCATGATTCGGGTCCAATATATGGGTTACATCATAGATGAGCATCGCGTTCATGTGGATCCAACTAAGATCCAAGTCATTCGGGATTGGCCAGCCCCAACCACTCTAATAGAGCTTCACAACTTTTTGGGCCTTGGAATTTTTTATCGGAGGTTCGTGCTGAGATTCTCCCATATCACTTGGTCTTTGAGTCATATTACTATGGGCAGGGCGAAAGAAATTTTTCATGGTCCGAGTCCCAACAGAAGGCATTCATTGAGTTGAAGCACCACCTCTACTCTGCACCGGTACTCACATTACCATACCTACAACATCCATTTGAAATTGAGATGACGCCTCCAACTATGCTATTGGTGCAGTCCTCACTAAGCACTAGCATCCAGTGGGCTATCATAGTGAGACACTTTCTGATACAATTTGGAAGTACCCCACCTATGATAAAGATATGTATTCCATCATGCAGTTTTGTTGGCAATGGAAGCATTATATTTTAGGGAAGGAGATGACCATCCACACCGATCACTGACCTCTTCAGTTTATATAGACACAAGGGAAGTTGGATAACGATTGCCATCAGAAGTGGTCTACATATCTGCAATAATTCCACTTGAACATTAAATACCAAAAGGGAAACACCAATCATGTTTCATATTGCCTCAGTCGAACCTAGTTGTAGCAATGATTGTTGTTCCCATGTCTTGTCGCCATGATACCTTTGGATGGCCGCAACTATGCAATCATGATCTAGAGTTCACCTCCACATACCAGATGCTAGTAGATGGAAAGAAAGTTCCTGATTTCCACCTCCAGGACACATTATTATGCTACCTGTGCCACCTTTGTGTTCCTTCAAGAGAGCGTGTCAAGCTGATTCAGGAGGCGCACTACAGTCAGGTCGTAGGACACTTTGGTGTGGATAAAACTGTGGTTTTACTACAAAATTACTTTTATTGGCCAAAACTCCGACTGGGTGTTGGGAAATATATAATATCTTGCACTGCATGCGCCATCGCCAAGCCAACAATCAAGAAGCAAGGCATGTACACTCCTCTACTTAGTCCCAACCAGCTATAGGAATCCATCTCCATGGACTATATGTCTAGCTTCCCTTCTACCAAGCATCGTAATGACTCTGTATTTTTTGTCGTGGACAAATTTTCTAAGATGGCTATATTGGTGGCCTACAAGAAGAGTATCACAGTAGAGGAAACGACCAAAATCTTCTTTGAATGAGTGTGGGTACATTTTGGGATCCTGCATACCATTATATTAGATCGGGATAACAGGTTCCTTAGCACATTCTAATCAATCTTCTTGACACTATTGGACACCAAGCTCACCAAGTTGACTTCCTTCTATCCCAGATTGATGGCCATACAGAGGTAATTAATAGGATGATAGTGCACATACTCCACATGTACAACTCCAAGCATCCAAAAACCTAGGATGAGAGTCTTCCCTATGTGCAACACAGTTATAACAAGGCTCTCCATATCTCGACTGGTCACAATCCCTTTCAAGTGGGTCTAGGATTTCAACATTTGTGTCTGATTGATGTTGCCACGCCTCATGCGACCACACAGGAAAAATCCACACATGTATTTCCCAAGGATGATAAAGTGACCAGATTTATCGAACACATCCAACACATCCTAAAGCAGGTTCATGACATCTTGGAGAAGCCAAATTCCAAGTACATGCAATGAAATGGTCAACATCGGGTGCCACACAATTTTCAGGTCGGTGACAAAGTTTGGTTGCATTTGTAGAAAGAACGGCTTACTAGAGCCCATCAGAAGCTCAAACCACTCTAATATGGTTCTTAAACCATGACCGAGGATGTGGGAGACAATTATTTTGAGCTCACCCTTCCCTCATTCCTTGGCCTACACCCAATGTTCAATGTGGACTGCGTTCGACCATACTTCCCACTATTACTGGACACATAAAACATTTAAAAACAACTCACACCAGGAGAGTTAAAACCAAACTGCATGGAACAAGCCAAAACCGATCGGATTATGGACACACAAATCAAGAAGACTCGCCGAGTTGTTAAAGTTGGCCAACTCCTGCACCAAGGAAAGTGGCTCACCAGGGACCAAGTTGAGCAGAAGTTTCCCCATCTCAGGAGGCACTCAAAGCAATGGGGACCATTGCTTCCTTGGGGGGGGGGGGAACTAATCCAAGTGGATTTTTGTGGCCACCCACATAATGCTTGTATTCTTATCATCCATGCATATAAATATTTTTCATAGGAGTCAATCCTACTTCAACAATGTTTTCAAATAACTTCTTCAAGAAATCACCAACTAATGAGTGATATTCATGTGAAGCATGAGTGTTGTCTTGTTAATGCGAGTAGACTTCCCACTATGAAGCTTTGACAACATGAGTTGCACATAACACAAAATAAGAGTTCTATGTGAGGGTTGTATAACTTATCAAAGCCTAAAATATACTTCCAAGTGATTTCAAGAGTGTGTGAACAAAGCCTTGTTGCAACCTTCTTTTTCTTATGGCTTTATACTCATCATTTCTTGGTTTCCATTAAAAATTTGAAGATGAACAATATGACACATATTTTAAGTGCTCCATGTAATTTTTTATCATATGCGACAAAAATGTACTATTATGGTTCATTAAGAAAAATATCTCCATATTTTGAATTAGTCTTATATGAAGGCTTATCTTTAGTTCGATTGATATGACTCCCAAAGCACCTCTACCTAATGGGTCGATATATCACCACTCCATTCTAGAAAATGAAGAGATCAAGTGGAAAATCCAGGAGTTTCTGCAAAAAGGACATATTCGACCAAGTTCCTTGCCTTGTGGGAGCCCGATTGTACTTGTATACGAGAAGGATGGGACCTGGAGGCTCTGCATTGATTATCGAGAACTAAACAAAATCACTTTCAGGAATAGGTATCCAATCCCACGGATTTATGACCTTCTGGACCAACTCAAGGGGGCCAAATATTTCAGCAAGATCGATATGAAGTCTGGCTATCACCAGGTTCCAATAAAGCCCACGTATGTATGGAAGATCACCTTCAAATCCAAGGAAAACCTTTTTGAATGGTTGGTTATGCCCTTCAGGTTGACAAATTCCCATGCTACTTTTATGAGGACCATGGATAACATCTTGCGGCCCTTCACCAACTTATTCATGGTTTTTTATATGGATGAAATCCTCATCTTTATCAAGAGTTGGGAGGAACACTTGCAACACATTCAGTAGGTCCTTCAAACACTTCGGAAGCACAAACTGTGTGCCAACCTGGAGAAATGCACCTTTGGCATGAATCGAGTCCAATATATGGGTTACATCATAGATGATCATGGCGTGCATGTGGATCCGACTAAGATCCAAGTCATTTAGGATTGGCCAGCCCCAACCACTCTAATAGAGCTTCAAATGTTTTTGGGCCTTGCAATTTTTTATCGAAGGTTCGTGCTGAGATTCTCCCATATCACTTGGCCTTTGATTCAAATTAATATGGGCAGGGAGAAAGAAAATGTTTCATGGTACGAGTCCCAACAGAAGGCATTAATTGAGCTGAAGCACCACCTCTACTATGCACCAGTACTCACACTGCCATACCTGTAGCAGCCATTTGAAATTGAGATAGACGCCTCAAACTATGTTATTGGTGCAGTCCTCACCGAGCATAGGCATCCAATGGGCTATCATAGTGAGACACTTTATGATACAATTTGTAAGTACCCCAACTTTGATAAAGAGATGTATTCCATCATGCAAGTTTGTTGGCAATGGAATCATTACATTTTGGGGAAGAAGATGACCATCCACACCGATCACCGACCCCTTTAGTTTATACAGACACAAGGGAAGTTGCATAATGATCGCCATCGAAAGTGGTCTACATATCCGCAAAAATTCCACTTGAACATTAAATACCAAAAGGGCAACACCAATCATGTTGCATACTGCCTCAGTCGGACCCAGTTGCATCACTAAAAATTGTTCCCAAGTCTTGTCACCACGAGACCTTTGGATGGTCACAACTATGTAATCATGATCTATAGTTCGCCTCCACATACCAGACACTAGTACATGGAAATAAATTTCCTGATTTCCACCTCCAAGACACATTATTATGCTACCTAGGCCACCTTTGTGTTTCTTCAAGAGAGCGTGTCAAGTTGATTTGGGAGGCGCACTACAGTCGGGTCGCAGGACACTTTGGTGTGGAGAAAATTGTGGTTGTACTACAAAAGTACTTTTATTGGTCAAAACTCTGACTGTATGTTGGGAAATATATAATATCCTGCACTACCTGTGCCATCGCCAAGCCAACCATCAAGAAGAGACTGATGTCCATACAAAGGGCATCAATAGGATGATAGTGCACATAATCCACATGTAAAACTCCAAGCATCCACAAAACTAGGATGAGAGTCTTCCCTATGTGAAACAAAGTTATAACAGAGCTCTCCATAGCTCGACTGGTCGCAGTCCCTTTCAAGTGGGTCTAGTATTTCAACAATTATGTCTGATTGATGTTTCCATGCCTCATGCGACTACACAGACATAATCCACACATGTATTTCCCAAGGATGATAAAGCAAACAGATTTATTGAACACATCCAACACATCCTCCAGTAGGTTCATGACATCTTGGAGAATTCAAATGCAAAGTACAAGCAACAAAATGGTCAACATCAGGTGCCACATGAGTTTCATTTCGGTGACAAAGTTTGGTTGCATTTTCTGAAAGAACGACTTACCAAAGCCCATCGGAAGCTCAGACCACTATGATATGGTCCTTATAGCATTACCGATGCTATGGGAGACAATTATTTGGAGCTCACCCTTCCCCCATTCCTTGGCCTACACCCAATGTTCAATGTGGACTGCCTTCGACCATACTTCCCACTATTACTGGACACATCAGACATTGCAAAAAAACTCACACCAGCAGAGTTAAAACCAAACTGCATGGAACAGGCCAAAACTGATTAGATTATGGACACACAAATCAATAAGACTCGCCAAAAAAAGATCCAACTATATCGAGTTGTGAAAGTTGGCCAACTCTTGCACCAAGGAAAGTGGCTCGCCAGGGACCAAGTTCAGCAGAAGTTTCCCCATCTCATGGAGGCACTCAATACAATGGGGACCATTGCTTCCTAAGGGTGGGGGGACTAATACAAGTGGATTTTTTTGGCCACTCGTCTATTCAATTTGGACCCCAAACACTATCTATTTCAGTGTTTCAGTTTCCATAATTGTAGCACAATTTACTATTTTTGGCAGTTTTTCAAGTCCTCAACTTCGGGAGTCGTTTTGAGGCCCTAAATGACGTTTTTTTGGATATTTGGGGAAAATAGTAGTATTTTATTATTTTTTTCCACTCAAAATTTTTATTCCTCAGATAGATCTTTCTAATGAGTTATTGTTCACGTCAAACTAATATCATATGCCAAAGTTACAACCCCAATAATTTGATGTACCAATTTACCCAAATGAGGCTCATAGTTTTGGCGCTTCATCTCCTAGGGTTAGGTATTTTGATGTTTAGGGTTTTCCATTGTTTCTCAATAATAAATAGACCTTTGAGCCTCATTATAACATATTTTAGAGGCATGTAGCCACCACATTGCTTCTCATAGATACACTACCATCGCTCAAGCTAGTTTATTTCCATTTTGTTAGTAAGCTTGTTTTAGTATTTGATATTAATGAAATGAAGTGTTATTTCTACTGCATCTTTTTAGTTATGGTTATATCTGTATTTTTTTGCATTCTTATTTAAGTTCGGATCAGTGATATCAGAGCGGTCTTCTCTTTCTCGGTTTTTCTTTGCATGTCCTAGGGATCGAATTGGTTGAACCTTTGAAATACCAACCTCGCAAACCCTGACGGCCTCCCATGGAAAAAGAGAAGAAAGACGAGGTGATCTGAATCTGAATATTATTTTTTATGTGTTAATTTCATCTTCAGAATTAAAAACAAATTTTTGATCTTTTGCTTCATGTGTGTAGGTTTCTTGAGGTGTTTGTGAGTGCTAAATAGGTAAATGTATCAGGTTTTATGTTAAATTCATAAAAAATTTAAACATTAAAACATAATTTTGAACATAAGCAATAAAATTTACAGCAAACCATCAAATGATCCATTACAACAGTGTTTTGATGAAGGATTTCACCCCTCTTGGGCTACATCTCCTTTGTCCAGCTTCCATGGCTTGGGCCTCTGTATTAGCTCAAATGTGAAAAAAAAAATTGTTTACATTCATCTAATGCTCCTAAAACCTGCTTCAATGTGTTCAGAATGTCTGATTCATCTAGAATAGACTCTTCTTTCCCCCAATTTGGCCGAACTTTGCAAAAGTTATGGCCTAAACAGTTTGGCCTAGGAAATATCCATTAAATCTAGAGATAACTCCAGTTAGGGCCGCTAAATTTGGAGGTAGTGAAAAATTTGGGGGCTTCGCCATTTTTTTGCCGAATTAAACTGCAGTTTAATTAATTAAAGTGGAACTTAACCACCGGATTAGCGCTAATCGGGTGCATTAACCAAATCTCATTTAAAAATAGGATTAGCGCAAATTAAATAGGTTTATGGGTTATTAAACCTGTGTTAAACTTAATCTTCTCATTAAAAAATAATGCTCTGATCAGGTGCTCAGTGTAAAAGCTCAAAAAATAAAGTGTTAAGAATTAATTGGAAATTGAACGATAGCGAAGAGCTCGTCACCAGGAATCCGATGCAATTCGTTTCATCGGAAATAGAGTCTGGATGAAGGAGATAGAGCCTGCTGTTCATTTTCCTAAACAGCTAAAAAATTCCAAATAAGTGACAGGTTGATGACATGGCAACCTAGTCAGCATATTGGGTATATTCAGGGAATATTCTCTAGTTTTTTCCCAATGACACTGTGGCAAGTGTCACAACACGATTCGCCAGTGAAATTTGGAGGTGAAATTTTTTTTACAATCTATCCTAAGGTTGAATGAGAATTTTTTTGGATTGGAATGGTCCAACCAGAGCTAGACATGTGGGGCTGCCACGTGCCCCCTCTGGTGGACCCCCTCTCCAAGGTCTGCATCAAATTTTCATGTTATATCAAAGTTCAAATTATATCTATATAAACCAAGGTTTGAAACTATGGACACGCGCTATATGATTCAGGTAAAAATTATTGAATTAACCAAAGTTTGAAACCTTTGGTATGGGCAATGTCATGTAAAAAAAAATTATTGTGCGGGGGTCAGGGTCGAACCCACGACCTACCCTGCACCAACTGGTCACCTTACCACCACACCACTCTCTTAGGTCTTAACCACATAAGGCTTTGACTCGTATTTATTATGGACTGGATTCTATGGCAGGAGTTTGGAGGGGGCCAACCCCCTCCCCATACAATCATGCTGTGAAGACCATGGGCGGAGTGGAAAGTTAAGCGCGGATTTTAAATGCTAAATGGTAGGTTAATTAATATAATCTAGGATTAAGGATTATTAAACCAGTGTTATATTAAACTTCTCTTATGCGTAGATAAGCCATGCTTATCTTCTTATCACTGCAATTAAATTTTAATAAATCCTCCATTTAAATAGCGGTTGGTTTAGCGGACTCCGCCAGTTTCGGCAGGATCCCTATTTTGTCTGCACTAACTAGAGTTCTCTCCAGGTTTGGAGGAGGAGTCTAGGGAAAAAGTAAATGAAGCATATATGGAGAAATTTTCGACCAATTTTTACGCAGGAAGAGTCATTCCTAGAAGACCGGCATGCTTTGAATCCATTGGTACAAGTTGCAGAGGCAGAGGATAATTTCTAAAAAAAAATTGTCACTTTGAAGGAAAAAGAAGCCTAGGGCCACCAGGAGGGAAGGTCATGCCTAAATTAGCTGAAGACCAACTTTGGAGAAAGAAGAGTCATTTATGATAGACTTGGACATTCTGGAGCCATTGAAGTAGGTTTGAGGAGCTGTAGGTGAATGTGAACATCAATTTTTGAAATTTTGAGCTAACACAGAGGCCCAAGCCATGGAAGCTAGACCAAGGAGATGTAGCCCAGGAGGGGTGAACTCCTTCATCAAAACAATGTGTTGATGGATCAATTGTGATGGTTTGTTGTTCTTTTTTTGTTTTTGTTCAACATATTTATTTCATGCTTTATGCTCTTGAATTCACACATAAAACTCAACTAATTTACTTGTTTAACACACATAAACAACAAGGAAACCTATGTACATCAAGCATAAGATCAGAAAATAAATTTGAAATCTGAAGATGAAATTAGCACAACAAAACTAACATTCATACTCAGATCAAGTTCGTATCAGAGCCTGGTTGAAAGGAAGGGTTGTTTTCTTGATAGTTGCTTGATTTTTGTGCAAGTAGTGTTTTAATGGTTGCAAAATTGTGATGCTGACAAGGTTAAAGTTCAGAGAGGTGAAGGGAAATTTTTGGTTGCAAGTGTTGATATTAGGACCAGAAGAAGGAGAGCTACAAGAGCACCATCTCCACCCAAAGTTTCACTCAGAGATGCACTTGAATCACCTCAAGTTTTTTCTCAAGAATTTGAGGTTGAAGAGGTACAAGTTACACAAGAAGCTGAGTTGATTGAAGAGGTACAAGCACTATAATCTGAGCTTGAATCCATAGCCATCATGTCAGGTGTTGGAGAAATTGAAGGTCATTCAGAAGAGGATGATGTCAAGAAAGACTTCAATGACATAAAGAGGATGGTAAAATTATGTTTGATGCATTTACTGTTGGGATGGAAGGAGAAGGTTTTAAGCCTCCACATGGAGAAGGAACTTCAGATGATAAAAAGGATGAAGAAAAGGATAGCATCATCTTCCACGTCCACCACCAAAACCACACATGCTCACTCAAAAGCCACAAAAGGAAAAACACCCATACTCAAAATTGATGTCAAATTTGAGCTTCCAATGTATAATGGCGAGATAAATGCAAAAATATTGGACAATTGGATACGTCAATTGGAGTTGTATTGCAGAATTCATAACCTTCATGAAGATGATATAAAGATTCAATTGGCTTCTTTGAGGATCAAAGGATATACACTTTTATGGTGGGAAGAAAGGAGTTAAGAAGATATTAAAAACTATGGTAATATCTCTATGTATTGGTCAAGTTTTATTGCTGCCATTAAAAGGAAATTCTATCCCTTAGCTTACATGCAAAACGCCATTATGGATTGGCAAAATTTTAGACAATTGAAAGGGAAAAGTGTGCAAGATTATACTCATGAATTTAGGATAAGAACTCTTGTTTTGAGTATTAATTTATATTCTCAAGAAACTTTGTTAAAGTACATTGGGGGTTTGCACAGTTACCTTAGGCACACTATTCTCATGTTTAATCCCACAAACATAGATAAGGTTTGTGTTCAAGGAACACACTTTGTAGCAAGAGGGAAACAAAACATAGATGAGAAAATTGATAGTAAGGGTAAAGGAAAGGGAAATTTTTATGGAAGAGGGAAGAGATATAGCTCTGTCAAAATAAAGAAATAAAAACTCACATGTAAACATTGTTTGAAGAATGGCCATGATGAAGACCAATGTTGGCAACTTCATCTAGAGTTGAAGCCAAACAAACTGAAAGCCAAATAAAAGGGAAAAATGGTTGCTATATTTGAACATGACTTAGGGTCAGATTCAGATGATGAGACAAATATTACAACCATGGGTTTGAAAGGTAATAACATAGCAAGCACTAGTTCTTCAAATTGTTCCAATGTCACTTAAGATGAAGATACAAGAATAGAACTTTTCCATATTAGATTTGTCTCTAAACATACCAAGATTGATACACTTTTTGATAGTAGGTCACAAGCTAATCTGATTTCTGAAGAATTGGTTAAGAAAATAGACCTTGAAACTATTAGACATCCAAGACCTTATCCTTTAGGTTGGATATGCAAGAACGCAAACTTGCAGGTTACAAGGAAGTGCACACTAAGATTCACCATCAATTCAAACTTTCTTGATGAAGTTGAACCTTATGATATCAGGTATTATATTGGGAATTCCTTAACTGTATGATAGGAAAGCAATATTTCATCTTATGCACTCTAACTATGTACTTGTTTAAATATTGAATTGATTACATAGTTAGAGCGCATAAGAAGAAGACAGGTTTGTCTCTTATACATGCAGGAGAAATGAAGAGGATAGTGAATGCAAGTCAGAATTTGACATTGTTAATGATCAAACATAGAGATGTTTTGAATCAAACCTTTCAAAAAGATGTATCGAATGAACAAGTTGATTTCATTAAGGTTTCTTATGCTTGTAATGAGATGTTTCAGGATTATAACAGGTTTCCTTTGAAAGGAGGTGAACAAGATGTAAAACATTTGCAGCAGTCAACATCAGTGTTGAGCAATGTTGGAAACAAGATGTTGATGCAAGAGAGTGCAAAGGTCAAAGAGAAAGCGACAAAGAAGCTTGATAAAGAAGGCATGGGTTCCACAAATGCCTGTTTTTGGTTTCCAAAGGGTACATGGAAATGGAAAAGATACTTGGTCAAGAGTCGATGCAAGTACAAAGCGAGATTAGCTAAGAATCACCATGGCGACAGTGTGCAAGGTGAGACAGTTTTTAAGTTTCCTTTGATTAATGACCAAAGTAGGAACAAGATGGTTTCTGCAAGAATATCTTGTTGCTCTACAAATTCATGGGAATTGCACCATGACGATGAAATTCACAACAAGATAAGGTCGCAAGAGTGAAGGAAAAAGTTAATTTTTGTGAAAATCTCAATTTGTTGAAAATGGGAAAATTTCAGTGGATAGAGACTGGAAGGGTGAGGGAACAAAACCCTCATCCACATGATCAGTAATAAAAAATATTTTTGGGCCCAAAAGGCTTCTAGTGGGGAGGAATGATCAAATTCTCAGTGTAAAATCTCAAAAATGAAAGTTCTCATAATTTATTGGAAATTGAATGACAACGAAGAGCTCATCACCAGGAATCTAACGCAATTAGTTTCGTCGAAAATAGAGTCTGGATGAAGGAGATAAAGCCTGATGTTCATTTTCCTAAACAATTAAAAAATTGCAAAATAGTGACAGGTTGATGAGATGGCAGCCTAGTCAGCATACCAGGTATATTCAAGGAATATTCTCTAGTTTGTTTTCCCAATGACATTGTGACAAGTGTCACAACAGGATTCGCTAG